>VTGD01000067.1:54721-301842 GCA_013406985.1 Calonectria crousiana | reverse complement strand
GGGGGGGGGGGGGGGGGGCTTGATAAGGCGACCTTTGTCGGGCCCGAGAGCACCGTACACATGAGCAGGGACGAAGAGGTGGGTTTCCTGACGACTTACGCATTTCATCTTCACATCGTCCTCTCCGAAGCCGCTCCATCCATTTTCTTCTTCCTTGCTGATCGTTTCTCTTCTTGACAGTTCAACCTGCTCAACGCGGCTATCCGCAAGTTTGTGAATGTCGATGGCAAGTATGGCCGAGGGCTCATCCTCTTCCCGCACAACCCGCACTTCAACCTGGAAGTCGGCCGTTATGACGGCATGCCGTTTGCGGATTGGTTCGCGCAGATCGAGGACTCGGTGACGCCGCTGGAGCTGTAGCTGACCAAGACGTTTCTGTCCGTCACCTCGAGCGGCACCATGGAGAACTCGTCCCTGTTTGAGTTCCTCCCGCTGGTGGGCCCTGAACAACTACGACCTGCAGGAGCTCAACGACATGTGCCTGACGTTCAAGCTGCGCGACGGCCAGTCGGTCCTCGCCCGCAGCATGTTTGACGATACCGCCGCCACGGGCAACCTGACGTACTGCTTCGGCGCGCCCGTGGCGTCCGTGACGGACGCTGGCTCCCACGTCGAGGTGACGGCTTCAGGGCCAAGCGGGTCGTCGCCACGGTGCCCCTCAACGTCCTCAACGACATGTAGTGGTCGCCGCTCCTGCTCCACGGCAAGCGGGAGGCGTCGGCGCAGGGCTACGTCAAAACCGCTGCACAAAGGTGCACGTCGAGGTGGCTAACCCGGTGCTCCGCTCCTTCGCGGGCTACCGGCGGGAGGGCCCGCTGGGCTGGACCTTTGGCGACGGCATCACGCCCGCCGGCAACACGCACCTGGTGGCCTTTGGGCCGTCGTACGCGGGCATCCAGCTCAAGCCCGCCGCCGACCAGGGCCGGGGCGCCCTCGAGGCCTACCGCGCCTTTGCCCCTGGCGAGTTCCGCGACGTGCGGAGGATCGTCTTCCACGACTGGGACGAGGACGAGTTTGCAAAGGGCACCTGGGAGTTCCTGGACCCCAACATGGCAACAAACTACCTGGACGCCCTGCGCAAGCGTCAGGGCAGCGTGCTCTTTGCCAGCGCTGACTGGGCCGTGGGGTGGCGCGGGTTCATTGATGGCGGAATTGAAGACGGCGCAAACGCTGCCATGGAATTGGCCCTCGAATTCCGAGCGGCAAAGCAGCCTCTGACGGTTAAGCTGTGAGCGAGTGAGTGAGCGAGCGAGAGAAAGAAAGAGAGATAGCAGGGGACGACCCTTGGCCGACAGCGGTAGCGGCGTGTAAGTCGTTGTCGGAACAAAAAAAAAGTATATATATACATGTATATATATGGGCCGGCATGTACATAGATGTATATATATATAACAGGGTACACGGACACACGAGACACCTGAAAGTTGGGAAATTTTAAAACATTTAGCTGATGCAATTACGTTATATGTTCTTCTTCCCGTCCCCGTCCCTGTCCCCGTTCCCATCCCCATCCCGAAGCACGCAGCCAATCTCGCCCGTTGGTCCATCTTGCTCCTACACGTCAGATTATTCGTATTCAGCCAACGAAACTTGATCCGAGACCAGACCGGTTTTCCCTTTTCAAGCACCGCGGAGACGCACAGACAGGGGGGAAGGGGAGGGGAACGGACGGGGGGGGATAAAAAAAAAAGAAAGAAAGAAAGACCAACTGCCGAAGCAGGTCATCGTCTTTTAAGCTCATCCGCAACCTTGACACCCAAAAAGCGATCCCCATTTCCCAAAAAAATCCCCATACCACTTTCACCACACGGGCTGCACGATCCATTTTCCCATCAACCCACCCCGGTCCGCCCATCGACCCCGACCAACACCCCCAATCAGCGCTTGCAGCCCCCCCGAGGACGGATCGTGCATCCTTCTTTTGCGTCTGCTTTGTCCGTCCCTCCCCCTGCCTGTCGTTTTTTTTCTGTCCCCTCCCCTCCCCCTTCCCCTCTTCCCGACGGGGGCCGCCCTCTAGCGATCTACCGCCCTCGAGCGATCTCCCGCTCTCCTCCCTTTCCGCGCGCGCGCGCAAGCGCAAGCGCAAGCCCACTCGCCGCAGCAATGGCAAACTGCGGCCAAGAGGCCAAGACCAAGCCCTGCTACAACTGCGTCAAGCGGCGCATCGTGTGCGACAAGTCGCCCGTCTCCTGCCGCAAGTGCGTCAAGAAGGGCCTCGCGTGCCCCGGGTACGGAATCCGGTACCGCTTCGCCCACGAGTTCCGGGACCGGAAGTCCGCCTCCGGAACCCCGACTGCCCCCGGCGGGTCCAGCAGCAGTGCCGGCCGCCGCGGCGCCCGCGGTGACGGCAGCGACGGCGGCGGCGACGACGACGACGACGACGGGCCCGGCTACACTGGTCAGCTGAAATGGACAGAGACGGAGACACAGGCCACTTTTCTCAGCTCCCTCTCGTCTGCGGCCGGCCCTGACGAGGTCGACGAGGATGAAGAGGACGACACCAACTCGGAATCCCCACAGTCCTCGGAAGCCACCTCGGAACCAGACCAGTGCCATGTCTCAGCTGTGGCAACGCAACCACCTCGTCAGCTGGCTTACAGGCTCGAGCTGCCGCGGAACCTCGAACCTATAGATGCAAAATCAAGATGGATGTTCAATTACTGTATGCCATTGCCAATGCTTGGTTATTATTATTGTTTTTTTGTTTCATCATGGAATAATTGCCGCTGACCCAAGCCAACCGCTCTCGTCTAGTCTCGGAACATGTCTCGCCCGTCATGATCCTCTTCAACAGCGCCTCCAACGGCTACCGGCGCCACGTCCTTCCCTTTGCCGTCACGAACCCGCTCGTCCAGCGGGCCGTGTGCGTCGCCGCCGCGTTCCACCTGCTGCCTCGCCGGCCGGAGCTGCGGGCCCCCGCCGAGCAGGGCCGCGCCGCCATCATCCAGCGGCTCCGCGAGGACGGGCTGTCGGCCACGAGGGCCCCCGTGCTGGACGACGCCACCTGGGCCACCATTCTGCTGCTCATCGTGGGCGACCTGATTAGGGGGGACGAGCAGGTCATGATACTGTACCACATGCTGGATGCCTTTCTGCGCACCAGGAGAGGCTACCAGCCGACATCAGAGCTGGGGCAGTTCCTCGACTCACAGTCAAAGTTGTATGTCCCATCTAAATCCCCATGCAGTGTAAACATGGTTTCCGGGCTAACGCGGCAGCAGAATCAAATTCTTTGGTGAGCCCATAGTCAGCGAATCCTCAACCGTCTCGCAAGCCTCGCAAACCCCCAGGACGGCCATCCTCAGCACCCTCTCGGCGACGGAGCTGCCCCCGGAAGATGCGCCCGAGGCCACAGAGTACATCCCCATGTACAACGAGGGCTTCCGCCTGGCCATGGAGATCTACCTGCTCCGCGCCCGATCCGCCGAGGTGCCCGTGCCCGAGGACCACATGGCGAGCGTCGTCCGGGACCTGCACGCCGCCCTGCAGCGCGTCGACATGAAGCTGCCGGGGGCCCACGTGCTGGTGTGGCCGCACTTTGTCGGCGCCGCCGAGGCCGAGGAGCAGGCCCAGAGGGACTTCTTCACGGGCCGGCTCCGGTACATCTGGCAGACGACCGGCTACGCAAACGTGCTCAAGGCCATTGACTCGCTGCCGGGCATATGGGAGAGGAGAGGCGTTCAAAGGTGGACGAGGGCCTTGCCGCAGTTGTCTGTTGTCGTCATGTGAAGTTTTGGTCGCATTTGATACCCAATATTATTATAAACCAAAAAAAAAAAAAAAAAAGAAAGCAAGGAAAAATAAGACAAAAGACTCTTGGCTTTCCCACCTTCTATTCTTCCTTTTCTTTTCTTTTTTATTTACAAATCTCTCATGACCTCCTCCACTGCCCTTGCTGCCATCCTTTTGCGCTGCTCCTCTCCCATGCCCTCTCCGGCTTCTCGCACTGCTTGTAGCTTCCTCATCATCTTTTCAACCTTGGCAATGTCTTCGTCGTCCAAGTCCCCAAAGCCTCCGTCGGCCAGCACCTTGTCTTTCGGACCGCCCTTGCTGTCGTCTGCCGCCGCACCGGCGCTTTTGCCATCCTTGGCTTCGTCCTCGTCAGGTTGCACCTGGCCGGCTTCCCAGATGGCCTGCCGCAGGCCTTCAAAGTCGGACCGATCAAAGCCAAAGCCCATCTTCTCAGGGTTGAGGTCCTTTTCGTTGTCTTCGTCATCCTCGCCTGCCTTGGGGGAGCCTGATTCAAAGTCGCCAAAGTCCGACTCGGAAAAGGGAGCCTCTATTTGCGCCCAGTCGTTGGCCTCGAGCGCTTCCTTGACACGGGCGATGCCGGTTTTCTCTGCTCCGAGGTTAGCTATCACTCTGCGACAAGAGACTCGGAATTGGTGACGAACCTCCAAACTCATTTCTCCCTGCGCTTTCCTTGCCGCCCACCATGACAAACTCGAGCCCGGCCTCTGCGCATACCTCATCCCATTCATCTTGGTCGCCCTCGCCAACACCAACCGCCAGCCCCACGCCATCCCAGTCCCAGCCGCCAAGACCTTCTTTCACAAGCTTACCAACGCTTTGGATCAAGCTGCGGGCTGGTTCCGCGGCGGTCCCGGATGCTGATCCTGCATTGAACATGACAACGACACCACCTAATACGGCGAGGACCTCGACAGCTTCCGGGGAGAGAAATGATGCTATCCATTCCTTGGGATCGGCAATCAAATCTATCCAGATGGGTACGGTGGTGGAGTAGTAGGGGGTAGTCAGCTTGAGCGGGTGAGTGGTGCCAGCAAGAGAGAGATCAGCGGATGGCGTAGAGGGAGCAGTTCCGGTGAGATCTGGAAACACGGTCAGTTGTTGAGAAATGGAACTTTGTAAACACCATCACGGGAGAGGGTTGAATAAAGGGCCGTAAGAAACTGGCGTAGACCAAAAGGTTTCCAGTATCCAATTTTCAGGGCATGGCGCCCAGAGTGAACCAACTCCTGCCAAGGGGATGTTTCTCATCTTGTGCAGTCTATGCAACACCAAGACCCCGCGATTCGTTAAGAAATAAAAAAAAATGAACAAACCTTTGAGCACTCGCGACAGCGCTGCCGTCTCGCCTTCCAGCACCACCGCCAGGATCCTCCTGGACATCGAGTTCATCTCTGCTTCCGCCATTGCCGGGTTCTCTCCTCTCCAGTCTCTCTAATTTTGGGCTGCCTGGATCGAAGTGGGCTACCGGGTCGAAGAGGCTGAGATTGGAAAACGACGAATCAAAAAGTCGATGGCATTTCGGATTCGATGGATGAAGTCGAGCCGAGAGAGCTGCTGAGCAATGCTTAGTGAGCCATGAGGTCCGACCGGAAAGCATGATGAGGTGGGGGCGGGGCAGCCTGCGGTTTGGGAGGGGCTTGACGATTGGCGCCACCGTGGCGTTCGTCCACTTGGAAGCAAGCAACAAGTGAATTGAAATCTTGTTTCTCAACAACACTCACTCTGTGCGAGTGTGTATCAATCACACTGACAAGGCCAACCTTGCAAGGGCCTTCATATCCTTCCCTCAAGTTTTTACACCACCTCATCTCTAGTAATTGATCACCAATATGTAATACGCAGAAAACAGACATCATAGTAAAGCTCATCGTGCAAAACGATTATCATTATCCAAATACCCTAAGAAATACCTTTCTATTTATTTTTTTTTGACGCCAGGGCGGGGGCAAACATCTGTTTCCTCCTAAGCGCGTAATGCAAAGAAAAACCATCAGTTCCTTGATAACTGATGATGCGACGAGTCATGACACACTGGAATCCTTGCTAGGTTTCTCATTTTTCTCGTCATTTTTTAAATCCATTTCCTTTTCTCTTTCCTAAGAGTCATCCACGAGACGGCCTGAGTCCCACTTCTTCTTGGCCGCCTTGATCAACACGTCGAGCTCTCCGCTCGTCTCGCACATGCTGCGGAATGTGCCGTCCTCCTTGTTAATCAGTTCCCAAGGGTGGGCGTATTCTACGACCTGGCCCTTGTCCAGAACAAGCACCTTGTCGTAATCGACAATGGTTTGTAATCTGTGTGCAATTGTAATCACAGTTCCTGTAAGCTCCCGGATCGTCTCTTGGATCTTGGAGTCGGTTGTGTAGTCAATAGAGGCGGTGGCCTCATCCATCACCAGCACTGTGGGAGACTTGAGCATTGCACGAGCCAAGCACAACAGCTGTCGCTGTCCCTGGGACAGGTTGGATCCAGATTCGGTGACAGGCGAGTTGAGGTCAAGGAAGATGTTCTTGTTCATCACCATTGAGGCACTTGGCGACTCCAAGGTTGGTGTCTCGGTAGGTGAGCTGGGGGTTGATTCGCCAGACCCAATCAGCTGCACTCGTCGCAAAGCGGCGAAAATCTCATCGTCCGTGTACGTGTCGAAAGGATCCAAGTTGCTTCGGATCGTTCCGTGAAACAGAGTAGGGTCCTGGGGCACGATCGTGATGTTTTCTCGCAAATCTTGGAGACCAATCTTTCCAATTTCCAAGCCGTCAATCAGAATCTTGCCCTTGTCTGCCTCCAGTGCTCGGAAAATGGCCAGCGCCAATGAACTCTTGCCCGCTCCTGTGCGTCCGACAATGCCGACCTTCTCTTTGGGGTTGATTTTGATCGAAATATCACGGAGGACCGGGTCAAGCTCGGCTCGGTAGCTCGTGGTATAGTTGACAAACTCGACAGAGCCATTTCCAGGCCAGTACTCGGGCGGTCGGCAGTCCTCAATGATAGCGTCAGCCTCTTGTTCAACATCCAGGTATTCCTTGATTCGCTCCATCGAGTTCATGTTCTGCTCGTTGATGGCGTACAATCGCACGAGCCAAAGAACACTCTCGGTAAAGCCCAAAGCATAGCTCAGAGAGATACCAGCGGCTCCGGCATCAACCTTGCCGATGCCCTGTATAATAAACACGCCAGCAAAAAATGCAACGAGGTCGCCAAGCAAATCAGCACGGAATGCCAGCCATCTGTTACATGCCCATAGGTAGATGAAAGGTCGACTTTGCGTGTTGATCTTCTCAAGGTTTTCTCGAATAAAACGCCTCTCGCAGCCATAAGCGCGAATAGTGGTCATGCCACTGAGGGTCTCGCCAAATTGTTGGAACAGAGGACTTCGCTGGACAGACTCTAGACGTTTCAGGTCGCGAGACGCGCGAAGGTAGAAGATGGCCACAAGATAGAAGAGAATGCCAATGAAAAATGCGGCGATTAGGAACTTGGGTGTGATCATAGCAATCAGAACAATGGTCACGATGAGTGAGAGCGCACAACTAATAACTCCGATGGCAACAGGGGCAATCTCCTGGTCAACTGCCTCAAGGTCCTTGCTGAAGCGGTTCATCAGCTGGCCCAGCGGCGTCACATCGAAAAACTTGAACTTGGCTCGCGTTACTGATGAGATCAGTTGGTTATGAATGCGTTTCGAGGCGGTAAGCGAGCCCAAGAACAGCCAGAGATCACGGACGAGGGCAGCCAGGGCACCGGCAACACCAATGGCGGCGAGGACACCAAGATAATACATCACGTTGACCTGAGGTGCCTCGTTGATTGAGAGTTTGGTGCTCAGAGAGTAGTCCGAGGGATCAGTGTTTGCGTACATTGAGGCGCTCTCGGTCTTGACGTGTGCGAATTTGGCGACATAGGCAAATGAAGCCGGCGAAAATCCTCCAGGTGCGCTAGGCATATAGGTGTTTGCTCCAGTGTTCCAGATCAAGCGTGGGTCAGCTGAATAGTTTGCAGGCGTGGTGGGCATGTAGGAGGCGTTCGAAAACATGCCCGACTCCTCCTTGACGTATTGGTTGGCCCATTCTCGAACCCAAAAGTTTGTAGCAACAGCAGAGAGCTGCTGGGTCATGAAGACGAAAAAGGCAACCAGCCAAAACCACCATGGGCCCATAGCAAGAAGATAGTGCTTCATGACTGGCCATTTGACGGATCCAGTGGCCTTGGTTTCCTCCATAGCATCGGCCTTTTGCTTCTTCTTAGCGTTATCCTTGGTAGTGCTGTCAACACCATCAAGAGCGTCACCTTGACCGTTGACCATGGTATCATCATCGCCAACGCTCGAGGGGACGCGAGAGGGAACTTGAGAGTGAGTGAGCGAAGGGGGTCGGGACTTTTGGATCTCTTCACCAAGTTTTCCGGAAGCAATAACCTTCTCCGCCGAGCCTTGAATATCGACCCGGCCGTTATCCAGTAGCACAACATAGTCGGAAGAAGGAACGCAGAGCTGCACGTTGTGGGTGACCAGGATGCAAGTACGGTTCTGCATCAGAGGGCCCCTGATGCAGTTGCTGAAAATCCATTGGGCGGTGTGCGAATCGACGGCGCTGAGACAGTCGTCGAGGAGCAGGTGAGCCGAGTTGGAGTAGAGGGCACGAGCAAGCGAGATTCGCTGCTTCTGGCCACCAGAGAGGGTGATTCCTTTTTCGCCGACCAAAGTCTCATCGCCGTTATCAAGGATCTGCAGGTCGCGCTCGAGTGCACAAGCCACAATGACGTCCCGGTACCGTTGCGCATCGTACGGTGCAGAAAAGAGGATGTTGTCTCGGATGTTTGCATTGACCAGCCATGCAGACTGCGCCACATACGCAATTGTGTTGGCAAGGCCGGTTTCGGGGTTAGGATGGACATCCTCCCTGCTACGTCCACCGGGGCAGTAGATTTTTCCGTCCATCAGAGTCATTTCACCAAGAAGACCCATGAGCATAGAGGTTTTTCCAGATCCAGTAGGACCGGCAATAATGTTGAGCTTACCCAACTTGAAATCCACATCCAGGTCAAGAAGGCGGAATGCGCGCGATCCATCTTCCTCCACAACATCCTTGCCTCCCCAGATAAGAGTAGCATCCTTGAACCCGATTTTTCGGACACCATTTTCATCAACATTGTCCAGACCCAGCTGCTCGTACTTTTCCGTCTCGTCTTCCTGGAGAAACTCCTCAACACGGTCAATTGAAACCTTGGTTTCCTGGACGTGAGCAAACATATCACCAAACTGGTCCAAGGGAACACGCAGAAGCATGAACAGCGAGATGGCCGTGAAGGCGACCGAAGGCACGAGGGGCTTCTTCTCGATTGTGGTGTAAACCAAGAATGAGAAAAAGGTAATGAGAACGGGAACCGAGTTCCAAATGGCGACAGCCAGGGCCCAAACCATGAAGCGGGAGCGGAGGGCCTTCAACTCAGCCTGGCGCTTCTCGTCAATGATTTTTCCAAAGCGCTGCTCCCAAGCAAAGTACTTGATGATCCGAATGTTCTGCAAAACCTCGTTTGTAACGTTGATTCGCTTGTCGGTAGCAGCCAGGATGCGCTTTGATGTGATGGAGAAGCCTCTGGCAAGGGCGTAGTTGATGGGCAGAAGGAAAACCATTACGACGATTCCGGGGATGGCGCTCAGTCCCATCACCTGCCAGAGAAGAATAACAGCGACGACCAGCTGGGTGGGAGCTGAGGCGCAGAGGAAATGAAGATAGGCAGTGACCTCGGCAATCTTGAAACTATCAACGGACATGAGGTTGATGATGGTGCCAAGGTTAGCCTGCTCATCCTCACCCTCGTCCTTCTTGTCCTTGGCGCTACCATTGGCAGCTTCCGCATCATTTGCAGCCTTCTTGTTTTCCTTTTTGAGGGTAAAAACTCGCTTAATCTTCTTGATAAGGCTCTTGGGGTCATCTTCACTCTTGGACTTGGAGTCAAGCAGCACCTTGTCCTTACCAGCTGCAGCCTTGCGGCGAAGGGCCTTTGCATAGATATCGCCTATAATAATGGCTCTGACTCGAATGCAAATCTTGCGGCCGATCCACAGAGCAGCATTGTCACTATATGAGCGCACAAGATCGAGAACAGGAAGTCCAATAACGTAGAGCCAGAGCACGTTGATGGGTGCCCGGGTAGGGTCTTCAACATACTCTAGAATTGCCTTCAGGAGCAGTGTAGGCGCAAAGGTGAAGAATCCAGAGACAAAAGCCAGAAAGCACTGAAGAAACAGCATGCTTCTAAAGTATTTGAGCAAATGCCATGCCAGCGAGCCAGTCCTTTTCAGCTGGCGATAATCGGCGATAACGTTGGAGGCCTTATCCTTGGGCAAAAGATTCCAGACATCCTTCATTTCCATGGGGTTTTGCCAACCGCGCCACACAATCGCATCGACCCAGCCGAAAACAGCAAGAGAGAGCAAGCTGGCAAGCGGCTCTCGCGAAGGCTCCATGCCATCTTCCCATTCCAACAGAACAGTCTTGTTGCCTTTTCTAGTGGTGACGGTCATGCTGAAAAGCAGTGTGGTGAGGCAAAACTCGGCAATGATGAGGGACTGAGACAATCGCGAGTCGGGATGAATGATGGCGGAGCGGAAGACGAAAATACTCAGGATCCATTTAGTACCATAAATAACGGCAGTGTGGTTCCAAAGGTGAGGAATCCTCCATTTCGTGTTGCCAAAGAATAGACGCAGCGTGGAAAGAATAAGTACGTAAACCCATGTGACCAAGCCAGCGACGGCAGCAAAGTGACCGCGATACCTGTAAATACCCTTCATTAGAGCAACCACATTGATAGCAACCAGAGCGCAGATCGCAAGCTCCTCGACGAATTGAGAGAAGCGTTGCGCTGGGGGGGAATCGGCTTGGACTATGGAACCACGAGTGGTAGTTTTGACAAGGGCAAGGCGGCCCCCATTAATTTGGAGGGCTTCATCTTCATCGGTTTGTTCAGGGCTGTCTGGGGGCAGTTCGGTGTGGCTGTGGGATCGGTCATCGCTATCCAGCTGGCTATACCCAGCTGTGGTGGCAGACCGAGCTTTGCGCGAACGTGCGATGCCGGACCAGGTGATGCGCGCGACCGACAGGACAACGATACTCAGAGGAAGCAAGACTAAGAGGTAGCTACAAGAGTAAAAAAATAAAACGTCAGCATATGGTTGGTCTCGCGAAAAGGGGGAGAACAAGTGCGAAGGGGGTACAAACTCTTGCAGGAAGCATGCGCTGAAATCATCAACCCCCCATATCCATTCACATCGACCAAAGTCGATGTCGGCCATGATGGCAACTGGTGTCGCTTTCGTATTGAGGGAGCGTGTCCAGCTCTCCAAGCCGGGTGGCAGACGCAGATGTCAAAAAAAATGACTTAGATGCGACTTTAGAGAACCGCGATTCGCGAATTGTCGAGGCCGAGGGGCGGGCTATGGCGTAAGGGGGAAAAATATCAAGTCCGGGGCACCGTCGGAGAACTCGACAAAGATCAGTGCCGTGGCGCCGGAGCGGTGGGGGGTTCGATGGGGGATCCTGGCCTGGTTTGGGGGCGAGGAACGAGCAGCGATTCCGGCGGCAAGCTCCCAAGCGGCAGGACGGTGGCGAGGAAAACGGGCACAACCAGCAACGGGCGGTTCAACTCGAGTTCAGTTTGGCGCAATGGCTATTTGAATTGGGACCTAGATCGTCGCTGGCAAGCCTCAATGTCGGGAGTCAATCGACGTTTCCTACAGCCGCGTGTTCCCGATACTGTGCTGCTTTGCGCTGCGAGTACTCGCGGCAGCTCGTCGCCGAATCGTATTCCCGATAGATCCCAGTCGGCCGGTTTGCCTGCCCGCCGTGTGAGACGACGAAGAGCGAGATACCGGAGGAGAGGGGGAGGGCAAGAAAAGAAGAATACTAGAAAATGTAAACAAAAAAAGAATGCGAAACAGAGTCTAGTCTTGGGGAGAGAGGAGGATGGAGGGAAGAGAGATGTCTCTCATGTGGAGCGAAGAATGCGCCGCGCTGTCGACGAACAAGCGTGTGATGAATGCACCAGCAACCACCAGGCCAGAACTGGTCTGGGCTGAGCGACAGGACAAGGGCCACGAACGGGGGGGTACTGCTGGGTAGGCACGCCGCCAGAGACTTGATGGACACCAACAAGGTTTACGCAGTGTTTATGTTACTTAGGTAAGTGCTGTCGGTCAAGGTACCTCTCCGAGCCGCTTGTGACATGGTAACGGCAGGTACCGGCTCGCATCCGGTCTAGCACTCGGGCAGGAAGAGAAAAAAAAGTGCAAGGCAAGTACGAGGGGTGGGTGGGCATGTGGGCTTGGAAGTGTGGGAACTCTGTCTGGGAAGGTGTGTCGAGGATGTATGGATACGGACAGACCCCGTCCATCGTCTTGGTGTCTTGCGTCTTGCGTCCTTGGCCTTGCAGGTCCATACGCTCTGTATCCGAATGGTCTCTGCGTATTTGTGACTCGACGGGGGAGGCGCGACCAGGGAGCTTGCAGGGTAGATAGAGCCACCCGGTGGTGGGGCGGTCAGCGTGCGTTGCAGAAGCACGAGCCACTGGACGAGTTATGAGCCATGCTCCGACGTCTCTTTCTACCTTGCAACAGCTCCGCTACCGGTGAAGACGCCGCATCATGGTCAATGTCTCAGTTTTCTGTAGCTATAAATCAGAGACCTGCTGCAGGTTCTACTCCCACATTGGGGGGGGAATGGGCAGCGGACTCGCGGTCAGGATGCCGGGTTACAAGGCACGTTGCGGCAAGGATTTTCAAAGCCAAAACATCGTGAAGCTGCTCGCCGTGCCTGGTGTTAGTGCTAGTAGTGGTGCTTCTGTTAGTGTGGTGGAGTCCATGGATGAGCTTGGAGCTGGTGGGAAAATGCCCCCAGGACCTGCTCAATGCCCTTCCAGCATGTCCCCAGGAGCCAGAGGTATGAGGCCGGCTAATTAGCAGGTTCACATCGTCAATACCGAACAAATCTTTGGATGAGGTCGGGTGGGTAGCTGAGCAGTCCGTGTGCATGCATGTCAACATGTCTGTGTTGAGGGAAGAGAAAAGACAGGCGAACGGACTGACGCCACACGTTGTATACACACCACCTCCTACGCCTCGCAAGAGAAAAATGATGTAGAATGTTCCCTTCAAGGCATGAATGACTCTTTACCCGACCATCGCCACTTCTTCTTTCCAGTCGCCCGGCCGGGGAAACCAGATGCAGGACTCCGTCGAGCGACGTTGCGGGGAGGGACGTCTAGCTGCCCTCCTGTGGGCTTAGTGAGAGCGTATCTGCAGGCAGAGGTGACGAGCAGAGCAAAGCAGCGACGGGGATTGGGCAGTTTGAATTCTGCGTCGCACTCTGGTTCAGCAAGACCGTTGCGCTGCCATGCACCATGTCAATTAGTGCGCCGTGCGATAAGGGTCGGTGGTGCAATGTACTCCGTGCTAGCTTAGCTTAGCTGGTGACGTTAGTTCCGGAGGATTGAGTCTGCGAGTCGACACACTTCCATTACGGATCAACAGCCGTCGAACTTTTTTAATTGCCTGGAAGACGTCATTCAGAGGCTGCTCATCTAAAGCGCCCAGTGTGGTCTGGAGCCTCTCCATTGTAACCGCGTCACCACCAGATGCCAAGGTGATCCAGAACCGACAAAACGGAGAATGGAAGCCGTAGAGCCCGAGATCCGGACTTTTGCCAACCATGGTCTGGGCAGCAGCTATCACGCCCGACATGTTCTGGCGTGTTTCGCAAAGGCCAAGTCAATTCAGAAAAAGACAATGACCTCACCTAGTCATCTGGGCGACTTGTCCTTAGTGCCACCACCGATCCAGGTTCTACCCAATCGCAATGGCTCATGCGCACCATTTCGGAATCAGGTACCGAAATGTGTCAGTTGTCGCGACTCGCCGTCGTGTGTTTGCTCATTTAAAGGGCGAACGAGTAGCCGGTCAACCGATAAGGGCAATTGAGAACAGGAACGTGAAACTGTGCAATATCAATGAAGCTGGATACCAGTCGCAAATTCGCAATCACGTTGCAGCCACAAACGGGATGAGATCTGATGAAGCACGTTTCCCGGGCCCATCCGAATGGTCATTGGCAAATACGTTAGCGCATCAGAACGACGTTTTGGTTGGTGTGTGTTTGCTTTTGTGGTGGTTTTCCTTGCTTTTGCGCGAACGATTCGTTGTCTTTTGTCTCACCATGTCTCTGCCCCCACGGTCATAAGCTCCGAGTCGGTCTCAAGTCTGGCCCTCGCGGGCATGGGCATTTGGACTCGAACAGGCCAACAAGGGGGGAGAAAACGTGCGTGGCGCTTCTTGGATAAGTATCTAGACCAATTTGACGTGACACAAGAAATCATGCGGCCAGCGGCTTTGCCAAAGTGACCGCCGACTAAGTCGGTGTGCAGTTTGGGGCTTACACCAAGAGGAACAAAATGAGGCGCCGCGCATACCCGAAATGGCAGGACAGACACCATCGTCACAGGGCGCCGTTGGTGCCAGTGCCGATCCAAGCACATCCCCTTCCGGTACATGTTGGTAGTGCCCTTTTTAGCCCCAAGCTCGCCAAACCTCAAGCTCCAAAGCTGTTTTTAACGTTACTGAGAAGCTCATCTCCCAAGAACCCACCATTCCATCAACCCAGTTGTCCTCTTAGCGCACGTCCAACAAAAGCCCTGCCGTGTCCCAATCACTGCCTTGCCTCGGTACGAAGCTCAGCGGTGCGCAGTCTTGCTTAGCGCGTCGCAGCGCCAGAGCAAGACCAACACGCCATGTGCGACAACACACCACAGGGCTACACGCCAAGCTGACAGACGCACTGCCGAACTCTGAGCGTGGCACAGACCATTTTGCAGCCGTGTAGGTGGAGAACTGAGAATGGCAGCCCAGGGCACAAAGCCTCGTTTTATGGCTGCGTGGTAGTTTCGCAGAGCAGCCACTGCTGCACAACCGAGCGTCAAGCAGGCACACGATCTCCGCCCAGACAACGAAACCATTTTTGCTCTCTCATTATTAGGCTCGGTATGAAACAGGTGGTTTAACAGAAGCAGGGATGCCCAAATGGAACAATTGAGGCTGTTAAAGATAACTCTGCTCCTCCCCCTGCCATGATTCTCCAAGCCTTAATACTGACTTCAGGCTGAGCATCAATATGCACATATGCACATGAGCAGTGGTAAATGCGCCCCAGTTAATAGACCCAACTTCCTTCGTCATTGCGCAGAGAACAGGAAAACGGAAACAGTCAGTATTTTAAGATGGCGTAATTACGCTTAATATGGCACGGTGCACCATATCATTTCGCTGAAGCTCATCGTGATTTTTTCCTTCTTCAGCAAGACGCACATATTTGGTCTTGAACCTCCCTCCACGCGTAGAAGGCAATCACAGGCTTGGTCCAAGTAAGGACAAAGCTCCCTGAAAAAAATTATCCGATGGCTGAGACGTGTCGATACTGTCTTTGGCCCCCAAGTGGGGAAATGTCCCATTGACTGTTGTCTCCCCCTGGTCGCTCCATTACTATATCCAAAGGGCCGCAAGGACAAGGGCTACGTTTCCCGTAGGAGCCTGTCATTCTCTTTATCCGGTTCGCCCATCGGCGAGAGGGAGTTTCACAGATTCATTCCTGGTGCGCGCGGGACATGCGCTTCCTGAGACGTCTCACCCAGTCCGTTCCTGTCAGTGTGCCCAAACAATGCCCTCATTGGCCCCCAACTTCTTCAAGTCGAGACTCAGCTTTTTTTTTTTTTCATGTTGCTCTTTGATAGTGGCGGCCTCTGACTGAAAACCAGGTACATAGAGTTCATATGCGTTACGAGGATCGCTCCTGAGGCCCATCTGTCCTCGTCGTCGGGTCAGACGGCGCAAAACCATCTCCACTGCATTCCCACATCCAGCACGTCTGCCCCACAAGATAGCAAGCATGGGGAAAAAGCAGAACGTTTCCGGGGCTAGTAGCTCTGCTCCCTTGGTATAATCTTCCTCCTTCATCCCCTCTGCCTTAGCGGCTGTTCGTGTGTCCGCCCCCGGTAGCTTGGCCAGTTGGTGCAGCGAATGGTCGTCCATGAGGTTGCACATCTTCCCCGAGCTCGGCGTCGTTCATGAGGGATTCACAACATGTATGCACCTCATCCAAGCACCCCTGAAAACACCCGATCCTTGACTCACCGCCGGCAGCTTCGCGGCAACCTCTTTTGGGTCGCCCGATGTGTGTGTAAACTCTCTTATCTGACTGCCGGGAACTATGCTGGTCGATCTCAACGGAGTCCCAGCCTCTGATCCCTTGTCTCTGTGTTGCCTTTTTTTTTTCAATGACTGATCTCTAAACCATATTGAAGCTCTTGACCGCTTCGTACTTGTTCCTTGTACATTGTGTAGGTTAAGTTGATATATGCATTGCTCGCTCAGGCTCCCCCCCCCCCCCCCCCCCCAGTGAGAGGGGCCCCCCAGAACGTTGCCTGCCCGCATCTTGGGCTCGCCCACTCGCCCACATACTATCAAAACCCCTTGGTCACGGCTCAGCTCAACAACTTCTCATCACCGACAATAGTTTACAAATTTGTCACGAAAAGCGGAAAGGCGCCCGGGCCACCATCCCGCTATTGCCTCACCCGTCTTGCATGCTCCAGTCCCCGCAACTCTGCCGCCTCCCGCAAGCCCCCCAGTCCGGCCCATGATGAGCATCCCCACTTGCCTCGTTCACACCGGTTTCCCGCCCCCAGTCGTGGCCGGCCAATAGAGCTCTGGCTGAGGCGCGGGTTGGCGCGTCGTGTGTCTGGGTGCGGCCGGAGAGCCACAACTTCGTCCTGGGTGGCAGAGAGCTCCAAAGGGGGGACAAGGTCCTGTGTGCGCGGTGTGTGTGCGTGTGTGTGTGGCCGCGCAGCATCGAAGTCGGTCGGGCTCCCGAAATTGCTCGCCGCGTGACAACCTCGAACCCTTGCTGCAGAGCTGTGCATGCGGGCTCTGCGCTGCAGCTTGCAGCTGGCCAATTGCCTGCGCCAGTGTGCTGGCCTCGATGCTAACGGCTCTTCTAATATGCTTTGTCTCGTTGGCTGCATATGCCCGGCGCTCGGTCACTAGGACGCTGCTCTCTCTGCGACTCTACTCCTCTCGTGGCGTACTGCAGCACTCCTAATTGCCCTCTGCAAGGTCAGGTGAATTGCCATGGGCTGGGTTGGGTTGAGACACCAAGCGTTGATGATAGTTCGATTCCAGCGCGCCGAAGGCGGGGCCTTGCAGCAGCTGGTTTCATGGACCTGCTTTTGGGGGAAACTCATCGATGGCAGCTCTGTACAAAGGTCCCTGGTACCCATGATAAGATATGACTCCAGTTAAACATGCGAACCAACACGCTTCCAGTAAGAGCATGGTGGCCAGATAACAAACATGTAGCTGGGTCATGTCTCAAGAATCAGTAGAGCTTGCCGATGTGCTGTTGAGCTCATGGCAATGGGTTGGTCACCAGTTTCAACCGCCGTGGATCCCCAGGAATACAACACATTTCGCTCCGTATGTTTCGTCTTCAGGATCTACTTCCGGTTATGTCAACTGCTGGACAAAATTGGGCAGGGCCCCGAGACAGACGGCGAGTGCTTGCATTAACTTAAATCATGACTGATGCCCCGCTGGCAAGTCTCGTCTATCTCATCGGCTCCCTCTCCGTTTGCATCCTGGCTTGGCCTCGCCATATCCCATGCTCATGGCGTTGAACTGTGTCACATTATTGCGGCACTGGCGAGGAAGGGTTCCCCTCATCTTGCCATACCCTAGCACGTCACTTCATTCCACACAACCCCCTTGGTCGAATAAGGCCACCGGTAAGCCTCTGGCCTGCATGTCACCCAGTTTGTATGCAACCAACCAACTTGTATAACCGGCCCTGGCCCGTACTACCCTACAGTGGTACGTCCCATCTTATCTTTTTCATCAACGACACATCCCCTTCAAAATCACATGTTTCACCGCCAGCAAATGAAAATGAAATACACGTTCACATACCATGGCCAGTCAGATGATGATTGGTTATGTTCTTGACCGGCCTCGTCATTGTCATCTATCCGCCACCCACCCAGTCAAAGAGCCCAGTTTCGGCAATGTGCCTTCACATCAATTGAACGGAGACCGGGTACAATTTGCGAGAAATAGTTGGCATTAATAATTCTGTCATTCATAAATAGCCTGTAGGTACAATGAACCCCTTTCACGACCACCTTTTAAAAATGGGTGTCTTGTCATGGCGGTTCTTCAAACTGCTAATAACCCACGAAGACAGATTTTCACGACACCGGATTATAATCTTGGCAGCCCTAGATCGCCGCCTGAATGCCCTTTCCAACCCAAATTGACCTCACTCCTCCGACTCCCCTAGATTTGCTTTTCGTCGCAAAGGAAAAAGGAAAAACCTTATATAACTATTCTCTCTTTTCTTCTTTTCTCTGGATTCTGTTGATACACATTGGCCCGGTCGAACCGAGCCCCAATGATTCATGGCTAAGTCATTGGATTGTATTAGTCACCGATTAGCCCATGATCATGCCCTTCATGCCGGACATGTCACCCTCCTTGGCGGCAATCTCGAAGTAGCCGTAGATGATACTGCGATTTGTTAGTCATTGAGCTTGGGATCATGGCTAGTTGCAAAAACTTACGTGACAGCGAGGAGGGTACCAGTACCGGAGCCAAGAGCACCGAGGAGGTCGCTGGTGACGGAGAGAGCACCGATGCAGGCACCACCGAAAGCGGCGGCGGTGGGGATAATGCGCTTGAGCTCCTTGTACATGCTCTGGTCACGGTGACCGGCCATCACAAGACCCTGGTCCTTGAGCTGCTTGGCAACATCTCGAGGGCTGGAGCCGGAGACCTCGATCCAGGTCTTGGAGAAGAGAGCGCAAGCACCGAGCATGTAAGCGACATAGGCGGCCATATGGATAGGGTCGAGGAGAGCCTCCTTGATGTTCAGAGGAGGGGACATGTAGTAGACGAGACCGGAAACGGCGTGGAGCTGCGAGGAACCATCCTTGGCCTCCCAGACACCAAAGAGACGGACAAGGAGGTTCTCAGAGAAGCGGGAGTAGAGCATCTGGGAGATGAGGAAGATGTTGGAAGAGAGAGCGGACTGCAGCATGATAGGCATGTTGGAGGTGTAGAAGAGACGGACGGGGTAAGAGCCACGGGCACCACGCTGTCGGGAAGACTTGACAGGAATCTCAACACGGAAGCCCTGGAGGTAGATAACAGCGGCGAAGACGGCGATGGTGGCCAGAAGGTTCATGATGTTGGGGAGGTTCTGGCGGTAGAAAGCCTCCTGGAGAGCACGCTGCTTGTTGGGCCAGGTCATGAGGAGGTGGAAGAGGGCAATGACGGCACCCTCAAACTCAGGACCACGACCAGTGTTGATGGTGGTGGGGGAGAAGGCCTTCCACATGATGGACTCGCAGATGTTGGTGGCAATGAACAGAGAGATACCGCTGCCAAGACCGTAGCCCTTCTGGAGGAGCTCGTCGAGGAGAATGACAATCATACCAGCAACAACCAGCTGAAGGATCAGGAGGAAGACAATGCCAGCGCCAAGGTCGGAGGGGGGACCGTAGAGGCCGCTGAAGACGTAAACGGTGGCGGTGCCGGCGGACAGGATGAAGGCAAGGAGCTTCTGGGCAGTCTGGTAAAGCTCGCGGTCGGACTTGAGGTCAAGGTTGACATCGATCATGTGGGTACCAGCGAGGAGCTGGAAGACCATGCCAGAAGAGATGATGGGAGTGATACCCAGTTCCATCAGCGTACCACGGTTACTCGCAATGACCATTCGCAGCCAGTATAGAGGATCCGAGTTGTCGGAGGAGACAATGCCGTAAAGGGGCATCTGGCTCATGACCAGGAAGATGAGCAGGGTCAGCGCCGTCCACATCAACTTTTGGTTGAAGGGGATCTTGGTCTCCGGCTGCTGAACCTCAGGGAGGAACGGCACGAACGGCTTGACCAGGTCGAGGAATCGGACTGCGTATCGGGTCACACGTTAGCTGGTTGCCGTAGATCGTGTTGGGATGAGGTGGCATCAATTGCGCCCATGGTGTCGCGTGTCGTGATGGCGCAAATTGGCCAGGTTGCAAGCTCATACGAGCTCCGACAGCTCGGCGCAACAGGGAATCAATGCAAAGGGGCAACTTACGGGAACTCATGATGGCGGTGGGAGGGAAAGAAAAGAAGAATTGGACACTCTCATCCAAGGACGAAAGAAAGAAAAGAGAGGAGGAAGCCTAGCTTGCAGAGCTCAGGCGTGAGTGCGAAGGGATCGATGATAAAAGAAGGGGCGACGACTGGGGAACATCTGTCCTTCAGGCCAGGTACGGTAATCTGGCAACAAATACGGCGGACACGTGACCTGCAAAAGGGTAGTCGCGACTTCCATGTGGCCTTAAGCCCCTTGCCCCCAGGCCCACCGCCCACAGGGCGGCCAGTAGCCGCTTTTGGTTGTCGCAATTTCAATTTATCCGACGGCCAACAAGCACGCTGCTTTTCCACCTTCTAGAACCAGGACGGTCATTCTTGCGGAGACAACCGTGGCCATTTGTTAAAGTACAGATAATTAATTAGTCTAGACTCCTTTTCTGGTACCCGCTCATCCTCAGCATTTTGGATGTTTGCTTTTGCGGGGTCTGGAAAGACCTTTTGGGCTTTCAATTGGAAAAAACAAAATAATTGATCTGTACTTTACACTTTCCGGACATTATACCCGGAAAAATTGCAGACATGCGCTTGCATTACTTTGACTGTGCATGTGGCTTTTTTACCACCTCAATGCCTTGGTTCCGGCCAACAGAAGGCATTTTGTCACAGAACTGATTGAAGGGTATGCTAATTGAATATGTTGGTCAACTGGTATTGTTCAATGTGACCCATAAATATCTGGCTTTCGCTAGTGATGTTGTCAGTCATGGAGTCAATTGTTGCGAGGGTGCAAGGTTCTATTTTCATCATCCATCCCTGCGCCGATTCAAACCTCACTTGTCGCATCGCGCCACCACGCTTCGGCTCCGCGTTTCAAAGGGGAATCAACGCCTTGTCAACGGTCCAAACTATGTGATGCGGTTGACAGTTATGCTTTTTAAACGGGTTGGGGTTGGAGCTGGACCAGCCAATACATAAGGACACGTGACTCATGTGTCAGGATTTAAAATCTTGGGCTGTCATGATCCATAATTTTTAAGTGTTCCGAAACGGAAAAAAAAGCATGCGTAGCATAGTGCTGCTGCGTTTTTTATGACCTGCAGTCTCTCATGTTCAGCCGTCTGAGACCATTTCTCGGGCGCAGTGTTTCAACAATGGCCGCTGCTACAAAACCTCCCACTGAACCCCTCTTGGTGGTGCTGGGCTCCACGGGTACTGGTAAATCCGAGGTATGACTGGCAGAGCGTCACCTGGATTTCAGATGGGTTTCTAATGCTGCGCACAGCTGGCTATAGAGCTGGCAACTAGACTGAATGGCGAGATTATCAACGCCGATGCTATGCAGCTGTACAACGGACTGCCAATTATTACCAATAAAGTCACTGCTGAGGAGCAGCGGGGAATCCCTCATCACCTCCTTGGCCACATCACTTTGGACAAAAATCCATGGGATGTTGATGATTTTAGACGAGAGGCGACCCGTGTGATGGGCGAGATTCGCAGCCGGGGCCGTCTTCCCATCCTTGTGGGTGGTTCTAATTACTATGTTGACCCCGTTCTCTTCAAAGAGGTCATATTGGATGACCTCGAGATGGACACATCCACGTCGTTCCCAATTTTGAATGAATCTAGTGAAGTCATGCTTCACGAACTGCGCAAGGTTGACCCCGTCATGGCCGATCGCTGGCACCCCAAGGATCACCGCAAGATCCAGCGCTCACTGGAGATCTATCTACGTACCGGGAAAAGAGCTTCCGACCACTATGCTGAGCAACGAGCGCGCAAAGAAGCGGCCCAGAAGGATCTTGAAAATCAACCCTGGGAAAACCTGTTGTTTTGGGTGTACTCGGAGCGTGAAATTTTGCGCACCCGCCTTGATAACCGCGTCGACAAGATGCTTGGCCACGGCTTGCTCCAGGAAGTTCGAGAACTCTTCGAGTTCAAGCAGCAGAGGACCGCGGCTGGCCAGATTCTGGACATGACCAAAGGTATCTGGCAGTCAATCGGGTACAAGCAGTTTGAGCCCTACATGACAGCAATTGATGAAGGACGGGAGGAATCTGAGATAGATCGCCTGAAGACGGCGGCTCTTGAGGAGATGAAGACGGCGACACGGCGGTATGCTGTTTACCAGACGCGCTGGATCAGACTCAAACAAATACCACGCTTGCGTGAAGTTGGCCCCCACGCCATGAACAATCTGTATCTTTTGGATAGCACTGATGTTTCACGCTACAAGGATACTGTGGTTGAGCCAGCTGTTCAGTTGGCCACCCAGTTTCTCGCTGGTGAAGCCAGAGCGCTACCTACGGATTTGTCACCTCTGGCCAGTGAGGTTTTCACGAAAGTGGGTGACCCAGAGCCCAAGGCTCCGGCGTCCAAGCGCATGTGTGAGGTGTGTCACACAGTTTTGATGACGGAAGAAGCTTGGGAGAAACACTTGAAGAGTGCCACACACCGCAGGGTCATCCGCAGGAAGAAGAGGACATCGCTGGTGCCCGTGGAGAAAGGGGAAAAGGAGCAAGATTCGGGGAGCGAAAAGTCTGACCCAGATATAGGCTCAATATTTTCAGAGTGACCAAATAATTAAACCAATTTCAAAGATTTTATTCCAGCTATCGTGTTTTCCCATACGTTTACGTTTGTCCCAGGAAAGATGCTGGTACAGAACCCGAAGGTTTGGCGAGTGTTTCCATATGCTGCCAACTGTCATTTTGAACACAAAAGAAGTTGTAACACCAGAAAAGAGCATTTACGAGTAATATAACACCAGGCCAACCGGATTCGCATCCTCACTTTGGGTTCTGATTTCGACCTTGGCCCGCTTCTCGAGTTTACTGGAGGATAAGTAATAAAGTCTTGCTAACTGACAGGAAGCGCGCGAACTTATACTCTCAAGAGGAGCTGGATTTCTCAAACAACCATAAATTGCAGTGGTGGGCGTTCTGGACAGGATTCTAATTAGCGTTGCGAGTATGGGGCTGCTCCATGCCGTCCTTGTCCATGGAGACGATAGATGTGCGCCTTGGCGTTTACCATGACGTTGGTGCTATTGTTACAGTTGAAGATACTAAAAAGACCACTGGGGAGAATGAGAAGAACATGGTTTCCCAGGGTGGTGATGGCCGTGCTCACGGAAGCCAAAATAACTAATCAGGGGGACGCTACCAACTTTGCGGATCGTGCTGGACTGTATGTTGCGGCTTCTTAGGCACACCTCGGCAAGTCTTTTTTTAGTAGGATAACCCCGGTGGTTGTACTCACCTATATGATGATCAATATTGAGCTCCTTAGATCTTACCCTTGTTCAAGATCTGTTTGGCGGATATATTTTTGTTTTGGCACTAGGGGGACACCGTGCATGCTGACGAGTCACACGATTGGATCAACTGTTTTGGATTCGGTCTACACGATATGATTGATGAAAATACGATTAGATGGCGGTCGTGCATATTGGATGCATCTATATTTTACGACTACTTGGCGATTGCGCAAGTGTCATCATGTCATGCCATAACATGGGGTGGGATAGAAGACCCGTGCCATGACCTGTGATTTGTCATACTTTTTTAGACTTTTTTTCTCGAGGAGGAACTAATAGATAGCCATAAAGCTTTTCTTCTGATAGGGTCTGGGATTGGTTAGCTGTGAAGGGTTTGGAAGTATCAGTTCGGCGAAGTTGGGGGTAGTCTCAGGCTGGAAGCGGAAGATGTGTCACAGTCAATGGCATGAGGTGTAGGTGCGGACCTCGGCAAGGTCACAGGAAGGGATCAAGGATGAACAACGATGCTTCGAAATCTTGGCCGTGCAGCGACGCTACTGAGAGCAATGGGTCTTCGCTAAACATATACTGTGAGCTAGAGTTTTTGGAGGTTGAGGGATATTTAAGTAACAGTCAATGAATTGCCGGTATCACGATATGAAATCGCGGTCATTTCGAATCTTCACTAAAAGAAAATAGTGTAGAGCATTGTTTTGTAAATATCTTTATAGCGTAATCCAATCTCAGATTTGGATCATGAGAAGTGTTTCGCGGGGAGGCAGGGAATGAGTAGGCTTTGCTTGGCGCGATGGGTGGGGTTGCGTCGATTTGGGTTTGGGCCACAAAAAAAAGCTGCGGCGAAGTTGTAAGTAGTACTTGATTCGAGGTTGATGATTGTGTTGAATCTGAATATTGCTGGGTTGCATGACAGCGAGGGGAACGCAGTAACAGGTCCTGCATTGCGTAATGCACTCGCATCTACCACGTCACTTAATTTTTGTTCTGAGTTTTAAAACTCTTGCCTGGTCTTCCGGATTACCGATTTTGGCGTGGTCTTAATAGAGCATCTTGCAGGCTCGTTTCAGTGCCGCCGACCAAGCAGTTACGGGGCAATCTCCTCGGCCACAATGACATGCATTGCTCATCCCAGAACCCACATTTGAAATGTTTATTTATGGACCTGCTCAGCGTTTCACAACAGAAGGCAAGACCTGTTGGTTTTACCGTCGGGGAATTCATTCATACAAGGGTCAATTCATGGTTGTCCAAGGCTTGGCAGATATTTCGTATAAGGTAATATTCTCTTACCTGTCATGATGCTGCGCTGTTGATCTACTTAAATAGATAGGTTACTTGGCGTCGTTAATTCTTGATTACTTATAAGTAATAAGATAATAAAGATCAACTACTTTGTGATATTTAATGGGTATGGGGGTTTAGCGTGTTTGATCTGCTGAGCACGGTTGTGGGATTGCATTGACAAGACGCTGTGACTTTAACGACCAGCTAGCTGCATCTCTCGTGCCGACGAAAGAACTGGAACCTTCCGGAAGCTTCGACAAGTTGCGTTCCTGCATAACCATGCGAGATGGGGCCAGGTTTGCATCCTGAGTTTACGCCGTTAAGTGGCTAAAGACATTAGCCGCGCGCTCTCATCGGGCGTCATGTCGCAGAGTGCCGCGGCAAGGGAGAAAACGGAGCCGAAAAAACCATACCGGAAACACTAACAATTAAGTTAATGCAGCTGATCAAGGCTGGTTGAGGGAGTACCCGAACACATGGAAGACTCCCGAGGGCGGCAGTTGGATTCTATACGTAAATCTCGTTGTTTAAAGGCGGGCTGATCATTATTTGCCGTTGCGCATGCGAGCGACGCTCTGGTATTGGCTCGGGTGCTTGGAAGACTCGGGGACGGATGGCATCAATGGCCCGGCACAAGGGGATAAAACAATGGGCCCGAATAAAAGTAGGAAAATAAAATAAAAGAGGGGGTCTGCGTTGGTCTTGATCAATGCTTCTGGCTCCTGTTTGGACAAGTACAATAGCTGCAGCTGAATGCATCCCTGTTTGGAAGCACACCGAACGCAGCAGTGATTGCCAACTCATGATATGGCGACATTGTATGATAGGTGCATTCGCGTATAAGAGTATTAAGGGACCATGTGATAGAAAGGGCCTCCTTTTTGCTCCCTTTCTTGCCACCCAACAGCACCAGCCATGCATGGGAGGTGACTGAGACGGATTGGCCAACACAACTTGAACGCAAGCAACCATTTTTCACGTCGAGCTGTTTGTGCCAGTCCAGCTATTTTCCCCCAACCTGATCCTATTCGAACCTAGATCTCATTTTACCATAATTCTTACTCTCAGGTTAGTTGACACGAGCCAAGAAACCATTCTTAATTAATCGCTCTCAGTTCGCCCCAGTATCGAAAATCTCGTATTGGCGATCCCGAGGGTTGACTCAACTTCTTGTTCTTGGTTAGTTCAGCTGCCCTTGTCAGGCTTTTTTTCTTTTTTTTTTCTCTTCACTTGACCGAGGCGAACGGGCGCTATCTTGAACTGTAAACCATTCCCGTCCCGCTAGCACGTGCACATACAGCATTGAGGAGCTACTGTGCCCGACTCCGCCTTCTGCGTCCGATATAGTGACTACTTGCACATTACTCACATTCCCTAAGTTATCCTTAGTCTGGTGCCCTGCGGGTTTAGACGGGTTAGACCGTGACAGAGTGGGTTTCAGCGTACTTGAGGCTTGAGGCTTGGCCACGCCGGCTGACTCCCCAGTGCAACGACACTGACGTTTCCGAGCTAGCCATCCGCGACCTCTCTCGTATTGGACAGGCCTCGAACAACCAAACACAGAACTGCCACGGTTTGTTACCCCAACGCTGGTCCGCCGATTCGGTGGACGAGGGCATCTACGGCTGATGAATCACTAATATTTTTTTCCTTTCTCATTAGGCGGGATTTAGCACCTAAACTCCGCTTCTTTCCTCGTACTTCTCCGCCGAATTAATAACGGCGACACCGCTTGGTGCACCCACAGACGGTCGCTTGCCTTTAACTTCAGCCCTTCCCGGCTCCATTCACGCAATCACTTGATTGACGATCGGTCTTATTCGACGTCTATTGGGGCTTTGCTCATTTACCTTTATTCCATACATAAAGCTGTCGGGGACCATCCAACCCTTTCCCCCTCTATTTTTTTTTTCCAACCTCCACTCCAACCCCGCCGCCACTCTCATCCCAGCGCTGACTCTCCCATCGCCGCTGGAAGCTTCGGCGTCTTCTGCAGTATCGACAGGGGTCAAGCATCAATCATCGGCGCCATCGAATCTGCATCACAACGGACGAGGACGGAGACAAGGGTCTGCTGGAACCTTCTTCCTGTGCCGTCAAGCACACTACCAAACTCTTTCGACCAACCCCGACCGTTTAAGCACGAATCCCGATCGTCCGTTCCGCGGTGTCCACGGTGTCCGCCGTCTTGCCCTTTTCGTCCCCCCAAAGTGCTCCGGCCCTACCGTGAGTCTGGCCCAAGAGCCAAGGATAGGACGCTTGCAATCACTAAGCGGAGCGCCGCGGACTTGGCCTCAGATCGTCCAGACCCTGGTCTGACCCTCCTCGTCGTTCCGACGTATACCCCCTCTGCGGTGCCATTCTGCCCCGTCAAAGCTTGAACCTGCCTCTGCCGCAGCTTGGCTCGACATAGAACGCAGCTTGTCTAGTGCCTGTTCCTTGTGGGCGTCATTGCTGGCATCATCACCATCATCAGCACATTGCCCTCTCCTCCTGATCCTGGTCGCGGCTACAGACTTGGCGTGGTTGTTTCATTCCCACTACAGGAGGCATTACATTACTATACCCCCCCCTTCCCCCCCCGACCTGCTGGGAGCTGCACAGCCCTGTGTCGCACAAATCCAACTGCATTGAACCCGAATCCGCGGTACGAAAGCGTCCCGGTCCGCCTGTCTGGCCTGTCCGTCCTCTGTCCTATCGTCAACCGAACTGGGCTGACTGCGACTCACACCTAAACGCACGCGCCTTCGCAAGACAAAAGTCCACTGCTCTCCCGGACGCGGATTGATTTGAATTACGACGCCTACCGCCAGGCACCGACTCTGTGTGCGCCCTTCTGATTGAGCCAAGTTGGCCTCAGTCCCTCCCTTTCCCGCGACCGTCGGATTCGCTTATTTCGCTCCTCCTGCTCACTCATCAATTGCTTCCTTACTTTTGCCTCACCCCTTACGCCTCACTGCCCCTCCCCCTCCCCCTCATCAACGCACTCCCGCGTATCCTCCAGGCCGCATTGTGGAGTCCATCGCATCCGCTGCTTGAGGCAAACTCATCCATTTCCCTCTACGAAGACACAAGCCACAACCTCTCTGCTGGCATGTGAGGTTGGTCCCTGAACGCGCCGGACCCCTCGGACATGTCGACAAACACTACACCCGGGTCCCAGAAGGCCTCCCGGATACTGGCCTGCGTCCTGTGTCAGCACCGCAAGATCAAGTGCGACCGTAACACGCCCTGCTCCAATTGCATCAAGGTGCGTCGCTCCCATTTATTTCTCCTCATTGTTCTGTGCTTGTCGCCCCTCGTACCATGATTCGTGTCTCAAGCCTGACCGCGCCGACCTGAGCTCACCACCTCCAACAGGCAAACGTAACATGTACGCCCAGTACACCTGCTCCGGCCCGCAAGCGCCGGCGCCCAAATCAGGATCTCCAGGAGCGTCTGGCACGCTGTGAGCACCTGCTGAAGCAGTACGCTGATGGCTCAATTCCCTCACCGACGGTGATGCCGGCTCAGCTCCCGTCGAGAGACGGGTCTCAGTCGGAAGCCTCGGTAACGACCCCTCCCGGCTCTGATTCCATGCCCCGGTGGAAGCCCACTGGAAAAATGGTCAAGGACGATGGCGGCGTCCGGTTTATGGACAGTGTCATCTGGGCAAGTATTCATGAAGAGGTATGCGCCCTATCTTTGGTCCTGGTTTTAGCTAGAGGCACTAATGAAACCGCTTTGCCACTTTTAGCTGCAAGCTATGCGAGAAATTGTTGACACCGATGATCCCGAAGAAGTCAGCGTGCTCGGATCCGAGGACTTGAGTCCGGATCCCAATATCGACCTTCTTCTTCAAGGTGATGCTTCTACCAAGAACATCGATGAGCTGCAGCCAGACCCGGTGCATGCCTTCAGATTATGGCAGGTGTTTCTGGACAGGGTCAACCCGCTGATGAAAATCATTCACGTGCCCTCAGTGCAGCCTTACGTCATGGATGCGGCAACGAACATGGAATCCGTTCCCATCAACTATCAGGCTCTCTTGTTTTCCATCTTTACCATGGCTGTCGTTGGTTTGACTGAAAATGAATCTTTCCAAATTTTCGGGAGCTCTCGCGATGAGGCTATCCGACGTTTCACCATGGGCACCAAGATTGCTCTCCAGAAGTTCAATTTTTTGAAGAACTTTGATATGGTGGCGCTTCAGGCCCTCATGTTGTACCTGGTACAGAGAATTTTCCTTTACCTTCTTTCATTTTGAGTACAGCTCACCTACTGACACGCAAAATCTAGGTTTCTCTCCAGGGACGATATGACAGACACGCAGCTTGGATTCTGAGCGGCATGATTGTTCGAATCGCTCAGAAGATGGGTTATCATCGCGACGGCGAGTCACTCGGCTTGACTCCTTTCGAAACCGAAATGCGACGTCGAATGTGGTGGCAGATTATACTTCAGGATGCCAAGAACGCCATTGTTTCCGGTCTCAGCAATTCAATGCTTCCGAGCAACTGGGACACCAAGATGCCGCAGAACGTCAACGACGCGGATTTGTTTCCTGGGTCGACTGAGCCTCTCCAACCTCGAGAGGGTCCCACCGAGATGGCATTCTGTCTGACGGGCTATCAAATCGCCAAATTCATCATCAGTTCCGAGTTTCTTCACGGAACCCCTGGCCTGGAAGCTGCCATTATGGGAGATGCGGCCTTCGGAGAAGGCGAAGAGACACCCTCCATCGAGAGATATCGCGAGCTTGTCGACGAGCTGGATGATGGTTTGCGCGAAGTCGAGGACCGATACACCGACGCAAGCGCCGGACCTTGCCACGTTGCAGCTTTGACCACGCGACCAATGCTCGTGAGCAAGATGAGAGAGTTACTGGTGCCGATGAGAGACCAGCCTGAATGGGGGACCGAAATTTTCAACACAAAGGATAACCTTTTCAAGATTGTCATCATGAACAACGAGCACGGCTCCAACGCGTACGAGGTGATGGAGCAGACAGGCTTCCTGTGGTTCGTCAAGCTTCATTTCCAACTCGACATTTTTGCCGTCATGACTGGCCAGCTTTGCCAGCGATTAACCGGATCTCTGGTGGACCGAGCATGGGGACTTGTGGAAAAAGTGTACCGGTACCACCCCGAGCTTATGGACATCAGCAACAAGGCGTATGCTGCACAAGCGCAGCTGGTTTTGAAGGCGTGGAAGGCCCGGGAGCAAGCATACACCCAAGCTGGACAGACCCTCAACTACCCATCCTTTATCTACCGCCTGCAGGAAATTTCCACAGAATCGCGAGGTTCCGAACCGCCCCAAACAGCCGTGCCCATGCCTGCAACATCGTCCGCGCAGGTTACGGACATTGACCAGTTCTTGGGAGGTTACTTGGATGTCTCGACAATGAACTGGGATGTGAATTGGGATCCAAACAACTTGCAGAGCCACATTCCCTCATCTCTTTTTGGCGGATTTGGCATGGGTGGCACAAACTGACGGCGCAATGGGTTTGACACGGCTATTTCGATAAAGATACCTGGTTGAATATTATGGCGAGATAAGCGCGGGACACATGGTGGGCCTCACCACGGCGTTGGTTGTAACATCACATTAGAGCGAATACGGGGCTGGCGTCTGGGTAAATAGAAAGACGGTAAGGTGTATAATCTTCATCTGTATTTCATCGGCATGACCTGGGACGAGATGATGATGAAGCGATGTATGTTGGACGAATTAATACACAATCACCACTTGAGAAATCAATGACTGCTCACGACATAGACGGATTATATGCTATTTTGTCCGAGAGACACGATTGCTTCAACAGCGTAGAATAGATGGATATTTACCAAAGCATCAATTGGGGCCGTTTTTATGAGAAGAGAATTATGCTCGAGGCTGAATTATGATTCCACTTTTACCACTGGCGCTTTTCTGCGTTCCTGCCAGGATGCCAGGCACTGAAATAAACAGCCGGGCAAAATGAAGACGGCAAAAACGAGGACCATGGCCACGCCAATGACAACGGCTGATCCGTTGCCGGTGTGCGGCAGAGCCAACGTACCGCCCGCTGCGGTAGGGGTTGGAGCTGGGGTCGCAGCCATGAAGAAAAAGGTTGTGGGTATCAAGGCGCAGAGAGGAAAAGCAATGTCGTTTTCGAATATGCCCAGGGTTCTGAAGAAAGGAAAGAATGCTCGGTTGGAAGTTCGCTTGGGGATGAAATTGGATTACTTGGCTGCGCTGCAGGTTATCACTGGGTGACGGGAATGGGCTTTTTCTTTTCTTTTCAATAGAACAATGAATTAATGCTTGGTGTTCTGGCGAGGTGATTCAGCAGTGTTGAAAAAACAGGCCTAATTGTTCCTATCTACAATGAGCTCGTGTTCTGTTCAGTAAACAATGACCACGCTGCACGAGCCCTATTTTCGTGCTTCTCGGCCTGATTCTCTGCTACCCTATTCGATCCATCCCTGCCTTCGCCCACTCCTGCCATGTAGAGAGCGTCTGGATACGAGCCTGCATAAACTTGGCGAGCAGGCCTGGGGCCGACGGCTCGCGATCGAGAAACCACAGCTCGAGCGTTGGGTCTAACGAGTGCAGCCTGTACAGCGGGAGAGCGGCATCGACCATCTGCTCCGGAGTCACGTCGTCCGTCTCGACCTGGGAGAAGTAGGCTTTGATTCGGAGGCGACCTCCTCTCTCGCCGACCTTCCATAGGTCGAGCGCATCGCAAACGTCGTCGATGACGGGGACCGAGCGATACTGGTGCTTGCCGATGATGCACTCCACCATGACGCTGAGGTTTACATGGCGAGAGTACTGCTTGAGGGGACGGCTCTGTGGTCCCGCTAGGCGGCTCATCAAGTCCTTCTCCCACGGCTGGCGCGGGACTCCGACGGTATCGTCGGCGGGGGATTTGTCTACGGCAACGGACACGTCGACTACGCTGACGCTGTAAATGTATTCGCAAAAGTCTTCTGAAATATTCTTGTTCGCAAACAAGAGGCCCGTGTCGGCCATGGCTTTGTTCCGATGACCCTGGGCGCCTGCTGTTTGAACATTGCGGGATATGCCCTCTTCATTAATCACAAAATCGTCATGGTAATAGATGGCTCGCACTGAGTCCCAGAGAAAGAAATAGATGCGGTGGCGAATGCTTTGAAGTGCCTTTTCTGTTGTTCCAGCAGTTCTTGGGTCCGGCTCCATGAGCCTCATGAACGGAAACCTAGCATGCTGCGTTGAGGGTGAGCCCATGGCTGCAGTGCTCGTGGTTGCTAGCATGGTAGGCCGTGACTCTGTAGTCATGCAGGTGATTGATTACCTCTAGTCTGTTTGATGGCGGCAAGTCGGAGCTCTCTCGCGATAATGCAGCTGAACAAATAAGGATAGATTTATACCAAAGGACCTTTCGTGTTGCGAGAGAAGCTGTTTGGAGCAAAAAATACCACATAGGAATTGCGAAGGCAGAGCTAGAAAATGTATTTATAGTATTCCAGAAAGATAGATTCACCCACGATGGCTTGTGCAGATGCTGAGGAAATGGTAGACAGTGCGCCGGTGTTTGGCTGCACCAGACACGCAGAACGTTGTATCTACCTATACCTTTGAGGCGACATCTCTACTCGCAGCAATTATAAAACGGTGACCTCTGATGTTGCATCCATTCAAGCACAAATGTCCTTTTGATGGGTCGATTGTGTGTGACCAACTCGATACGAAGTCATCATTACTTCCGCGACACAAGGAGACGTCGTACACGGACAGCGACAAGACAACGTGAGCAAAAACTGGCCAATCACGCACGGTCTGCTACGCACAAATCAAGCGTCGACCATTGCGGGTGCTATGCGGCATCTCAGTTCAGTCTTCACGTGGGCACAGCGATAGAATGTAGATCTCAAAATGAAACGACACCTAGACGGAGAAAACACTAGGTGTCGAGATTAACGACGGATCCAATTTCCCAATATTCTTCTCAGATCGTCCATGAGTCCAAGGACCCTGCCCAAACCGCTGCCTACAGTAGACAGCGTGCGGCGGACGTTCTTTCTATCTGAGGAAGAAAGGGAAAAGAGGAGAAAAAGCTTCGGCACAAACGCGCTCGAGATTTTGCACACGAGCTGCCCTGCCACCCCGCTGACTAAGGCATGCCCCTCTGCCCCTCCAACCCCCCCTTGTCTGAGTCGGCAAAGGGCTGTCCCGGACCGGGTGCAAGAGCTTGCTTGCACGTGACAAGCCGGAGCGAATGCCGCATCACGTGGGCGCCCCGGGATGAGGAATTCGCGAGCGCCCATTGGCCAAACTGGACCGAGAAGCCGAGGGCGCCCGTTCCGATGCGCACTGGGGAAAGAGCATCATTGACGAGCTGCAAAGGACCCTCCCCCGGAGACGTATTTGCGCCTTTGTGAATAACTCCTTGGAGCAACGGGACGACGACCAACGACCGCTGAACGACAAACCCCAAAGGTGGAATTACTCGACCGCACACCGAATTCCAATTCCTCTAGGCCCGTCGCAATGATCGCTCAACGAGTTGGCGTCGCCGCCCTTCGCCGAGGTGCGCACACTCCCTCCACTGGCCTGTGATGGACTTTCCTCCCCATCACCGGGCAGGGCGAATAGCCTCACGCGCAAAAAAAGAGAGGGAAACATGGTGCTGACTGGGATTCCATAGGCGCGGCCAAGCCCTTCTTCGCCCAGAACATCCCTAAGGTGGCTCTGGCTGCTGGCATCTCGACCACTTCTCCTCGGTAAGCTGCCCAATTGCAATTCTGCTTGCCGCTGCCGTCGTCTTCGTCTCGCGTGCCCTTCTCCCGACTGGACTGACCCATTGACCTCTCTCCCTCCGACAGACCCATTGCCACCACCAAGCTCACCCCCGAGGAGGGCCAGAAGCTCCTTGCCGACCAGCGCCTCAGCCGCCCCGTGTCTCCTCACCTGGGCATCTACAAGATTGAGCAGACCTGGTTCGGCACCTCGGCCTGGACCCGTATCACCGGCTGCACCCTGTCCGGCGCCCTCTACCTCTACATGACCTCTTACGTCGCCGCGCCCCTCCTCGGCCTGCACATTGAGAGCGCCAGCGTCGCCGCCGCCTTCAGCAGCCTGCCCATCGTCATCAAGGGCGGCCTCAAGTTCGGCCTCGGCTTCCCCTTCGCCTACCACTTCCTCAGCGGCTGCAAGCACCTCCTCTACGATACCGGCAAGGGCTTCGCCAAGAGCACCATTCTCAAGGCTGATAAGATCCTCTGGACCTCGAGCATCATTGGTGGATTGATTCTGGCTTTCCTTGTGTAAGAAAAGAAAGAAAGAAAGAAAGAAAGAAAGAAAGGGAAGTGAGAAAAACACATCAAGAAACATGGGAGCGAGGGAGAAACTTTTCTGGCGCGGGGAAAAGAAGGATGGATCAAGACATCATTTTCGCAAGGATGGACAAACAAACACTCAAAGTAGCGGATGAGGGTGTTGAGGGAGCTTGTGTAGAAGTATCTGCCCTAAGGCATTCCTAAAGTTACGCAACCAATTTTATCATTTGTACACAATCATGACAAGGTATAGCCCCATCCATGTTTACTAGCCCATTTTTTGAAGAAGTCGCTCCCTAACGCCGTTTCGCCTTGGTGCTGTTTGTTTTATGTTTAATCCAAAAACCGAGCATCCAGGATTGTCTTGATCAATCTTCGGTTGCCAGAGGAAGCAATCTTTTGGCCTACGATGGGACCGATGAACTCCTTGAGGTCGTTTTCATCCGAATCGCCCGCGGTGCCGTTGATGCCATTGACGCCTGGCTCACCATGCTGGGCCAAGGACGCCACGGCTTGGACGATGCCCTGGACAAGCATTTCGTACTCCATAGTTCCCTCGGCCTTTTCCTTGAGAGGCTGCAGGATGGCAGCATCGATATTCTTGAGGTTCCTTAATACCAGCACACGGATAGCTTCGGGGCCACCAGCCTCCAGTAGTCCGTGGATGGCGCCGTAGAGAACCGCAGGAGGCTTGGTGGGGTCGAGGAAGTATTTGAGACACGTCCGCGTGAGCTTGGGTCGGAGCAGTGTGTTGGATGCCGAGTACTTGCGAGCAATACGCCCGACCAAGGACGCGGCAAGCTGTCGCAGATCATATTGCTCCTTGAGGACATCGATCCCCTCGTCTGTACCGAGCTTTCGAGCCATAAGACACGTGAGCGCGGGAGCAGAGAGCGGGCTGGCGTATGGGTCGAGGAAGAGACTCTTGTTCTCGATCAAGGCATTCGTCAGCTCCATCATTTGCTTGAGCGTAAATGTGTCATCAAGGTGGTGTGTGACGCGGTCCATGATGAAGTTGATAAAGTATGGGATTAGCTGGTGCAAACCTGGGTCGTCTCTTACGGAGCCCAAGGCGGCCTGGCGCAATCGCACAACCTCCTCGTCCGGATTGTCGTCGAGAATGGCGGCCTGGATCTTGTCAAAGTAAAGGATGAGCTCCTTGCTCACGATGTGCTTGACAGAAGGCTTCATGGCCACATTGTCGTTGCCAGCGAGAGCCGACAGCGCGGGGTTGGCACCGGGGCCCTTGGGCAGGAGCTCCTGCGATCGCGAGTCGGAGGTGGTTGGGTTTTGAGGGATCGAGGGCTGGACGCCTTCAATGGCGAGCCAGTGCGCTGGGAAAGGAACATGTTAGAGAAAGCGTAGCGAGGGAGGATGGGGTGAGTGTGTGGCTAGGTACCGGTGAAGCTCATGTCGCGGGGCACCTTGGGCAATGGCGCATTGATGAGCTTTTCAAAGTCGACCTCTTCGTCCTCGATGTAGAACAGCGGCTGGCCAGGACCGAGGCTGGCCTCTCCGTAGCGCAGAGGGCGCGTCGAGTCGTATCCGTAAAGCGGCTCGACGTCGAGCGTCTTGAGGGCGAGCGAGATGTCGTTGACCGTCAGGGTGGTGCGGCGCGAGGCGCGCATGAAACGCAGCGCCTCGATGATGACCTGGCCAATGCGGTACTCGACATCCTGGCTCAGGCACTTGAGGGCCTCGTCGTTGATGGCTCCGATGCCGACCGACTCGGCAACGTCTTTGACGTTGTCTGGGTTCCAAAGCAGCTTGGGCGTTTCGGCTGCCATGGTCGCGGTGGGGGAGGGCGATGCAGGGCAAGTGAGAAATGCGCAGCTATGGCGATACGAGCGAAGTCGGCGGTCGAGGCCGAGGCGCTTTCGATTGCTGGCGGTCGGTGACGGCGGCGGTGGTGATGGTGTTGAAGGCGAGGTTGAGGGTTGAGTGGATTGGATTGGCCCACAGCGCGACGAGGTTGCGCGAGGCTGATGCTACTGGTGGCTCGGCTCCGGGTCCAGCTTCTGACTCTGGTGACGTCGACTCTTCAACATGAGGACAGCCCGAGTAACGTGATGAGAAATTCTTATTTTACAAATTTACTTTTACATTCAGACGTTAAATCTGCCTTGCTGGCCAATTCCATCTGTTCTGGATTGTGTAACCCGCTGTAAATAAGAACCACTGTGGATGATCACAAAAGGGTGTCGCGGAACAAACGCAATCGAGCAAGGCCCCAGAAGCATATAAAAATAAACAGGGCGCTAAAAAAGGACCTAAGTTACCGGGAAATATATTTCTCTGAGTTGTGCACTGCCTATTTCAATCGGTCCTCCGTATTCACAACAGGGAGAAGATTCGGCATTGACACGGCAGCGTCTTGCTATCGGGTTCTACCGTGACAACCAATACGAGGGCATTGGCGGTACACGTATTTTGATAGCGCTATCAAAGATGACCAGTTTCAGACTAAATCCTGTAGACCCAGTAACTAGCACAGGCTTGTTCATTGCCAGTCATTTCTACTTGGCATTGCGTCTCATAATCAGCGATGTAGCATACGAGCGGCGTTGTGGAGCAGCGTGGGCCACACCAGTTGCCCCCGTAGTCTGTACGCGTATAGATGTCGTATTGCCCGATAGACAGCCTCTTCTCTCTGCTTGTTGTCTCGAATAACAGCAAGCGCATCAACACAGCCCAGCCATGTTTGGGGAATATAATAAGGAATGCTCGCCTCTGGCACATTTACTCCCTCGCTCATTCACTCCCTCAACTTCCAATCTTGAGTCCGGCTGATAATTTGCTGCTGGCCCCAAGAAGCCGAATATTGACATCAAGCAATCAACCACCAATTCCTTCACATTTTCGATCACTTCCAAAGCACCAGACCTTCTCAGCAAGACCCTTCCATATTTCTTACCAAAGAAAAAAAAGGGTGGATCAAAGTCAGACTTTTTGAACAGACTGGACCGGAAATCTTTGAACCGACAACACCATGGACAGGATACACGACTTCTTTCACAGCCGCTTGTTCGATGCGCGCTACAAGACCAAAATGCATATGCTCCAAATAGCTATCATCATTCTCATAATCGGCCTGACCGCTGGTCGGATGGCCACAAAACCCAAGGGCATGCGCACAAGCAGATCCGACACTATTGCCATCACCATGGTATGGGGAACACCTTTTATTTTCGCATAAAAATGACTGGAGTTAACTTGAAGTGTTTGAACAGAGTGTCAAAACAGTCGTCGTACTCGCATACCAACTCGTGACCGAACATGTCGACAGGTTTAAGAAATGGGGCAGTCTAAAAGCATACGCCATCCTGAACACACTCGAGATTCTCTTTTGGTTTGTGGTTGTCATAGTCACCTTTATGGGTGTAAGCCAATTTTGCCAAGGTGCCCACTGTGCCTTGGGCGTCTTTGTTGCCCTCGTTGCTCTCCTGATGACGTATGTCCCCTTTGCCCCAGCCTATGCTATCAGAAACGAAAACTGACCCTTCTCTGCTTTCTTTAGTTCATTAGCCTTTTGGACCTCGGTTTCCTCGTGGCTTAATTTCCGTCATTTTAAAAAATATGGAGTTCGCAGTGGCGAGCTCCCACGTCAGCAAACGTATAACACTTACCAGGGCCAGGACGGTGAATCTATCACAAAGTAGGCAGAAGGGAGATCTAAGGAAAGGCATTGTTTCCGGTGGTGATGACGATGACGAGTACCTTGGGCCCCCGAGTCGGGGATGAGAAGAGCATGGTTTCCCTGATGGCGTGGATGCGCTATCACTGAAGAAAAAGGGCAGTGATTCATAGGACATGCATTGATAGCACTGAATTAAAAGAAGGATTTATTGCGAAGTAAGACAAGAAATACTGGTGTTATAAGCCATGACCCTCCCAACTGGCAGCCCATTGTTCTATTCACGGCTCCTATTCACGCCGGTATCCGCCACATTCAAGAGAGATTAGGGCAAAAAGCAGAAAAGAAGAGATTCTTGTGTCTTGATGCTGCTTTTCGCGTGTGAATTCTACGGTATAATTTTATGCTTATTGTTCAATTTCTTGTCATCGCCACATCTTGAATTACGTCCGGTACCCAATCTATCTTGCTCTGAATGTGACTCTTTGAGGCACCCTCGTCAGGTCCATTTGGACGGATGATCATTTCAAGATTTTTGACAGTGATGGCAACTCCAACATCGAAAAAAACAGTCCCTCAGCCCCTTTAAGGCTCATCAAGCGTATAAAGAAGTCTGATGTCAAGGCCGAACGCCCGGGAGACCACTCTCATGAGGCCCTCTTGCTAGAAGGCCTACAGTTGGTTGCTAAACAGACGGTTCTTAAGGATAAGCCATGCACATTTCATCCATCCAATCCCATCTGTCAGTTTGAACAGTGCTGCATAATACAGAATGGGTCTGATGAGAATATAGCGCATTGATGGATTTCCTATCGCATGCGATAGCGATTTGACAAGGAATGTCAGAGGATGGACCGGAAGAGTTCGGAAAAAATGAAAGGTTTGCACTTTGGGCAGTATTTGGATGTCAATGCGCAGGTTCTTTGACCAGGTAGCGTAAGGCTGCAAAATATACACATCTTTTCCTAACTAGCTGGTATAAGTGCCATTCATTCTGCCTAAAGATCTATTTTGTCTGCCAAGAAGCTCAGCTATCATGTGAATAAGCCGAGCGTGAGTCTAGACGCATCCTGAGCAAGGCTCATCTTCATCTGCACAAATTCGTCGACATCCCAGGTGGCCCACACAAATCTGCCGTCCAGAAACCTCGCCTCTTTGCTCGCGGCCCATACTGTAAAATCCCCAGGGAGCCTAACATCGTCATAGACCAACCCAAACTTGTCCACCGCGGCGCCGATCTTGCTTGCCATGGCGGTGCCACCAATGAGACCCGGATGTATATGGATGAGTGTGACGTTGGAGTTCTCGTGGTGGTAGTAGTCAAACATCTTGTACGCGGCAATCTTGGAAGATCGATACCCGGAATATCCCGGCATAAACGGGAGGTGGATGACGGAGCTGGAGATGTGAAGGACAGTCGCTCGCTCAGCTGCTACAGGGTGGAACGCCCGTAGTAGATTGAAGTTGCCTCGGACAGATGTCTCAAAACCTTGCCACCAATCCTCAGGATCTGAGTCAACGATAGTGCCCAGGTTGGGCATATACCCGGCATTGGCAACTAGGATATCGATCTTGCCGTTGATGGATGCGGCAAAGCGTGCCACTGCAAACTGTGTGGCCTTGGCATCCACGATATCGACGGAATAAACCCACACGGTAGTGTCGGGGCTCAGGTGCTGCAGCTCAGCTTTTGTCTCAAGCAAGCACTTCTCATTTCGTCCTAGGATGCCCAAGTTGGTGATGCCTGACTCAGCAAAGGATCGGGAAATTGTAGCGCCTATCCCCGAGCCGCCGCCGCTGATGAGAGCGTTTTTCCCTTTGGTAGACAACTCTGGTCGTTTGGGGGAAATCTTTGGGTAAGTGGTCTGGTGAATGGTTTGGATCTCAGACTTGGACGACATCGCTTGTGGTTGGTTGGGTTAAGTTGAAACTATGTGAACGGTATTGAGTGCTGATCTCGTGAACACGCAGGAGTTCGGTTCTGAACCCACCTGGGGGATATTTATGTGTATTCTGTCACTTTGTTATCGCGAACACTGCGGAAGGATTGATCCCATCCAGGCTTCTATGTCATGTGCCCTGGAAGAAGATGCTATTTCCGATCATCTTGACTTGGGTACAGTGAGGTCATTTACAACCTCGCCTTTATTGAATCATTTAATAACGTTATTACTGCTCATATAAGCAATTGTCGTGGGATTTGTCCAGGGGTTACTCATGGGTGGCTGGAAAAGTCAGCACCGGGCATAACGTTATCGGTTGAGTGAACAATTGATGCAAGGACCACCCAGCTTTGATGCAGCATCAACTTTTTTTTTTTTTTTTGGCTCAACACATTTATTGGTTTTTCGGCGGGATACCATAGGGTCGTATCAATGAACAATTGAAAACCTCATGCTAGTGTTGCTGGACGATATATCTGAGAGTCAAATCTCCTCCGTCGCCGATATTTCAAGAGTATCAAACTAATACGACTTACTGGTGATTCAATCAATGAGACATGTTTTATCACATGCAATGAACCCTTGGAAAATGACAGTTTCAATCCTGATCTCGACGGCGCACGAGAAGCTTTTGAATAATGCTTAGCCCTTCAGCTTTTTGTGTCATGCGCTTTCGAGTGGCCGACACTGGGGTGTTTGACAAAGAGCCTGCAACCTATGTCGCCTATATATTATGATAAACGCTGAATTGGAAGAAAGTGAATTTAAAGATTTCCATGTTTTCAATTCTTCACATCTGCGAAGAAGTCCTTGAGACTCATTGCCCACTTTCACTTACACCAGTAGCGCGATCCCCAAACTGGCTAATTTAAGCATGTGGGGCTGGCCGCATTAATAATCACTTCCGCCATAACGTTATTATGCTAGCAAGGACGATTCCCCTTGCCCGCGGCTTCTTTCTCTCGTTATCCTGCTTTGCAAACGAAGTAACGTTATTGTTTTTACAGAAATTCCTTTATATGCGGTATCCGAAAATGCCGCCACCCAATACTAATCCGGAGATGGGCGCTCAGCTTGTAAGTACTGGTTCGTCTCTGCACTCCTGCTCCATCTGGCACGGATTCGGCAGTTTGGAAAAAATTCCACCAATGCAATTGATTTCTTAAATTCATAACCAGGGAACTGACGTTTGATTTGAAATCAAGTCTAAGCGTGAGAAGGGGATAATTGCTCAGCGCGAGTACCGGAAGCGCCATAATTCCAAGTTCCAGACGCTCAAAGATGACAACCAACGATTGAGGAGCGCCATCCGGAAGATCCACCGGGCGGCTTCCAAAACCCGGGGCCATGACCAGGAATTATATAGCGCCCTCTCAGAGGCAGCCGAATTAGCAGGGTTTGAGGAACCTGAGCCAGCGGAAGACTCAATCCAGCAAGGGGTCTCGGGCCCTAGCCAGCAGCCGCCATCGAATTTCTTGCTGGAGCGTCAGCCATCAGCTAGCCGCTTAGAGATCGATGGTTTGTCGACTTCTCAACAGTATCATTCTTCCTCAAATATTCTCCCGCCACTGTGGTTTGACACAGACCGCCTGGTCCGGATTTACGATGTCCCTGCGGACGTGGTGCCCTACCTTGGGGAGGGCCTGCGCACTTTTTCCGGCTGTCTCTATTGGGCCTGCACTTACTACGCGGTATCCCTTTGGAAGAAAATTAAGAATATGGACCAGCCGAATCTGTCTCATCAAAGCAGGCTGGATCGCATATTCAACCACTCGAAACACCTCGCCGACCACGACTTTCTGTACTCAATGGCACAAGCCAGGCTTGAATTACGCAACAACGGATTTGTTGCCCGAATCCATCCGCAATTTCACGCAGAGGAAAACAAAGCCCTGATAGCCGTGAATGAGCGAGTAAAGCAAGAATATGAGGACAATAATGAAATCATGCAGTGGTGGAGAACTCCACAGGAAGTTGAAGCCTACATCAGACCGTTCCTGAACGCAGATGAAGCTGCTCAGCTCCAGCAAGTTGTTGAGGGAAATGGACCTACATCTGCACTTGAAACGTTTGCGCCACTTTTTGAGACGCTAGCAAAGTGCTTTGTGTGTTTTGGAAATGGCCCCAGATGGAATTTGGTTCAGGTTTCCATGATAATGGGAGCCTGGCTTCAGAAACGCGAAAGGCAGTAGAAATGAGTATGGAATCAAAGGCACCATCTTGGCCGCACCTAATCAGTCACACGCACTAAAGGGTCTTGGGGGCAGCATCTAACGCGAATCATTTTTTATATGGCGAGTAATCAAGCGTATATTTTAGGCTAAGGATATTTTAACTTATTAGACATATGTACTGTGCCGTGGTGAATTGGATGGCTAATGCGAGAGACGGCATTTTAAAATCGCGCCATGTATAAACAAAATTCCTCCGTCTATATTTCCAAGCTGGCAGACCTGGATTATGTACTATCATGCCGGACTATAGATGGTATTAGAGCTTAAGAAGGGAAGGTACCAGGCTGGGGACCAAAGAATTCGCCGTCGGCAACCTTCAACCTTGTGCAGGCTGTCGATTCACAGCCCCTCTCCGGGTCGTTGCCGATCCAGTTCAGCTCGGCACCGGTGTAGCTGAGCGTGAAGAAGATGACAACGGCGGCGATGGCCACGCCCGTCGAGAAGGCGGCGGACAAGACGTAGTTGTACTTGGTCCAGAACTGGAGGTATCTCTTGCGGATGTACACCCAAGAGATCCAGCCGGGGATCACGGCTGGCCACATGTAACCCATGTTGTAAGGAGACCAAATGTGACCGCCGGTGAAGATGACGACGGGGTGGATTTTGGTGATCCAGTGCGTCTTGGGGAACCTGCGGGTGGCATAGTAGTAGATGATGGGGAAAGCCAGTCCGACGGGGAAAGCCGCGAGCATGGCAGTGTACTGAGCTCCCGCACCCCAAACCTTGCGGGCGCCGAGAGAGCCGAAGAGGATGGCGGCGGTGAAGTAGCTCTGGACACCGGGGCAAGTGAACTTGTCCTTCTGGGTGCTCTCGCAAATGTCGGGGATGTTCTTGATCTGGAAGTTCATGACACCGGTGCACACAAGGGCAGAGACGATGGCTGTTTTTATATACGTATTTAGCCAGAGTCCGGCTGGAAATAGGATTTGGGTTGGCAACTTACTCGCAGCAGTCTGGCACCAGAAGGTCTGACGCTGGGGAATCTTGAGGTAGTGACCAAGCTTCAAGTCGTTGGCAAAGTCGAGCGCGTGCGCGACAGTCACGTAACCGAAACCCTTGAAGAAGTTCATCTGGAATGGCGAATTAGTGTAACGCGCTTGAGCATTTTCGGGATGTCACTCACAGCCAAACCGTTGCCAGGCTGCCAAGCTCCACCAATGAATTCTGCCAGGACGTTGAACTCGACTTCGATACCAGTCGTGGCAAAGATGATACCGGTGGGGATGGTGAAGATCAAAGCAAGGGCAATACCGAAGAACACAGTACCGACGCTGGTGTTGGTAGGCCAACCCGCCACGGCAGCGACACCCAGAGCAATGGCAATAATATTGAGGATGAGGTACCACCACTCTGGGACCTCACGGTAGCTTTCCATGAGTTTGGTGTGGATGTCCTTGTGACCGCTGTACTTGCTGTCCTTCTTGAAGCTCTCAAACAAAGACTTGAACCCGAGCTTGATGTCGTTCCAGTGGTAGAAGATGGCGTAAGAAATGACAGCGCTGTAGACAGCAAAGAAAAAGATGCTGCAATTGGTTAGCAGTGGTGCATGTGGGCTTTGCAGCAGGGGCTTACTAGTAAGTGATTGAAGATGCAGCAATGTACACCTGGCTGTAAGCCTGGTACTTCTCTTCGTCAAGAAGACCCTTCTCGTTGAGGATTGAGGAGACGTTGTACTGAGAGCCAGTGTTGTCGAACATGGTGTTGGTGTTGATGGGGAAATATCCGGTGTAGTACGTGTTGTTCCAGTACATGGCGATGATGGTGATGCCGCCCAGGAGAGCACCGATAAACATGTTGAAGGTGACGTGGAAAGGAACGACCAGGGGCTGGACGTTGTAGGTCAAAACGTTCCAGTCAAAAGTGGGAATAGGGTTGAAGCCAAGACCCTTCTGAAGACCAGTGATGGCGGTCAGGTTGAAGTTGTCGGGCGAGATCCAGGCCAGCCAGTTGAAGAGAGAGGCGGCGGTGACGATGTAGTCAGGGAAGAAGAACCAGACAAACATGGCGGCGAAGGCGACCAAGAAAAACTTGTATCGAGACATGTTGTACAGCCTCTTGAAGGGGCCAGGGACGGCGATATTTCCCTCTGTGAATTGTTAGCAGCATTCCCTTCATATTGGAGTTCCTAGCTGACCATTGTGAAGAGACTGGTTGAGAGCCACGGTTACGAGCGAACGGGGCCAGATACAGAAGGATGGGTAAACCAAGAAACGCCTAGTTAACCCTGCAAGGCCAAAACCCATCAAGTTCATAGACAACTGGAAATTGTTAGCGGCGAACTGCGCGCCATGTTTTTAAACACTGGACTTACAGCCAAGCAGATCTGGAAGCCGAACGAGGCGGCAAAGGGCAGGTTGAAGTACTTCTCCAACCAAGTAGTGAAAACGATGTATCGCGAATGAGGCAGACCAGCTGCGACATTGGCCATGATAGAAATCAACATGTGCTCCTTCTGGTTGAACCTGCCGGGGTTGAGTTGGAGCTGCTCGCCAAACAGGGTAAATTCCCCGGCGGGCATCCACTTCTCCCACGCCTTGCCCAGGGGAAACGACAGCAGCTGCACGACCGCGGCATCGAGACGGATACTCGGCTGTCGGACAGAAAAGAGCTGGTTGATGAAGCTCAGCAGAACGACAAAGATCATGCCGATGGACCAGGCACGGATGGTGCCTGCCGGAGTCGAGGGGTCATCCTTGTTGCTCACAATACCTCGCACCTCGGCGTAGGGCGAGTTGATGGTGAGCAGAGAGACTTCAGTCTTGACGAGGGAGATGGTTTCGGCATGGGCGTCGGGGTTTTCAAAGATGTCCGCGTGGTTGAGGAAGTCCTGAATGCGCACGATGGCATCTGAGTTGAAGTTGGGGTCGTGCTCGTGGAAATGAAGCAGACTCTCCGCAAGCTAATTCGATGTTAGATGGGCGAATTAGATTAACCCGTAGAAGGAAAAAAAAAAAACTCGCCTTTTTGGTCTCCTCCAGACTGAGGGTTTTGCCGTGCTCCTCTGCTTCAATGAACTCGTCCGTGGTGCACTGCAGATGTCTCGCCTTGTCCTCGACAGTCTCGCTGATCTTCTCCCGACCCGAGTCGGAATCATCACCTACTCGCACCGGCTCGACTCCCTCCACAGGGTCGGTCTTTTCTGTGATGGCGGCCATTTTGCTAGTACCCGGAGCACCAAGATTGTGAGCTACGCCCATTCAGAGACATCAATCGCGAGGCATTGGGCTTCGTCGGGGTCTGGGCACTCCTTATATCGGGATTCTAGATACACTTCCGCTGGCTATCGGCCCATGCTACTCTACAATCGCAGCGGCAACGGGAGGGTTTCGCGATTGCGTGCTTGAACCTAGTCGGCGGCACCGACGTGGAGCGTGTGCTCGGGATATTTGAACGTTGCACATGGTGCCCCATTGTTGCCCGGATGCAACGGGGCAGAGCACCGCCAAGGACGGATTAACAGCCCCAAACATCTGTTCGTCTCCATTCAAACTGATAACGATTTTTAGGTGCAAATCACGCCTTCCAAGGCGGCTATTTGGGTGCTCTCATCCTGCGTCTTGGCGCGCCCGGGCGCGCCAAGGGTAATCTCGCGTGTATGAAGATTTTCTGAAGCCTAGCCAAGCCTAGTCGAACATTTTACGCGCTTCCAGCTCGCAAGGCGGCTCCCGCGTACTTTACATCTTGCAGTATCTTATCCTTCTTGCCAAGGCGATGTTTAACTTCAAGATATGTCGTTCTTGGCAATGTCTTATCTTGAAGAAGACTTGTGTGCTGCGAAGACCAGATTCAGTCTGTTCTTCCGATGTGAGGGTCTCGACGGACGCGTGGCCCAGTAGTTGGCACTTGCTTGTATTTTGACTTTTTTCAAGCAAATGAATGGGGACGCAGCCAATCATTTGCGGTTCTCTCAGAGACAACTGGAGTCTGATGGTTCATGTTTGTCAAGTCTTTGGAAAATAGCCCCACAGGTGATGAAAATCACTTCATTACCCAACGCCCCAATATCCCTGTAACCATGATAATAGAGTTAACCCCACGAAGTGTATACGTAACCTAAATAACCAGTGTGGACCAGGGAAGCAATTGGCTTAGCGTACAACCCGAGGCATATTTTGCACCTGGAAGCTTAGGTTCGCATGACATGGCTCATCATCCAAACTTCCAGACTCCTTCTGTCAATCTGGAACCTGGAGACCTGGATCCTAGTAGCAATGGCCAGCCGGGGCCCGATTAGGCAGGTACTTGAAATTCGCTTCTATGGTTTCGCCTCAAAACATCCTTCATTCGATCGGATACCCCACGAACACTTTGCTTCAGCAGAGCGAAAATAGTAATTGGTCGCGCGACCCATGCGCAGCAGCATGCAGTCCCGCCGGTTCTGACGATGCCGGTTGCCTTTAGTAGGATTTGCCCAATCCTCTTTGCCATTTCGCGTTCCGGTTGGCGGCGAGATTAACTCTTGTGCGGTGCCGCTGTGTCAGATTAGCGATGGCTCCTTAATAACTGTTCGCTCCCCTGACAAAGTCAACCAAGCTGATCTCCCCGCTTCGGGTGCGCACTGGTGAGCTCATTGGAAACATTGCTCCACCTTTTGCCAGCTTTGCGATATTCGTCAAATTAAAATAGCAGTCAGCATGCTGTTCGTGGAACCGAGGGGACGAGGCATCAGCACGTCATTGACTGCCTGCGGTGTCGAAGCGAAGCTTCCTTCAGCCGCTCTGGCCTTGTGGCCAAGGATTTGACTGGGGTTTATTTTTACTTTCATCCTGTTGTTTTGAGTCTTCCCTTTCTTTTTTTCTTGTCAGATTTGTACCAGAGAGCACAAGGCACTTGGCGCCGAACAGGGTCAGGCGACCTTGGGGGCAGGATGTCAAAAAACAAAGTCGAAAGAATAAAGAGAAATATGGCAAGAAGATTCAAACTAGGAAAATGAGCCGTAAATAACCCATCCTCCGTCCTAATCCTCGAATTGAAATGTAGAGAAGTTCCGAACTGCGGTGGACGCAGTGAGGGTGGCATTGCCGAGCCTGCGGCAGTATTTTTGGTTGAAGCTTGATGGTTAGTAAGCTACCAAATGCGTTCTATTTTGAAACAAAATATTCCTGTGATTTGTTCACTGTTTCGGGAGCTCACGTTCGAGACAGTTGTATGAACTGAGGCTTTGGAGGTGAATTACTAAGAAGAGAGACATCTTGTCTTGAAGATCCTGGACCTTTGAACTTCTGGGTTTGAACATCTAATCTGTATGGTATTCTTGGGGGATGGGGAGAGGGCGATTGACTTTCAAAGTTGCAATTATTTGTTCATGCTTTTTGAATCTGTGGTCAGGAGTCGTAGATTTTCGGGTTTCCAACCCATTGTCGTCAACGTGCATAAACTTCGGCCCTCATAGACATGGAGGTCAATTCGGCAGCTGCAAAACTTAGTCTTGGAATCATTTGCAAGTATTTTTTCTTGTGAAGTCGATTGTGCAGTGGGAAGAGCGGCTTTTACATGGTAATCATACACCGAATTTGCATTCCATTACTGTATGTTACGTATGGAAGATTGCCTTCCCTGTTACTCTGTATAATATTTTACACTGAAATCTATTGTTATAGGGATTCATGAAAATGCACTCGGTGACGGAATTTTACTCATTGCGTTAAGAATTCACACGCATTTATCAAGATACCATGAAAAACAAACAACACCAGCTTGTCACCATTGTTATCACGAGTCGCTAGCACTGTGGGTTTAGGATAAGAAGAGATATTGATGTTATTTCGATTCATCTAGCTTTATCATCGGCCTCTAGAAAGCAATTGCGGTTACGGTTCGGGAGTGATTAAACACAGATCTGCAGCTGCCTTTTCACACCACCCATCACCTTGATATTGAGATTGCAAAAGAAAAATTCGAGAAATGTTAGTTCCTAATTGATGTTTTGAATGGATTCGGTGAGCCTGGCTGTACTGATTCTCGTAGGTTGCTGCCCAGATTAAGGGTTAGATCCCGAAACATGAGCATGGCCATAAACTTATTGATTGGGCGTTGGATGCCCAAGGGCTGATACCATCGCTTGCTCATTTCGACCTCGCATTGCTGCAAGTCTGAATACGTCAGATTGCTCATCTATGGTGCTCCGGCCAATGACATTAGCCGCACAAGGCGAGCGCTATGCTGCGTAGCGAGGCCGCCAAATCAAAGCTGTGCAGCACCTGAAGAGGTCAATCAATTACTGACAAATGTTGACACTGAGGCTGGAACACGGACCATCATCTGGTCACTTTCATCAAGGCATGGCTTGTGCTCCTACATCCTGTTCAGCCACCCTAACATTAGTTAGATGTGGTCGAAATTGTCGGAATGCACTAAGATCAACCCCAAAATCAAACCAGATCTTCGTGCAGATCATGGCGAATTATTATGGAAACAAAAATCAGGATTGTAGGGGCAAATTTGAGACTTGGCTAAATCTCTAAATAAGGAAAAAGAAAAAATATATCTGCGCAATGCAGATCTCGGCCATTTTGCTAGAATTATTGACGCATCATAGCTCAAGCGCTGCACTTCGTCTGCCCTGAGTGCAGACTGTGCGTTTTGCACTGACGCTCCCCTACCGCGCCCAATCGTTTAATTTCCTCGTTTATGCTTATTAGCGCCTACATTTGCGCCAAAGCGTGCGTAGCTCAAGCCTGGCACTCTTTACACTATATACATAGCCCAAAAGAATTCCCTTGCATTCATCTGAGTGGCTTCTGTAATACTTTCTCAACTCCTCAGAAACAGAACAAAGACACAGCCAATACCATGGTGACACCAATTCAGAAGTGTACGAGGACCAGTACGGCAAAGGTTCGAACCGGCTGCGGAACATGCAAGAAGCGTCATCTCAAATGCGATGAAAAGAAGCCATTTTGCAGGAGATGTGTCAAAAGCGGACGTGAGTGTGCTGGCTATGAGCCCGATCCTACTTCCAGCGGACAAACTCCAAAGGGAAAGCTTCTCGAAAACAGTGACGAACCGCCTCGGCTGTCACATCATGGACGTCGTCGTATCTTGCATCTCGGTGGCGGCTCCTTGACAGATCAGGAACTGGACCTTCTGCATCATTTCAACGCATTTTCACTTGAAGAGGCCAGCCCATCCTTGTGGTCAGCAGATTTCTGGGCCGCATATGTCATACCTCTTTCCTGTACAGCCAACCCCGTCAAGCACGCCGTACTGGCTCTTGGGAGTTCATACAAGTTCTTCAAATTCCGGCACCTATCAAAATGCAAGGGTAAAACACCCGACTCAATTGCAGACTTGCACCGATATTCCATTCTGCACTACAACCAGGCAATACAAAGCATTCGGGAATTTATGCAAAAATCGCCCACAAACAACACAGAGATGGTGCTCGTTTGCTGTATCCTATTTATTTGCATCGAGACTCTTCAGAACCGTTACCACGAATGCCAGCGCCACATAAAAGCTGCTTCTTCTATTCTCAAAAACACCAGGCAAACCACCACTGAACCCAAACCTCACGGCTTGATGCGCGGTATCATGACGATGCTCCTACGCATCAACGATAATTTTGCATACTACGCAGCAAATGATCTAAGTGTTGGTTTCGACAGCTCGACGCCTGCTTCTGATGGAATCGACCGTCAGACAAATTCATTCCCCTCTCTTTTGGCGGCAAAGGAGGCTCTAAGCGTTTTGGAAAAACAGGCTCAATCGTCACTTTCTCCGAAACGCCAACCCCTCCCGGTGCAACAGGATATGACGCGCATCATGAATCTTCAGTCTCGGTTTCGCTCATGGGCCAACCGCTTCGAATCGTTCAGACAGCAGTTTGACGAAGCAGCAAGCTCAAAAACGGAGCTATACATGTTCAGGACATTGTGCTTACTTCAGGCCTTGTGGGCGAGCTTTTCTACCCTGAGGTCCTTCAACGACCGTTACTCCAGGGAACAATCCGAAGAAGTCCTGCGCCAAGCAGAGCTGCTCCTCCGCGACTTCCCCAAATCTACACCCACGTTTACTTTTGAAGGGATGACCGTCTTCTGCCTTATGAAAGTGGCGACAACAGCGAGAGATGTTGATATCCAGGAAAGATCCATTCAGATTCTACGATCTATACGGCTAAAAGAAGGAATATGGGACAGTGAACAGATTGCCGACCTTATTGAAGCGGGGGTCCGTGCGAGTAAAAATAACCAGTACATTCTAGTGAGGCCGGTTGGGAGAATTCCCGAACTTGCCAAAAAACTAGCATGTCTCGGATTCCCCGAGCTAGACATTCCCAAAGACATACTGTTGTTGTGAAAAAGAAGAATATACACGCTTGTTAAAATCATGTTGGATGTAATTGTGGAAACTTGTGGCTCCTGACCGATCTGGCCAAATCTTTACATATTAAATTCCTGAGATTATAATTTGACTGCTTAATTATCTTTGTGTAGAGTTTGCTGTCCCGACTTGGACTATAATCTTGATGCTGGACCTCAAGGTTACTCATAATAATAAGCGGGTGCCCATTCATAAATACATTATCCTGATGCTATATTTCTAGTATGCCTTGTGTACTCAGCTAAATAGAATCGAAATCCTATTTAGGGTAGGAATAGATTACTTTCTGATGTACATAGAAAGACGGGAAACGGTGCCAAATAAGCCGATCGCAGCATAACATGGAGGGATGGCGACATCGATGGCAGCTCCAGCGACAAATGAAATGTGTTGTTTCATATAGACTAAGCAACAAACCATCCCCAGATCAACATGCATCCCACATTGCAACATTGAGGGGAAGATGCACGAGGATCCCCCATGATGCCGATTTATAAACTGCCGGCTTGCAGCCGCTGCGTGCCCACTGACGTTGATCTCAATCATCCTGGTCATCCTCGAGACTGCACTAATAAATAGCACCTTTATTTTTTGACAAACCTCAAGCCGCCTTCGCAAATTATGCCAGCGGCAGTAGCAACACCCCCGGTTCCGGCTGGACCGGTCGGGCAGCCCGACATTGCTTACGCCCCAAACTATGAAAAGTATCTCGCACGTGTCAAGCACCGCCAAGAAACGGAAGCTCTGGAAAAGTCCTTGCCCAACGGGTTCCCCCAGAAGCTTGTCTCGGATTTGGTTTGGGATGGTCGGGATTTGGCAAAGTCGTATGACTGGAACTACCATTTGACGGAGGAAGACATTGAGGAACTTGACGAGGCCCTAGAGCGGTTCAAGGGTAAGACGTGCCCGTTGCCTATCCTGCCGGGATAACACCGTATTGAAGTCACCATATTTAGCTCTCAATGTGCCACTTGGCCAGATCAATCGGGAGACATTTGTCCTTCCGAAGCTCCATGAAAAGCTTCGCGCCATATCCCGAGAAATTCACCAGGGTCACGGCTTCAAGGTTGTCCGCGGAGTGCCGGTGGATAAATACACCCGAAAGGAAAACATCATCGTATATGCCGGAATCGCATCTCACATCGCTCCGATTCGCGGCCGGCAAGATCATCTCTGGAAGGGAGAACCTGCTGATGTTGTCATTTCCCACATCAAGGACATCACGAAAGAGGTTGACGCCAGCAGGATTGGTGCTCCTGCTTATACTTCCGAGAAGCAGGTTTTCCACACAGATGCCGGCGATGTGATTGCTCTCTTTGCTCTTGGCGAAGCCGAGGAGGGAGGCCAGAGCTACTTGTCCAGCAGCTGGCACGTGTACAACGAGATAGCGGCAACTCGACCTGATCTTATACGAACTCTTGCAGAGCCTTGGGCATCCGATGAGTAAGTGGGCCCCAGAAAACAACCCACGGAGATAATTCTGAGTATTTGAATAGGTTTGGAAGAGCCGGAAAGCGATACACCTTGCGCTCACTGTTGCACCACCAACCAGCCACGGCTGACACGCCCGAGCGCCTCATCATTCAATACGCACGTCGCCAGTTCACGGGATATTGGGGTCTTCCCAGATCGGAAGATATCCCTCCCATCACCGAGGCTCAGGCGGAAGCCCTGGACACGCTGCACTTTTTGGCCGAAAAGTATGCCGCGTCACTGGATTTTCACAAAGGCGATATCCAGTTCGTAAACAACCTGAGCATCTTCCATGCCCGTGGAGGGTTCAAAGACTCTGCAGAAAAGCAGTAAGTGGGCCAGTTTTTTTTATTAAAATATTAGCATATCAAACCAAGCTGACACTTAACCTTGCAGGCGCCATCTCGTCCGGCTATGGCTGCGCGACCCCGAGCTTGCGTGGACAACGCCCGAGGTGCTCAAGCCGAGGTGGGACAACGTGTACCAGGGCGTGACCGCAGACAAGACAGTCTTCCCGCTTGAACCGGCGATTCGAAGCGGCAGTGATGCTTCAAGCGTGAAGGCTGCCCGGCGGGTTGGTGTAACTTCTTCCTGAGTCCAAACCAGGCTTCGTGGTGGCCGTTTTATATTCGTACCCAAGAGCTACAGGCAAGGATCATTCGGAAATTGCAAGCATGTAAAATTAAATACAAGATGTGGAGTTTTCCTTTTCAAGCATGGGATCGGTAAACAGATCACATTGGGTATCGGCCTACTTGATGGCCCATGCCACAGCCAGCAACGTCTCATTGCCTCGCCGGAGCGATTGAACATAGTGGCCCGAAATGGATTCCCGCGCAGAGACATATCCAACGCGATTGGTCGTTTTCTACATATTCCGGTGAAGAGTTCCAAGACGGGCACGTTGCATAGCGAGCCGCGCCCCGCTTTGCAGCGGTTGGCTTCTTCCCCGGTCGACAGATCCCATCGCATCAGCCCGAGAAGAATGACGACATGGCCACCCTGGAGAATCATCCCAGGATCTCTTGTCTGATTTGGTAGGAAACGGCTCTCCAAGAGGGCCTTTTTCAATAAGTTGATAACGAAAACTCGGGACATCTCCACCCCGCCGTGGTTTTTGTGGCCTTTCTTAAGCTTAAAGACAACTATGTGATGTTGGAAGTTGTCATCACTTGCTCATCATCTTGCTCACCACCCCAGCTCGGGTTACTGATTGGGAAGCCACCATTCTTCTAGAAGGCCATGCAGGTCGCGTTATCTATCCTTTGAAGCAAGAAATCGACCCTGCACTCGTCGCGGTTCCTGGTCTATCCCACCATCTTCGCATCCCGCTCGGCCTCCTATTGGAGGTTGATCGTCCTACAATGAGCCAACTGTGGGCTCATCCGCGTCCATCGATGCAGCCGAAAGTTCAAATGTCCTCACTGGAGCTCGATCCCGGATCTTACGTATGCACTTCGGCGGCAAGTCCTGGTATCCATTTTGTTGATTGGGTCGTCTGTGTTTCTGTGCCGTAGTGAGATGTGGTATATATACTTTTATAACGGCTGTTGTTCCTGCAACCGCATTTTCCCCATACATTTCATCTCCATCTGGTACCGCGACTAGGTGAATAGGGATTCTACAATGTCACTTTGGCGCAAGCCATTCAGCCGTCGCAGCGGCGACGAGCAAGCAGACGAGCGAGGGCGACAAGTCATCGGCGGCGAAGAGTTTTCCGATGGAAGCGTCCACTATGTGGTTGGGAAGGCCGGCAATGACTCCGAGGTTTCGTACCAAGACGCCATTGGCGCGCCTGTTGAAGTTGATTCCCCGTTGGGATACACTGTTGGACCTATAACTATTATTTTCCTGAACATCAGCAAAATGATTGGAACGGGTATTTTCTCAACACGTAAGCTGCCGTTTAACATATGTCTCATGAGCCACAAGCAAAATTTAACCGGAAATAGCGTCAAGTATTCTCAAAGGCACTGGCAGCATCGGACTAAGCTTAATCTACTGGTCGCTCGGATTTGTCACTTCCATCACCGCATTTGCCGTATACCTCGAGTTTGCCTCATATTTTCCAAATCGCTCAGGATCGGAAGTTGTGTATCTGGAGCAAGCTTTCCCATCCCCCAAATGGTTATTTCCAACAGCATTTGCTTTTCAAGCCGTGGTGCTGTCATTCAGCAGCGCCAATGCCATAGGTAAGCCACCACCGGCAAGAATATTTCAACTTACTTAACCCCCATAAAGTCTTTGCCGAGTATCTCTTCAGCATCGGAAATCACGATCCCACCAACTGGGAGCTGAAAGGTGTAGCTATTGCTGGCTACACCTTGGCTGTACTGAGTAAGTAACCCCGCGTTCAACACATGCTTTGACGGTTTTAACGATAAGTAGTTGTTGCTCTCCACACGAGATATGCGTACTGGTTTTCAAACGGAATTGGAATTGTCAAAGTCGCTACGCTGTTACTCATCTCAATTACGGGCTTGGTGGTGCTTGGAGGCAACACGTCCATCGAGAACCCGAAGCAAAATTTCCACCATTCTTTCGAGGGCAAAGCGACCGCATATGGCTTGACCAATGCTCTATACAAAATCATCTTCTCGTATGCTGGTTATGAGAACGCCTTCAATGTGGTGAACGAGGTCAAGGTATTTCGACCCAGAACTCTATAGCAACATTGCCGCTGACGTTAATTGGACAGAATCCCGTCAAGCAGATCAAACGAAATGGACTCATTGCACTTTTAACAGTCACCATTCTTTACGTCATGACGGTCGTTGCTTATTATGCTGCTGGTAGGTTTGAGTTGACGCTGGTTAATGCCCGCCACTAAAAACAAAAATAGTCCCCAAAGCCGACATCCTGGAGGCAAAACAAACCACAGCTACTTTGTTCTTTAGCAATGTTTTTGGATCGAGCGCTGCATCTCGAGGCCTCAACTTTCTCATCTCCTTGAGCGCTTTGGGAAACCTGATTGCGGTGCTCATCGGAGCGTCTCGCATTGTACGAGAATGCGGAAGGTTGGTAAAAAAAAGAAATACTCAAATGAAATTTGGTAGTTCTCTTGCTCATATTTTATAGACAAGGAGTCCTTCCGTGGCCCCGATTTTGGGCATCTACTCGTCCGTTCGGAACCGCCCTTGGACCGTATCTTGCAAAGTGGATCATCACAATCATCATGATTTTAGCCCCTCCGGCCGGTGATGCATTCAATTTCAGTCAGTCTGCCTTCTTTTTTTCCAATTCGAGATGACAGTCGCTAACATGTAAGCAGTCACCGATCTCAAGATTTACCCCGCCGCCTTCTTTGACTTTTTAATGGCGGTTGGGCTCATCATTGTCCGACGCCGGCGCAAGCACCTCGGTCTCCCACCTCCAACATTCAGAGCATGGGACTGGGTCATGGCATTCAACATTCTAAAGAACATTTACCTTCTTGTCATGCCCTGGTATCCACCTGATGGAGGCCCTTTCTCCGGCGATGTCAGTTTCTGGTATGCCACATATGCCGCGGCCGGTCTTGGAGTGTAAGTGTTCACACCATACGTTTTATCAAAATCCTGCTGACATTTCCCGCCTAGCCTGGTTGCCTGCGGTGTGTATCACTGGATCTGGACTCACGGGCTTCCCAGGCTGCGCGGGTACCGTCTTCGCCAGGAGATTCTTTTGCTCGAGGATGGTGCTCAGAGCCAGAGATTGGTCAAGGTGCCTCTTGCGGAGCTGGAAGCTTGGGATGCCGCTCACGATCATTCCGGGCACCTTTTGACAACCCAACAGGAGGAGAACAGCGACGTGGGCAAGAGTGAAGATACAGATTCGAACAAGGAGGAGACCAAATAATTTTCGACCTTGGATGGCGTCCAAGTAATTTTCAGCAGACTCGGATTAAATTAGTGTTGTATAACATCGGTCAAATCGATTCTTGCAGTACAAATACGGTATTTGTCTCATCATCAATACTAAATCACATTCAGGGGCTTGTTCCCAACGATAGTGAAAATTGCTTCAAGTATCTGCGCCATGAAAATATTAAACACTCACCCTCTTGTATATTTTTTAACGCTTCGTTCCCAAATAATTACATTCGATTGATCAACTTTAACTGTATAATACCTGTATCCATCATGGAGTTACAAGACCAAAGCCCCCGGCAGGATAGCTTCTTTCCACTTGCTAACACAATGAAACAATTGAGCCTCATTGCAGCAAGGGGCCAAACCATCGAAAGTTTGGACAAGGGTGCAATAGTACGGGGGGCTGGCAACCAAGCCGCGCCATCTTCGTGTGCTGCGATTGTCGTCCGACAGCTGCGTCAACACCAAGAAGCCATTGGCCCAAGGTGGAACGACTGGCTTGCGATTGGACAATGGGGGGAAAAGTTTGTCAACAAGACGTGGCAGAGGCGAGTGGACCCAGCACTCGGGTGTTTCGAGTCCTGTGTGGGTACGGGAAGCAGGGAACAAGCCTGCCTCTGGCATCGCTGCCGGCATGGGCCAGGCCGCGGGGAAACGGCGCCGTTGAGCGTGACAGGTGCTTAGCGACGATCAATGCCGATGGGTTGCAGGGCGAGAGAGCCTCTGCAGGAATATGTTGGCGAGATGCGAGCTTCCCAGATGTTCAAGCACATTGATGGATTCCCAAGTTCAATATGGTTCTCGAGAGCATAACACACGATGCATGAACTGCTTCACATGCAATGCTTCAAATGCAATAGCTGTAATGCGTGTTCACCCGGTAGCCTACATAAGAAACGACAGTCTCAAGCATTGTGATAATCATTTTCTATAAAACCAGACAAGTAACCTATTGCTCCCGTACAGATAAAATCATAACATTCATAATCATAACAAGTTGGGTCCAACTTCCGTAAATCATATTCCAACGCCAACTTCAACTCTGTCCCAAGTACTGGTTCATAATCCAGGGGTGTCGCTTGGACTGTTTTTGTCTCTCGTATCCCACTGTTGGGCGAGATAATTGTACAATTTGCATTGCCTTAACCTTGTCGCAATAAGAAAGAAAAACTCATCTTCGTTTGCCAATTCCTCAAACAAGAGTCATCACTGCATAGCCAACCTACGCCTCCAAAGCCTTGAGAAGGTGAGGGCGAGGAGGAGGAAGAGTCATGACAGTCTTGAACGGGAGAGCAGAGGCGAGCACAGACTTGGGAGCGTCCATCGACTTTGGTGGAGGCAGCGTATGAGGAGCCGGAGCCGTTGATGGAGCGAGAGCAGTGATCATGGCAAGAAGTACAATTGGGGCCAAGGCGACGACGGGGTGAGGAGCAGCAGTAGGCATTGGGGCAGCCTCCGGGAGAGGCGCCGGAGGAGGGATGGGAGCTGCGTCCGGCGCCGGTGCAACATCCGGTCGAGGAGCAATCTCAGGCGCAGGGAGAACTGATGGACGAGGCGCCACCCCAGGAGCAGGAGCAACAGGAGGGCTAGGTGCCACTGAGGGCTTGGATACTTGGGTCGAGGTGAGACTAACGCCGGGTGTTTGGGCAGCCTTGGGGACATAGTCATATCCCGGCAGTCGGGAAGCATCAGGAGCTCGTGAAACAGAGGGCTTCTCGTGGACTAGGGGCGCTGAGAGGGCCATTGGAGCCTTAGATACAGTTGGCAGTGCGGCTGCCGGTGCAGGTGTAGCTGCCTGTGGTTTAGCTACCGGTGGTTTAGCTACCGGTGGTTTAGCTACCGGTGCAGGTGTAGCTACCGGTGCAGGCGTCGCTACCGGCGCAGGAGGAGCTGGTGCAGGAGTAGCTACCGGAGCAGGAGGAGCCAGTGCAAGAGTAGTTACTGGAGCAGGTGTAGCTACTGGAGCAGGTGTAGCTACTGGAGCAGGTGTAGCTACTGGAGCAGGCGGAGATACTGGCGCCGGCGCTTCGATCTTTTCAGGAGTCACAGCCGCTGTTACAGAGGGTCGTCGAGATCGAGGCTGGGGGATAGCAACGATTGGTGCTTCCACAATAGGGCTCACAGGAGCCTGGACCTCTGGGGTCTCAGGGACAGCAGCCAGAGGAGGGGAGTTCTCGACATTTCTAAGTGGTGAAGGCGGCGAAGGCGAGGGGGGAGAAGGAGGTGAGGGAGACGAAGGAGGGGAAGGCGGCGAAAGGGGTGCTTCCATCTTCCTTACTTCCTTCTCCTTGATCTCGTCCCTCTTGGGGAGTACTGGTCTCTGCTTCTCGAGCTCAGGCCTGGTCCTCGCCTTCTCCGGGGCAAACTTGGACCTGATTCTCTCCTTGGCCGGCGAAGTCGGGGTGCGCGGGCGGTCTTCCTTGGTCAGCGACGCGGTTGAGGAGCGACGAGCCAGCTTGGCATTGGACAGACGCCGACCCAGAGTCGGCGTTGTCGGGCGGTCCGTCGTGGTAGGAGTCCCGGGGCGTCCGGTCTTAGGCGTGGGAGGACGCTCAGGCTGGTTGCGTCGAACCGGACTGACCCTTCGAGTGGACGACTGGGTGGCGGCCGCAAAGCGAGGAGAGGCGGGAGCGTCTGAAGCCATTGTGATAGGGGGCAAGGTATCAATTGCGACGATGATGCGCTATGAAAAGAAAAGAAAAAGAAGAACAAACCCTCGACAAGGAAAAGAGAATGAGACACAAAAGAAACTGCGACCAGCTGCGTTCAAAGGCCGGCTTCAGACGAGGCGCGGGTTAATAAGAGCAGAATGGGACGAGGTGGACAGGGAGAACGGGCCTATATGCGAGGATATTATGCTTCCGGTCCGTTCCCGTCACATCTGGGGAAAGTAGACAGAGACTCCATCGGCCAGCTGTGCGGCATATATCTATATATAATATGCAACGTCGAGGTGTGGCCAGGACTCGAGGCCGACATATTGTCGTCGTATGGTGTGTGGTGTAGGCAGCTCAGGGGCCACCCATGCAACAGCCTCAGCCAATGCCCGTCGACGTGTCGGCCGGAGAGTATCAGGCCGGTGGGACTCGGGCGGCGCCACCAGCGAGCAACAAGAAGAGACGCTGCACGAAAGGCCTCGACGCCGACGGGGCGGGAATGGCCGACCGGCGTGCCTTTCCCGGTCGTCCGCGAGGCGTGCGCTTCCCCACAGCGAGACGCCGCCTCGTGATCGCGTGAGGAGAGAGGCCGGAGGGCTTAAGCGCGACTCCTCTCTCTGGCTTCCGACAGGCATTGGCGATGCACATCATCGGGTTCTCGTGGCCGGGGAATCCCTGTCAACCCGGCGCCGGCCACAGGCCCCTCTTCCGGAAGGGAGCGATCCATCAAGATTGGATCGGACGAGTGCTGGATTCTGGAGCCATCGAACAATCGATGCGATTCCATCGCTGTGAGCATGAGCCCAGCAATGCAGCTCGACGCATGATATAGCCAACGGGTTGGGTTCATTTGCATGCTGCACATACACCAAGCCCATGTCTCCATCCAATCCAGCGATGCTGAGCCGCAGGAAATGCCATCTTCTGTTTCTGCCCACGGACGATTTTGTTTCTGAGGCCGGACGAGGCGAAGAAGAAAAAAGCCAGCGCCTCCTCAGACCACTCAAGGTTGCCTGAGCAAAGCGGAACCCGGTCAATGGCGATTACTCGGCACAACAGGATGTCCAGGATAAGGACTTCTAGGAAAGTGGGCGAGGGCTGAGCGGCGCATCCGTGAACAGAAGCAAAGAGACAGAGTAAAAAGCAAAAAAAAGCCAATAACAAGAAGCAAGCCCATGTGTGGAGCCGGAACATCACACAACACCCATCATGACACGTCTACGGTATGGGTTCCCTGTTGTTGTTTGTTTTCTTTTCTTAGCAAACGCTCATGATTGGAAACCGAATCCACCAATTGCTCGCATCATTTGTTCGTCCGGACATTGTCGGTCGTAGAGAGAGAAAAAGAAAACAAACAAAAAGAGGAAACCTGAGCTCTTATTCGACACCGTTCACTTGTTGCAGCCCCCGACTGACGCCCGCGCCTCGAGTGCAGCATACTCCACTCGGACGTTCCGATTTGCTTCTGGAGCTGGTCTGGGGGAGATGAACTCCAGGTCTTGGAGAGACTACGTCACGATTGCGTTGAGCTGATCAAGTCCTAGCCCAGGGTGCTCTGGGTCATCTGCTGCATCGTATTGTTTTGGTAAATCAGCATCGCCCTGCGGGTCAATGAGCCTTTGCTTGAGGCCTTGTAAGTGGTCAATCGTAGATGAATGGGTGTGGAAACAGGCATGCACGCTTACATTGACGAATCACTCGGTTTCCAAACAAGAGACTTGGTTTGCACACGGCGAATTGCAAATTCACTGCATTGATTACCGTATCATGCACCTAACGTGATATTGATGATGTGAAAAACAACAATCAAATTGTAGCAATGCAATTGAATCAAACACTGCCTCATCATCCAAAACTCATGTGCCCTTTCTAACCTCGTATATCTCTCTAATGTATGCATGAAACTCCCGAGCAATGCAGCAATTAACCCATGCAGCCGAAACTAAACGCTCGCAACTCCTCTGTACCCCATGATTCATTACAAAGCAATGATAGCAGAGCTCATGCTCTCGTCTTCTCATCCTTGGATGATGTCTTGGTCTTGCCTCTTCCCCTCCATCCTCGTGCGCTGGATCCGGACTCCTTGTTCTTGTCGGGGATCTTGTATCCCCTCTCCCTCTCCAGCCTGTGCCTCTCCCAAAAGTCGCTGGCCTCCTGGTTCAGCCCGACTCTGGTCTTGGACCATGGCTCCCTGTCCTCCCTTGGGCCGCCCGCCCACCCTCCTCGGCGCCGCCACGGCATGACGCCCGCCACGGTCCTCCCCAGCGGGTTGAGGAACCTCACCCGCAGGTGGGCCACGGCCACCTTGTACAGCCCCGCGAGCCAGCGGAAGAAGCGGCGCACCGTGGTGCTCCAGGCGATGATGAGCGAGGCCGACACGAGCAGGAAGCTCGCGGGCAGCGAGATGGCGCCGATGGTCTCGAGCGGGAGAAAGTCGCCGCCGCCCCACTGCCTCGTGTTCATGCCAAACAGGCCAGTGAAGAAGGTGAGGGGCAGGAAGATGACGGTGAAGGTGGTGAAGATCATGACGCTGCGGCTCTGGGAGCTGGCCAGGTCGGCGTGCAGCCGGCTGAGGCGTACCTCGTCGACCTGCGCCTGGCGCTGCACCATCTGCAGGAGCTTGTCGTAGTCGTTGCGCGTGTTGCGCACCCGCTGGATCATCTCCTGGCATTGGTGCACGTACTCGGCCAGCCTCTTGAGCGCCTCGCTGAGGAAGACGCGCCCGTTGGCCGCCCGGTCGCGGACCTCGGCCCTGGCGTACGTCGAGTGCATCGACCCAATCACCTTGGACTGCCGCTCAAACAGGTGAAGCAGGATCAGCAGCTCGTCCTCAATGTCCCGCAGCTCCAGGAGCGCAGACGTGTTGTCCCGGTTGTCCTCCTCGGCCCTCAGGCCCTCGGCCTTGTGCCGCGCCCGGATCGTCACCGAGCTGTTCTCCACCGGCTCGTACGCCATTGCCTTGTCGCGGAACCCTTCAGCCCGGAAGTTTTTGAGCGAGTTTGTGAGCTTCTCCGTCTATATATCCCACCGTTAGCAAGATGCCCAAAAATGAATGTAACCTCGCAACCTCCCCCCTAGTTGACTACTACTACTCACCAAAACGCTAATGGCTTCTTCGAAAATTCGAAACACTTCCAGATCGGGGTGAGAGGCCCGGTCAAGCAGCACCGTCACGGCATGGAGAGCTGCGAGGGCGGCAAGGTCAAGAGCGTTCTCGCACTGCCGCGTCAGGTCGACGTTCACCTCGTGGAAAATGCTATCGCGAAGATCTGCCTGCTGGTAAAGAGGGCCCTCGATGGCATCGCCTTCTCTCTTTGGGAAAAACGACAGCAAGGTATCTGGTTTTGTTTTTTTCGAGTTGAGCTTCTGCAAGTCAAAGACGGAGCGGGAATCGCAACTTACGTGAGTCAATCACCCACAACCACAGTTGATCCACCATCAACACATTGCCGTTCAGCACGTAGTCTTCTGGCTCCTCCACTGTGCTCTGATCTTCGTCGTTGCTGCTAGTCTTTGACTTTCTGCTGTTGCTACCGCCAGTCGCAGAGCTGCTCATGGATCCGCTCCTGTCAAACCCGGCCTGGTCGCCCAATGGGTGTCCACGCTCCTTGGTGAGCTTGTACAGCATCTGGTCGTCGTCTCGGGATCTGGTATCTCGAAGCGATGGATACCCATATTGATCCAGGGTGCGTCGGCAGTTTAGTGGTGGGTCGTGACCAAGATACTCCCAGATGACTTGAACCTCGAGGGAATCACATTTGCCCACATCTTCGGGAACTGGTCGAGCTCGTCCATACCTCATGCGCTTATTGATCATTTCACGTCTTTTCAGCAGTCTCTTGTACGAGTCAAAGTGCAGGTAGGGTAAGAATAGACAAGTAAAAGTCCCAGCATCTGGCACTGGAGATAGAGACTTGTTCTTGGACGAGCTAGCTCGCGGGGAGACTTGGTTTGTTCAGCCTAGATTTCACCAGATAATCCTTAGGGGAGCTTACAGTGGCGCGGTGCTGAAAAGTAGCAACCAGGTTTCGCAAAATACGCATAGTGCTGCGTGTGTCGTCCGCGGGTGTGTCTTGTGGCCCAAAAGTCCTGGTTAAACAGCTGCGCAAAGTTTCTCTGGTACGACGTTTGCAGCGTCTCAAACACTTCCTGTTCCAAATAGTTAGCTCCTTTTTTTTGCTTCTTCTTTATATAGACATGACTTGTCCCAAGACCTACCGTCACCCATGTAGGGTTGTTATAAGGGAGATGGACCCAGACAAACTTGCGCGCATTCACTTCGGGCTTCGCAAACGCCCCGACAGTCTCATCCGCAATCGCCGTCTCGCTGACCTTGCCTTCTGCTTCCTTGGCTGCCTTGCGGATCGAAACCACGGCATCCGGGAGCCGCGGCGATGCCTCAATGTCATCGTCATCGTCGCTGAAATTGGCGCCAATCGTGCTGCGGCTCCTTTGCGAGAAAGGTGGGAAGTCTCTGTACTCGTATTGCGAGACGTGGCTGCCCATGCTGAACGATCGGCTGAGCGTGCGGCCCATCCGTCCTCTGGGAGGTGGCGAGAGTCGATCCAGCACAAGATCCTGCTCGAAAGCGGCCGGTATCATCGGAGAAGGCCGCCGCATAGGGCTCGAGTATCGTGTGAGCGAGGCCGGGCGTGTTGGAGGAGTCGCCACGGGGAACGCAGGAATCGCCTGCGGGCTTGATCCAGTTCTCGGCTTCGGCTCAGCATCGACGGGTCGGATTATCGGGGACATTGGCGGAGACACGGGCACGGCTCCCTCCTGGTCGATTCCCAAGGCATTCTTGTTCAGAGTGATCGGAAGAGCATCAGGTGCTTGTGCGCCAGCTTCTTGGTCAGGCATGAGCCCCGTCCTCCCTCTGTTCCTGAGAAACCTTCCCTCCTCGACACCTTCTACTTCGTTCAGCCTGTCGGCCAAGCACTCCTCGGGCCCTTTTCTCAGAAACTCCCCGAGAGGCAATCGCGTGGACCACGCTCGAATAGTCGCATCCGCACTATCAGGTCCCACAGCGTCCTCAAAGAAGCCATGTACCTCGATGCTCACCCTCTGTTCAAGATTCAACGTCCAGTGCTCGTTCTCCTGCGAATACTCATCCGCGCGGTCTATAAGTGCCGTGAACTGGCCCAAAAACACCCGCAGGGTGTGTACATTGTGCCGACCAAATGAAGCAATGTTGGCGTGATCACTCTGCAGTGGAAGAATGGTTTCTTGACGCATGCCCAGAATGGCCGACTTGATTGTCGTCAGGGGCGCCGTGAAGTAGACGTCGCCAGAGCCTGCTCCCGAAAGACGCGAGTCTATGGTCTCGTAAAGAGTCCAAACCCGGATATCCGGGGCGATTGCCTTGAAGTCGTCATCTAGATGGAGGAGGAGACGGTTGCCCACTCGGAGATCCTTGGTGACAGACGTTGGGAGAGGAGCCGAGAGCTGAAGAAGATTCTGGATGCTTGGTGCAAGACTTGGCATAGAAAAATAACTAGATCCCTGGTGCGGTGTTCCTATCATTGAGGCGAAGCTGGTCAGCCACAGATCACACAAACATGGCGGATGGAGGGCTTACCAAAGAACGCAACCCCGTAGCACTGCCTCAAGATATCCTCAAACCTTGGGTTCCGACTGGCCTTTACCAGCGCCATCTTCACCACTATCCCGCCGACGCTGTGGCCTACAAACAGAACCGGCCGCCCCGTCGCGCCCTCCCTCGTCCGCAGCGTCTCCAGCTCCTCGAGCAGCGCATCCGCCAGGGAGCTCAGCGTCATGGCCCCGTCGTTCATGATGGGGTGCTCGTAGAGCACGATGCGCGCGCGGTCTGCTTCCCTCCGGATCCCCTGGCGAACCCACGACAGCGCCGGGCGGTCCGAAGCAACAGAGTCCGCATTGGCACCGCTTGTGTGGCCTTCGGCGTCGCGCATTGAGGGAGCGCCAAAGTATCGGCCCATCAGGCCGTCTCGGCTCCATGTCTTGAGCGGGTGGCCGCCAGGGCAAGGAACCGTGACGATGTCGACGGTTGTTTCATCATGTGTAAGTTCGCCTGCGGGATCAAGAATGAAGCGTGCCGGGTGAGGCGTCGCTGGATCAAACTCTTGTTTTTCACTAATTTCTTCCGCTCCGCTGCCTTCCTTTGTCGTCTCCGTCTCTGTGCCTGTTGATGCATCCTGGTTCACCTGCTGCTTCTCCTCCGGCTGCATGTTGTTATTGGTCGAATAGTGGCTCAGTGGCGGCAGAGGACTCGGTGGGCTTCCTGGATTGACGTGAATCGAGTCCGCATCGCCAGACGGGGCATCCAAGACGGCCCCCAAGCTCGCCGGCGTCTCCGGCTGGGACTCTCTCTCCGGGTCCATAGTTCTCACCAGCTGGATTCCCAGTGTACTTGTTTTCAAAATATTTTGCTGTCATGCACGCAGAATGTGTTCGCTCAACTGTGCTGGATGTACTAGTAAAACGCAGGCCAGCGAGATGAAAGCTCGCCTGGCATCAAGATGAACGGAACCTTCGTCTACACCTAGATAAGCTGGGGGGGAAATAACCAGGAAGCAGCGACAGCTCTATCCATCCGGAGTCCTAGCTGTCTACCTTTCTCATCACACGTTGCCGCTTGGTGCTCATCTACCACCCTCTTTACACACATGACAGCCCATCCCCCACACCTGAATCAGTCACCCAACCCACCACCACCGGCTTTTGCAAGATCAGCGCCCAGCAGGACCAGCTGAAGATAAAACGTGAAAAAAAGTATCCTGCTCACCCGTGACCTTAGCTTCCACCTGCAGCGCCCACCTAAGCTACCAGCACCTAACCATGGCCGAGTTCAAGCTCCTTCGCCGGGATTGGGGGCCGCCCACCCTACACCCACTACGCCAGCCACACCCGCTAGTTCGGGGCTATAGCCGCGTCGTGACTATGGCACATGGCACACAACCTCCTTGCTATGACGGAGTTGAACCAAGGTTGCCTAAACCACCACTGCGCTTGCGCCGGGTACCTCAAAATTTAAATGTTTCAACAAACCAGTCTTGGCTAATTTGGTCATCACTATTGTACTTAGACAGTCTAAAAACCGAATCTGGACGGAAATGTATTCCCCAGCCACGAATAATCCACCCATGTAAATGTATTGTACATACTGGTAATAAACCATAGATCCAGGCACCATGATAAAGGATACATTCCTTGTTAGTGCACCCAAAACTCCGCCTTGCATTCCTACAAGTTATTTTCTCGTTTCCCTCCACATGCCCCAACCCGTTGAAAAATATGTCGCTTTAATTAAAAGTTGGCTATTGTGGTGCAGTGCAATACTGAGTCGACATAAACTCGATTTTCCAGCTTACATGCTTGGCCGGGCGAAATAACGAACATGCCGTTGGGCCCAAGGTTGAACGTCTTATCGTCCATCGTAATCCTGACCTTACCGGCGGCCACCGATATTGTTCGCAACTTACTCTTCTCAATGTCCCAATGATTTGATGACCCGGGCTTGATGACTACAACATTGAAGCTGACGTCTTCCGATATCGTAACTGGCTGACCGCTCGTCAAGTATGAATTGGAATAGGCAATATCTGAGGTCCAAGTCAGATCACGGATGCCAAGCTCCTCTTTCGCGCGTTTAACGCTAGTGATGATAGACTTACTCTGCGCGGATGTATCCGTCATCCTCCCGGGTGCCACTTCCCAATCCTCCATCTCTAATGAGACCTCTGATGGAGCCTCTATTGGCGCCTTTGACGGGGCCTTTAACGGGGCGTCCTCACTTGTCCGCTCCGTAGATGAAGCTTTTGGCACGGGGTCCCTTCTCGCCCTGGCCAAAGCATACGACGCCGGCGCCGTGACCTTTCTCTTCGTTCGTCGCGTGCCAGTCACGGAGTCTTCATCATCCTCCATCATTGGAGCTGGTTCGGGCTCAGGCTCAGACTCTTGCTCAAACTCAGGTTCTGGTTCCGGTTCCGGCTCCGGCTCAGAGTCGAATACAGGTACTTCCTCGGGTTCGGAGTCCAAATTCAGCACGGCTTCTGCCCCAAGACTAGAATCCGATCTTTGGTCTAAATCTGAGTCCGAGTCTGATTCGGATGACACTTCTATAACTGGGGGACCTGAAGGCGGCCGTCCCAGTGCTCTATCCATATAACCCTGGACAATCGGATTACTGCTCAGCGCGAAAACTCCATGCCAGTCACACTCCAATGGTTGCCGCTGTGAGTAGCTCCAGTACTTGCATCCCACACACGAGGGAGGTGAACTAAGCAACTTCTGGGCGGATTTTGGCAGAGATTGTGGTGGCCTGATGCAATGATCCGAAAGCCGCGCTGATGGCCCGCGGCCCTGTCGCTCGCTTGCATTGCATTTTTTTTCACCAGTTTCCTCTTCACCAGTCAAGTATGCCAGAGCACATGCATAGTGAGTCGAATCAAGATCACCTCCCCTGTGGTTGAGAATCCATGATTGGGGAAGACTGCGTTTTCGTTCTAATGTCAGCATGTGTCGTACATCCATCCTCTTGTACATTCTCTGATTGGGAATCAGGAAGCTGTGGAGATAGCTTTTGATATCTGAGCCTGAAGCGGGCTGAGCTGATGGAGAAGGCGCGTAAGGCGTGGGAATAGGCACAGGAGTCTCCACCGGTGCTGAGGAGGAGATAGCGCTCGAGCCTATCACCCATCTGGGCCGTCTTTCAGTGCTCTGGTTTTGGGATCGCTTCAACACCTCAGTGTAAGACAGACTTGGTTCCCTCGGGGGCGGTGCATCTGGGGGGAGAGGATCCCGCGAAATGACCAGCCCAGGAGAACCGCCTGGGCCAACGTTGGCGTAGTTGCCTACTTTGGTGAGGGTTCCATCGCCGTTGTCGTTGAAAACCGAGGCGCAGTGGCCAGCTCCAAAGTGCCCTCCAAGACTTTGAAGGTTTGGAAAAATACGCCGACAGTCTCGCACCGGACAAATGAATGGGCGAACAGGGTCATCGTGCTCTTCGTAGTTGGCGGGAATAAGGGCGCCTCGGCTTGAGAGTCTCGTACCCAGGTGATCTAGAAACTATCAATATTCGAAACAGCCAGAGGATCAGGCCGCGCAGCTTATCCACACGCGAGCAAATGAGGGTTTTCATACCTTCATATGTAGCATATGGCCTGTTCACTTCAGCCATCGTAATGGCCACTACTTTTTCGCCTTTGTTCGGGCCATCGGTCAAGTAGGGATCCTTGGAACTGGTACGGCTCACGCCTAGATCAAAAACACCAACGTCGGTGTTTGACGAGCCGTCCGTCGCGGCTTCAGAAGACGATGAGCTCTCCCTCGCCATGATCCCTTTGCCCTTCCCCTTGGGGCCTCGGGCGCCATCCTGTCGGATGCTCTCCGCCAAGTCGTTCATCCGCCGCTGCAACTCCGAGTCCGTAGCCCGGCGAGCTGCACCGCGAAGAGAGTCCAGATCTTGAGGAGTCGAACTGGAAGAACCAGGAGTTGGGGTCTTGGCGAAGGCAGTGTCAGTGGTCTGTTGCTTTTTGCTTGGGGGTGGCTGAGAAGAAGAAGACGAAACAGGAGAATCTTCCTCCCTGGCTCTTTTGGCAGCCTCGCTCTTCTGTTTGGCTCGCTCTCTGAATTCCATGATGTCTGGCAAACAAGCCTGTTAGAGGGCAAAGGCGCACCAAACAGCTGCCGGCCGCTGTGCATGGGACTAGCTTAGCTTACCTTGTGCAGTTACAAACTTTCCTGGTTTGGGTCGAATGATTCCAGACTCTTCTGGCGGAATCCTCGTTTGTGCCTGAGCCTGCGGCCAGCGTGGACTGACAAGCCCTCCCCCTCTGATATTGCCTTGATCCCACTTCAACGACATGGCAAATACTTTGGGGTCCGAACCCGAGTGGTAAATGGACCCAGTCATGCCCGGGATATCAGAAAACGACTCGAGGTCGCTCACGACACGCATGGGCCTAAGACTCTCTTCATCAGGAGTTGGCATCGTGATATCCAGGCGCGACCAGTCCAACCTCACCAAGTCATAAAACTAATACACCCCTTCCGCTGGTATTGTAACCGCCGTTACCTGCGCATAGAATATTCGAAATATGCTCAAGATTTCCAAGAGCTCGCCTGCCAAGACCATTTCAAGCGCCGCCCGAGAAGCTCTCAGTGTTAGTGGTGGCAGAGCTGAGTGAGCGCTCTGACTTCAGTGCGTTGGGCGCGTTGGCGCATAAAAGAAAAATCACACGTCACGCCGCCTGTTTATATAGCAAGGAGAATAAACTTATTAAAGAACAAAAAAAAAACACACACATATATGTATAAGTGAGGGGCGCCGAAATACGCACAAGGAAGGCGCTGCCCTTTGCCGTTTGATAGTCTGAGGGGAAAGTGCTGTGAGTGCAGTCGTCGTCACGGATGAGAGACGCGCCGACGCGACCAGCCAATTATGAGGGTACTGAGGGAGGAGGTATCTTCCATAACAAGTTAGGTGGGAGATACTTGGGCCACCCGCCTCGTTAGGCGGCACCACTCAAGAAATAGCGGCCTTTGCACCAATAAAATACGCAAGGACAAATCATGGGCTGAATTCACGACTATTTTATCACATGTAAAATACAATACTTCTAGAATTGTGTTCTTTTGGGCTATTGTACAATGGCTACACATGTTCCTACATGCCCGACAGCATTTGTCCGGCTTCAATCATAATCTCGGCACCCTCTGGACTTCACAATCGGTGGGAACCGTTTTCGTCATGGTCTTGCTGCTTTACCTCTTCTTCTTCTTAGCAGCCTTCTTAGCAGCCTTCTTGCTGACGGGCTTGGCCATCTTTGCTGTCCCGCCCTGCTCCTCCCGCTTCGCTTCCGCCTTGCGCTGACCCTCGAGCTCACGCTCCCGTCTCCACCTTCGGTGTCGGAACCATTGCTTGCGTGTTCGGAAGGCCCTTGTCTTGAGGCCGGTCGTTTTTACCAGCCGGCCAATTCGCCAGTTGTCCTCGCGGTAACTGTAGTCCTTGCGTAGCTTCAGGATTCTGTCGGGCTCGCCGGCCTCAATTCGCGTGACCTGGAAGGGAATGCCTGACGGCGAGATTTCGGGTTGTTCGGCCGCCGGTTTGATGGTGTAGACCGTCTTGTTGAGGCGACGCTTGCGCTCGGCGTGGGCAGGGTAGGGCAGAACGTCGTTCTTGTCGAAGACGACACCAATGTACTTGCGGTCAGGGTGCCGGGCCGGGTCGCGATAGTACTTGACGTAACCAGTCGCCATGGAGTGAATCGTGTGGTCACGGCCCATGATGCAGTTCTCGCCGGGCCACCAGTGCGTGCCACGCTGCTTGTAAATGATGTTGCCGGGGATGACGAATTGGTCTTTAACCGCAAGTCAGCTTTCGCCCCAGCTCAATGCCTCAAAATCCCGATCCGGATTCCTTCTTCCTCCCCAATTATTTTCCTTGTTTCCCCAAAAACCAATCCTACGTACCTCCTGTGCGCTTGGCACCCAGCTTCTTGGGAATTCCTCTCTTGCTCTTCTTTCGGTAGGCACCCTGCGTCTTGACTGAGGCATGTCGTCGACCCTGCACGAGGGCATTTGCCAATTGAGCGCCGCGGGGGGCAATAGGCGTAAATGCCGGCCGGGCAATGCCGGACACAGCCGCCAGAATGGGCCGCTGCGTGAGGAGGAACCGCATGGCCGGCTTGTTCGTCGGGTGGTGGTGGTCTGAGGTTGACCTTTGAGTACGGCTTTGCTGCGGGAGCAATTCTCGGATGGAGTTTTTGCGCTTAGTCATCCACCACCTTGCTTTGCTTATCGATAACCAACTCGATGGATCCAGGCAGTGTGGACAGCGATGCAGGACGTTTGAACAGTCAATCGCATTGTCTGAGAAGCAGACAAACAACATCTCTTTTAGTGCATTGAGCAAGGCCTGCCAGTGGATATTCGCCTTTGCATCGGACCTTGCAGCCTTTGCGCACACAATCGCCACGATGCGCTACCTAATCGCCCTTCTCTCGCTTCTTACTCTAGTCAATGCCCAGTTCGGTGGCTTCTTTGACCAGATGTTCGGCGGCCAGCAGCAGCGCGGACACGAGCAGCAGCAGCAACAGCAGCACCAAAACAACCCGAGTGATGCATCCCACTACCGCCACTACTACGAGCATTGTGAGCCTCCGTCTTCTATTTCTAACCCCTCGTGCCCTTTTTTTTTTTTGCTTTCATTCTTGACTTCGTAACCGCTACTTTGGTGGGGTGAGTGAACAAGAGCAACCGTTACTGACTTCAAGCCCTTGCGGCTTCCAGCTTCCTGCGACAAATTCCTCTGCCCCGATACCCTCGCCTGCGTCCACTTTCCTCACCACTGCCCTTGCGCATGGGATGCGCACCAAGAGAAGTTCGAGTTGGCTGAAGGTCAGCGCATCTGCGTGTCCCGGGGCGGATTCCGCGAGGGTGAGGCCGCGCGCAAGGTTGAGCTGGCCAGAAAGGGCTTGTTGTAGTGATGGGGATAGATTAGCTGGGTTTTGCAACCACTTTGACAAGTTACAGTGGTGCAATGAAAAGAAGGAATGGAAACCATGATGATATCAATGATTTGGAGTGAAGGTCTGGTCTGCACCACGCCATGTATATGTGAAGAGGCATGGATACAAGATGAATTCTAAGCGAAACAAATATACTCCTGCTGAATACAATCTAACGAGACCAAAGCCCAGAATAGTTCATACCATCTCGAACCGGCTAGGGAAAATGGCTGACAAGAGCGAAAGAAGCCTTGTGCCACCATCTCTCCATCATTGCCTCTGTACCAACGCCCCATGTGGTATCCGTAAAACTCCAGGTGAAGAGACGTCCCTCCACGCAAAAGAGATAATAAAAAACAAAAACAAAGAAAAGTCGCAGCTAACTTATGCAGAGTCCCCTCCATAATCAATGCCGTATTATTGTCTCTCAATTTCCAACTCACGCAGCTCCGTTTGGCACTCGAGGAAGCGGCGGCACACCGGAGTCGTCCTCGTCGTCATCGTCGAGATTGTCCTCCGGGTGACCCAGCAGTTGGGCAACGTTCCTCATTTCGTAGTGCTTTTTGCGGAGCTGTTCAAACTTGCGGTGCTTTTCGCGCTCCTCCGGCGACATGCCCGCCGTCTCGTCGTCGGCGCTGTGGCCGACGCTGCTCTCGTCGTCGACGTGGACGCTCTTTTCGCTGCGAGCTGGCGACGGCGCGCTCGCCGGTTCCGCTTCCGGGACCGCCTCCTCCGGTTCGCCCAAAGACAGGCCCGGAATGTCATCTTCACGACCAGGACGTTGATTTTGACGGTTAAAACCAGAAGCTTCCAGAGAAGCCGCCTCCTCGTCATCAGAGGGGTCCTCTGCGGGGTCGTAGTGTTTGGCATATGGAGTCTTTGGCTCGGTAATCTTCATAGTAGACGTGCGCTCCTGCTCGGTCAGGTAGAGGTTGGCCTCGTCCCACTTGAGGCGCTGTGAGGAGTCAGCCTCGAGCTGTTCAGCTGAGTGAGCGGACTGTCGACGGGAGCCCGCTGGGCGGGCGCCCGAGGAGGAGCGACGGTGGCCGGCGTTGATCTGTGTGTTGGCAATGGTGATTTCCTTGTCGGACATGGAGCGAGCCTGCGAGGGAGAGGTAGGAGGCGATTTTTGAAATGAGTTCTTGAGAATACCTGAGGGGGGGGGGGTCAGCACATGGCGCCACATACAAATCTCGTTATACTTGGCGGGGGAGGAGCTCACCTCGGGGCCTCTGCGCCTTGGGGCCGGGAGGCGAATGCGAGGGGACAGATTCCAAAGTGGACGCCATGGTGAGAGATTTGATCAGAGGAAAAGGATAATATCGTGTGTTTATCGGGCGTGGGAAGGGACTGGTGGTGGTGGCGGTGGCGGTGGTGTGCGTGAGCAAGCTTAGTCCGAAGATCTCAAACTCCACGAGGACTCATGAGCAGCACCTGGTGGTGAGAGGCAGCGTGCTCAGAACAGATCAGGTCGATGGATCAAGCAGCGGTTCGAGTCAAACATATGGTCCAGGCTCGTGACGCTGGCAGTGACGGCTGAGCTGAGGCATGTACTGGCAAGATGTGCGCATGCAAGTACAGCAGAGCAGAGAGGTGGTGGGTGCGGGGCTGGGGTGCGGCCAAAGGAGCAAATCAAAGTCGTACATATGACGCACTCCCAGCCGTTGGATGCGGAAAACTGGACGACAAAGGGAGCGGGGTTGCCGCCCCAGGGCCACTCTACAGTGCGTGTCGCGGCAACGTATAGTGCAGCGCCAGCGCCCAACACCGCCCGGCGGCCCATGTTACTCTGCAATTAGGCTTATTCTGCGCTTTTTTTTTTGAGGCCGGCTGGGCCATGGCCATGGATGAGTAGCCACATCTTCATATTTTCGAAACCAGAGGCGGAGGTCCCTGATTCCATGGTGCATTTCACTTTAGTTGACAGTTGGGGTACCCAGGGACCAGCATCTGACGCATCATCGTCACGCTATAACCCCCCTCCCCCCCATGGATGATGAGCCATGCTCACGTGAAGGTGCTGTGGCAGAGTTACCAACCTCGTGCGAGCGACAAACCTGTCGCAGTTGTGACGATGATACAAAAATTAAATAAAAACGAAGAAAAAAAAAGTTGCAACTAAGATCAATTACCTTCATGATGACGACGTAGTAGAAAACTAGATGCATGACGTCGTGAGTGCAACCCATGACGGCCCCCAGAACCTCTGGTGGTGTCATCACATGCCACAAGCAGCTGGCCGCCGGCGGACGTTTGTCTACGTGTAGCAAAGACTCAGTAAAAAAAAAGAGGCCATCCCCTAATTTTTTTTTCTTCCTTTGAACCATCTCATTTTGGTAATCAAAACCATCATTAAAGCCTGACGATAATCGGGTGCCCGTCGTATCGGCTGCGGCTGCAGCGGTGGGTGGCGCCGTTGGCTGCCAACAAAGGCAAGTGTGAATTGCGAATTGACCATTTTCCAGCTTGGCATCGTCTATTTCAATACGAACGAGATCATATGCCAGGTACATCTGACTTGCCGCTTTCCATGATGGAGGTAATCCGATGCATGGTCGTTTCGGGCATCGCACCCTCCCTCCTCATGGTGGTGATAGCTCTCTGCCTGGGGTAAGCTGGGGGAACCGCCAAACCCTTCCTGCCAATAATGCATCTAGCCTGAGGTCCCGACTAAGGCAGAGCTCGCCGTGGTGCATAAATGTCACCCACAGAGTCACAAATCAAACGATGCCAATGGCAGCATGCCGAGATTATCCCTCCAATGGCGTGAGTACGCTTACTATGTCCTTGCAGTGCAAACGGCCGCACGTTTCCCTGAACCTGCCTCTACCATTGGTTCCTAGCTCGGGCTTGTTCCGTTGGATAAATATGACAGGTCTTAACAAATGTGTTATCGCTTCATCACCTGTATTGCCGATGCGCCATGGTGTTGTGATTCCCTCTAGCTCCCTGGAGCTTCTCGCAGTAGATCATCGTGGGGACTAGCCGCCGTGACGTAGCATGATCCGCGGTCTGTAATGCATCTCTGCTTCCGGGCAAGTCGGTTGCAGATGCAAGCTTTCTGTCTCGTTTCTGAGATCTGAGCATACCCCACATGGAACACCAGGATATCGCCAAGCAGGGGCTGATCCGAGTTTCATGTTTATGACAACTCTGAAATCGAATATTCCTGAAACAAGCCAAGCCCCTACATGGACCCTGTTAGTCTATTTCGTATCTGCAATGTTTGATCGATCTTGCCATGGCCATGTGTATGGTGTGATTGCATCGTGACTGAGTCGGAAGCAAATAACGTGCCGGGATGACGAACGTTGTGAGTGCCTTGGATTGAAAAGTTGAAACCTGGGCCGTGGTCGGCAACGCACTGTGGGACACTGCGCAACAAGGGGACTTAATGAATGGGCCAAAAAAAAAATGCGGGTTAATTGTCCAATGGCTTAAGAGCACATTTGAGCAGCGCGGGTTATCCCTGCCATTACTTTCATCTACCCAACTCTGGATTCTCAAAATGGAATCAACTTATACACGATCGCCTCCATCACTATATGTCACCCAGTGACGTCCTCATGATAGTTGCTATCGACACATATAAACCACGGGTTGTGGACGCTGACGTGGTCCATATCGAACCCATCCAAGAGATCATTATATCACCAAAAATATTATCATACCAAAGCAATCATATTTGCTTTCCAAAACGCCTCGTAACGTCATGCACACACCGTCGAGATGTTTCATCCCTCGCTGTCTAATATCAGGAGCCGCCAAATAACCGATTGAAAGGGTCAAAAAGTGTTTGATGAAATTCCTTCAGGCCACGCTCTGAAACGACACCTCGAGCGGCATCTGCTGTGACAAGGACCCGTCCGTCGCAGGAAGAAGCTCCAGGATTGCAATGAGCAAGTTGTATCCTGTTCTCCAGCAGACGCTCTTTTCTCGCTCACCTCCCCATATGTCCACACAGCTGCGCAAGGTTTCGAGGATAATTTGTCGAGGCGGGATTGCGCAAGTCATGGTAGGTGTGCTCGCTAAAGGCGCTTCTTTGCTCAGAACGTGGAGGCTGGCTGTAAGCGCTGCTGAGAAGAAGTCCAGAACAAAAGCGCGGCCCACGAGGTCCAGTCGCAGCGAGGGATCAGCACCCCAGATCTCTCGGTAGTGAAGCAGGAGAGCCAGTGAACATTCGAGAGATCCCCAGTACGCCTCAGGAAACAGATTGGCGCCTTCGGCATGCAAGGCAAATGGCCTGTGCAAAACCATCAAGAACCGCCGCAAGAAAATGTCCACTGTAATCCGTTGCAGCTGGTCGGTGCAAACTTGCGACGCGTGAGCCATCAGCTCGCGGATTTGGGCGTTGTACTGCAGAACATCTGGGTACAATATAGGATCCTTTTTCGAATTGAGCTTTCCAAGAATGGTCAAGACTGTCGGCAGGCACTGATACAATACGAGCTGGAGACTGTCGGGCTCCCCCCACTCGGGCATCGCCTTGAGACTTCCCAGCTCGTCTGGTCTGGTCAGCGGCGGCATACCCGTACACATGGAGACCTTGATGTCCAGGTATAAAATCGTGAGCCACAGTTTCCGGCGAATATATCGTTCCTTGGGGTTGAGCGCCTCGTTGTCCGTGTCCAGCTTCTCAAAGGGTAATCCGTAGATAAATGCGGCTCGCACCAATAATCCCAAAAGCGACCAACACGAATCAACCGACCAGCATGTGGCATTGCACATCTGCTTTGCCACCACCATCAACGTTAAGCTTTTGAGTGCGAGAAGCGTTGGTCGAAACATGAAGGGCGTCTGCATTAGGCAAGCCTCAGCAGCCATCATCAACTCGGTCGCTTGGTGAGGCTCCTCGACGGACGCAAAACAGCCTAATCCGAGCACCATAAGAAACTGGGAGAGCCAGCAGAGGCTCACCCCATTAGGGTCATGCCAATACTGCTCAACTTCTTTGTGAAATTGATCAAGTTCGAGAACGGGGTTCACACATTCGAGAAGCTCGATGTACCGGGTCACATAGGCCGGGCAGTTTGCCCTCTCGGCCTCTATTAATCGCGTCACAGCATCTCGGGCAAAGTACTTCGTAGCGCCCGGCGTGCCGAAGGGGAAATTGCCGGGAAGCGTAAAGTTAGCGAGACAGGCATTAGTTGCCACGTCTTCAAGCGCCGCAGCAAGAGGCGATGAATCATTGCTCGTGGTTAATGCACCAATCTAAAATGTCTAGTTAGCACATGACAAATAGGCCGAGACGCAAAAGGCCCTTGAGGCTCAAGTGTCTCTGTTTTTGGACGAGAAAAAAAAAGGGACTTTGCCAGAGGTCATAGCAAGGGGGGTAGGTTCCGTGCGCAAGCAACGGCGGGTTTAGCAGAGGGAAATTAATTACCTTGGCCATTAAGTCCCTCCAATGGCTGGAACCTCGGACCTTGTGCGTGACTTGCCATGTGGCAATGGCTGATTTCGTGTCGTCGTTTGAGGATGTGAAGGGCGCTGTTGGGCAAGGAAACTTGCCGCCGTTGGGTCCCTTGTTGTAGCTGTAGTAGCACTCTCTTCCATTGCCGCTGGATTTACAGCGACCGCAGGGCAGTTCCTTGTCGCACTTGACTTTGAGCCTGTGGCACCTGAGACAGCTCAAGCAGTTGCGCTTGCGCTTGCGGACGATGCGCTGGCCCGAGGCTGGCGGGTTAGGGTTTGCGACAGCGTCGATAGAGGCTCTGGGCTCCGCCGGTAGGGGAAGCATGTTCATGGGTTCCGGACTTTCGGTGGATGTGGTTGGCGAGATAAGGCCGCCGTTGGAGAGGCTGGTAGTCATGTCGTCCTGGAGAGGTGATGATGCTGCATTTGAGCTGGTGCCAGCGACCGAAATGGAGTTGCGCGCAGAGCTGTTGGCGGAGACGGGAGTGGTGATGGGAACTGTGATGGTCGAGGAGCCGATGGCGGCCGACGAAGAGGCTGCAGCGTTTGCTGCGGCGGTGGCAGCAGCGACGTCGAAACTGCAGCGCACGCCGGCCTGCAGACAGCGAGAGCAGGAGGGCTTAATGAGATCGCAGCGTCGCTTGAAGTGGCGACAGCGGTCGCACGTCTTGACCTCGCGCATATGCGGCATGGCGGGCTGGAAGGAATTGACTTCTCTCGGCCCGCCACGGAAGCAAGGGGCGGGCGGCAAGGCGGCGCTTAACTGGCACTGGCAATGTAAGGTAACGGGAGCACGGCAGAATCAGGCACTTGTGCCGCAGAGATGGAGCAATAAGAAAAAGCAACAAAAAATGCGTCGCAGCCGAAAAAGTCGGTTGGTTCGGTCAGATAGGATGGGTGTGAGCCGGGGCACGACCTGACGGGGGCTCTTCTTGGTCGACGGGGCAGCGTCAGACGAACCCTGGTCGGACGTGACGGCAGAGACCAGGTCCAGGAATCGCGGGGTGGGCGTCCGAGGTTGCGACGGATGCTCAGTTTCCTCAAGGTAGCGAAAAGTCAACCGCAGGCATAGCAAGCGAATGTCAGAGAATCCCGGCGGGCGAGGCGCAGAGTGATACCATTTGCATTCGGCTGGGAGACGGGAGGATGAGGAGGGTTGCAGTTTGGCGTAGCAGGCAATCGGTAGCGGGGGAACGCTGTCTTGTTCGGGTTGCGATGTGCTGCGGCGATGGCCAATAGTATGTATGGCGGATGGGCTGGCGAGGATGAAAGAGGAAATCGGAAACGGCCCCCAAGATATGATAAAGCGATGTTGCGTTGTTGGTGCTCGTACTTGGTCTTACAGATGTATAGCGTGCTGACGGTCCTTGTGCTGTTGGCTACCGGGGAGCGTTGGTGAGTTGCAGTGTAGAGGCAGACAAGAAACGGCTGACTGCAGAGACGTGGGATAGGGTGGGTTTAAAGCAAGGTACAGCGATTGCCGGCGAGGTTGAATAGCAAGATGGGGGTGCAGACTCGGCAGCTTGGCACGAGGAACGGGGACCATGGGGGGTGAGTGGATGCCGTGGTGCCAAGGTCTCAGAGCCTAGAACTAGTAGACGAGGCGCAGTAGGAAGATAGGACGGATATAATAATTAGGTAGCCTAGAGCTGAGGAGCCCACACGCGGGTGGCGGATGGTGGGCGACTGACGGGGGGGGGGGGGGGGGGGGGGGCAAAGGCTGCTGATGGGCTGCGATAGGTGGCGGTTAGTCAACGGCGGGAGGAGGACAGGAGGTGAAACAAAACTCGGGGCTCTGAGCGGACGAACTGGAGAGACCCACTACTGATTGAGCGAGAGAGGAGGATGAAGGAATGAATAAACGATGACGAGAATGAAGGAAACGAGGAGGATGAAGTCGCGCAGAAGTTGACGCCGGCCGCAGGAGTTCCAGGCCCCGAACTCCGTTGGAGGGGATGGACTGGGCGGCAGTCAATCAACAACTAAGTCTCCGAAAGCTGGGGGAGCGGCGCCCTTGTTTGGAGGCACTTTTGCTGGCGTTACGATTTGGGTAGGTGATGGTGGGGGGAGGGGGGGCCTTTTTTTTTCTCCTCCCCTGGTCTCCCTGGAGCAAAGTGGTGACTTGTAGATGCCGCGTGTGATGGAAGGGATGGCAATGTAGACGACCGCTACAGCGGCTAAGGCGAAGCGCGAGGCGTGCTGAGGGAAGCTGCGGTAGCGCCGGTTATAGCACCCGGGTGTTTGAAGAACGGGTGCACAAGGACCCGACAGTAGTGCCGTGGAGCACTAATCGATCCGGGGTGGGTGGTGGTGGTGGTGGGTGATGAGCGATGGCAGCTGCAGAAGTCTTAAGTTAATGGTGAACAACGGGTCTTGTACAGGCCGGGCCAAATACGCGGGGCATGAACAACAAGGTGCATGGGAAATGAAAGCTGTCAGGCTGGGGACGCGAGTAATGAATTTCTCCACTGAGAGACATGTGAGGCCGTATGTGTGCAGACAGGCGTCGCTAATGCCAGCGGCTTCGCGACATGACATGGACAGGCGTCGACAAGGCAATCAAGCAATGTCTGTGTGGTGACGGAAACAGCGGGACTACCACTAGCCGGTGCGCGATACGGGTAGTTTGCGTTTTCGGCCTGCCAACTGGGCCTCTGAGTGGCCTGATGTGTGGGTTTTAGGGGAGCGAAGCCGTAGACTGACAGAAGGATCTGGGCGATGCAACGTTTACTGTGGTGTGGATGCCCGGATCTCATGGGGACAGCGAGTGCGCCTGGGGGGATGATGGTGTGTCCAAATCCCCCAAGTGGGTGCGCTGTGGGCTTAGTCGTTGAAACGGCCCCTGCTTTCCCATATGGGCTGCACAAACGAAAAAGGTGGAAAGGTGCCAGACAGGCGAGAGGTAGACAGGGACGGGGGGACGAGGCCAGGGATCAGCCTTGTAAGCCGGGTCGACGGGGAATATTTGCCCATATGTAGGCGGGTACGGGTCTTTTGCCAGAGAGGGACAGCCTATTGCTCTGTCTCTTTTCCCTCTTCCCTCTCCGCCTGGCGGGTGTTTTGGGTTCGCGGTGACGGGGTTGAGAGGGCTGGCTGCCTAGGGACTAAAGAATTTAAACTAAAGTGTATCGAGGCTCAAGATTCAACGGGTCCCGGATAAGGGTAGGGCGGAAGAATAGGGTGTGAAATACTTGAGGCAAAATGCACCGCACGGCATGCGCTCTGCTATTTTGCCAATGCAAATGCAGAGGGATGGGAGGCGGCAGACGGCAAGCGGCAGATGATATGCGGCACGCGGCAGAACGGGTAGTGGGGAATGGAGTGAATGAGGATTCATTACCTGTAAGGATCTCTCGGAGTGAAGCAAAGGGTCATGGGCATCAAGGATGCAGGCATGGGTATGGGGGCACTGCAGCACTGATGGGAAAGGGGAGGATGCGGGTGTGGTAATGTATTCCCAAAGGGTGAGAGGGGCAGGGTCAAGGCGATGAAATCCATGTACACTATGTACACGGTACCAATTGGTGAGGAGATGGCCGATGTGGAATGTAGTCTTTCGAGGGGCCTGCGCAATTGGTGTACACATGGTTGTGTGTGATGTGATGGGGATGGTGATGGGATCGATCGACTTTGCCGCGGGGGCACGAACGTCTCAACAAAGAACCACTCACCTCTCCAATCAGGCCCGTAAGTTTCTGCTAGCCAGACCCTGAGCTTCTGCAATATGCACGTTGGCTGCGCCACGGAATCAATCAAGCTCGCCCTGCGTCGGTGCCTTTTTTTTTCTTTTACTGCTGCAACCTTGCAACGCTTAAGGAAAATGAGTGGTGGAGGCAGGTGGGTGGGTGTGAGGTTTCGGGCTTCGGATATTTTTTCTCTTGGACGAGAAGAGGATGGCGGATGTGGAAAAGAGGGATAGCGGGAGAGACGGGCGGGGGGGGCTTAAAGGATGGACCCGTAGATGAGGCTTAAAAAAAGAAAAGAAGAGAGAAAATGACCTAAAAATTTTCCAGCATGAAGAAACTACGGCGAGGTGCAGGAAGGAGAGCAGATTTATCTGGCGGCGTGTAGAGGCCGGGCTTTTAGACACAAAACACGGCAGAGCCTGAGCTCCCCAAGAAGAGTCGAGATGTGGGGTGGTGGGAAAATAGCGAGAAAGTTGAGAGGTGCTCGCCCTGTATCTGCGTCAGACACGAGCTCAAGCAAGTGGAAGATCAAATCCCATGCCAAGGCCAAGAAGTCGATGGCGACAATGCGGAGTCGAGACAAACGAATTACGAAAGCCCAGGATTCAATTCAATATCTAGTGCAAGCCTCAGTCCCCGCCCAACAAAGGCCAAGCCAGCCCAGACCCGGGTCGTTTTACTTGGCAGAAATGGCCCATCGACACGGTGCACTCGCAGCACAGCCCGTCCCGGGCCCTGCCCATGGGGAACCGGAACCAGGAACAGAGAGCTCCCAAACCCAAATGACAGCAGCCGGGGGTCCCAGGCAGTCCATACAGAAAAAGGCCGAGAAAAAGCAGCAAGCGTCATGGCTAACCTGCTAGCCCACCTCTGCATGGCATGTGCACCACGAGCTAGCGGCCAAACGAAATAAAACGCTCGACCACGACACTTTGAGCCACGAGGAGGAGGGAGGGATGGAGGAAGGGGGGGGCAAAAGCACTGACCTTCATCGGCACCTTGGCGCCCTGTCACGACCCCATTTACAGAGGCACGGGATCGGTAGCGTGTGCGACAGGGAGCACTCCGCCTCGTGGGAGTGGTTGAGTGGGCGAAACACCAACGTCAAAAGGTCACTGTAGAGGAGGAGGAATAGGAGCAGAAGGAGGAGGGGGGTGGCCGCGCGTGGGGAGCTGGGTACATGCCTGGACGGGGCAGAGGAAGAGCTTGGAGGGTCCACGGATCATGGACCTGGCCAGCTCCGTCCCGCACGCCCGTCTCTCTCGTCTGCCGTCGTCTTTCAGGACGGTGGTGCCATCCATGCCAGATGCCGCCCGGCCCATCCTTCAAACGGATGCCATGTGCATGGAGGCCAATATGTACCACGGGGGGAAACACGGCTGCCAGATGGATGGCAGGCAGGCTTATCGACAATCTCGTCCCCCCGATGATCGAAAGCCTAAGCCGCCTCCATCAACCCATTCACCACATAGCCTTTTCCCGTTACAAAACCTTCCAGCTGCGGAAAGTTTCTGCCCCTCCATTCCACTTTTCGCGCTCGACTGCCTTTCTTTTTACGAAGAACCGACCTTGTCTCTCACCAGCAGACGAGAAAAAGGCGGCAGCATACTATCCACTTGCCAAACAAGGAGCGATCCGCGGTCCTGCCTGTGCTAGGCCCTGTTCGGCGCCGGGTGGGGCCGTCGCGCTTGCTGCCAAGCCGCTAACGCCAGAGCCAAGAATCAATAAGCTGTTGCAGTTCATCTTTAGCCGCAGAGGAAAAGCAAAGGGGATGCGAGGCTCGAGGGATCATGGTCGACGATGCCTAAGCGGAAGGAGAGCAAGAAAGCGAAAGCGAACGGACTCTGCCAAGACGACGGCGTAGCTTGCTATTTTTCTTGACTCGGCTGTTGACTCGAGCCACGTCTCCTTATCAGATAGATGGCTGCGAACCCTGCCTCAACCCACCTCCCAATCAGCCGGTTTGCAGATGCAAGGATGCAGTAGCCAAGGCCAAAAAACCACATGCGGATGCTGAGTAAAGTGTGTTACCAGTTTCCAAGTGCGGTGGGGGTTGCATAGGTTTGGGTGTCATCGTCTATAGGGCGAGAGCCGTTATGAGATTAGTTTTTTTTTTTTTGTCTGCTCAGCGCGGGAAAAGCAAGCAGGTCCCGTACTTTCGTATAGTTGACGAGGAGCCGAGGGAGGATTCAAAAACAACCTTTCTCCCATGTCGCCATCCGTCGGTTTCGCCTCAGGATCCTGTGACAATTCCGCTGGGCGCGTGGCTTAGTATCAGCCCTGTCCTCGCTGATCCCCCTGGTATTCCTGGGATACGGATCGACCGGTGCTTGGCAAGGCATTCTTGAGGCTGTCCAAGATCCATGCTGGCCATTATATTACCCAAACCCTAATTCGACGCTGCAGCCCTGATGTGTGTAATGTTGCTACGTCATCCATGCTCTGTATCACAAGCTTCACACGCGCAATCTCTCGTACAAACGAGCCCATTTCAACCTCGACACTTAAGGGGGCCCACCTCGCCTTCAACTCCGACACTCTAATACCGCGACGACCTATACAAGCAGCCAGTTGCAACTGATATATTTTCCTCTTTAGGATATCCGGTGAGATTGTACCTCAATCGGAAACAGCACCCTGCGGCACCTCCCAACCCGCAGTGCTTGCGGCAGTGTGCAACGTGGTGAAGTAAGCTACAGCACTGGCAGCCGGAAAGACCCCGGAGCCAACCACACGCTGCAATGGATGCATCGTGTCCGGCTGTCCCCCGCCATCAGGGCAGCTTGCTCGCACTCAATTTACCCACGACTGCCTCTTCCGTGGCCGAATTTTTCCCTTTGGTGGGATATGTAATCCCACAGCACGCCCCATGTGAAACCTAGTGCCCTCGGGGAATTTTCCCCTCCAAGCCCACCCTGCGGGCAGCAAAACCACCAAAGGATCTTCGCGATGTCGTCGCTCGCGCGGGCCGCTGAACTGCACACTTTGTCCACCCGGCTCCCAGCCATTGGGTGTATCGGATTTGCTCTACTCCATCGATCATCGCCCTCCAGGTGCACTGGGTAGAGAGGAAAATCCAAATAAATTGCTACCACGGTCCGCCCCGTCCCACACAAGCCCCAGCAAGGGCAAAAAGACTCGTTCTGGGCTCTGTCTCGCAGCTCCGTCCGCTTCTGGCTATTCTGCCAGTTGATCAATCACCAAACGGGCCCTTCTAAAACAGGTCGTACCGCCCAGACCACCGCTTATTGCACGATGTTTATCTGGCTGTGGATGCCTTGAGACGAGACAGGACGGGTCTCTTTTTCCCCCTCTGTTGCCACGAACCGTGTCCTCAACTGTCGTCCCGCTGTCTGCTTTCGGAAAAGGCATGTCTCTCCTCCCCCTCCCAATCAGTGATTGGGGCCCGCCAGGTGGGATTGGTCCCGGCAATCGCAGCCGCTGTAGATGACAGGATCAAGTGCCGCGCATTGGAGAATAAGACAATGGGTCACCTGAGCTGGAAACCAACTTGGCGCCACCCAACAGCTTGGGCTGTAAGACACTCACACGCTCTACCGCTATGCTTACGATCCTTGCCTCCGCCCCAAGATATTGCCGTCGCACTGTTTCAGACACCACTTGCACCTCTCGCTCGACCTGCACGACATTTCTACCACATGTATTCTATTTTCTGCGAAACCACCCCCATTCCATCAGGTTTCTCCCCATCTGCCTTGTCTCAAGCCTTAAACCGTACGAGTAATTTTCTTCGGGCCCCTTCGTCCCCAATCATGTAGCAGCGATGCACCTCGTCATGCCGCCTTTTCGGCCTCCGCGGCATCCCTATTCTCACCTCCTTCTCCCAGCCGGCACGCCTCCGCTTTCCAAGTCACTCGCGCTGTAATACTGTGCAGAGAACGCGTGTCTCCAGGTCCTCTCTACCTCGCGTTTCCCTGCGTACCTCCCTTCCAGAGCAGACGCGCTGCGCCCACTTCCAAGCCTCGGTGCCGCGAAGATGGGGCTCCACCTCGACGACGACGATTCCCCACTCCCACGAGATGGGTGCGCGTTTGGGAGTTGATCGTCGTGAGCTTAGGGATGCAGACCATCAGGAACTTGCTCACAAATCCAGCCACAATGACCATGAACTCAAGGAGGGATGATCCATGTATCAATCACACACACACACCACACAAAATAGCGCTTGCTCTTTAGTTGCATGCGGCCAAGGGATCGACGCACGTCGACCATTGGCCATGCGAGGAAATGTTCGAACCACGTCAATCAGATGAAAGTTACCAAACAGGGTCCGAAAGTGGCTTTGTAAAGCTCGCTAGAGCTATTGCTTGTCAGTCTTCGTCAGTATCGATATTGGCGTTGCCAGACCCGTAGACCGCGAGGACAAACGGCACACGACGCAGCACCAGCATCCAGAGGTCACAGACAATCATGTCAAGAAGCAGTTTCTAGATAAAAGAACACGCTGTTTCAACTGGAGCCGTCGTCGGCCTTGTTGTGAGGAAACCCCCCATGGCGGGCTTCCTCCTATACGACCATCCTATAGCAGGCGCTTTAGGATATTAGGGGCCGCGGTTTCAAACCTGGGACCCATATCTGACATGCCAGACATGATTGTGATAATGGGCAAGATCTCAACTGGTGCCAGTGGGAAGAGGGGCAAGCCATTGCAATACTTGAACGCAGATCCACCCAAGCATCGCCGCTCAGGCAATGGTCTCCGCTAAGACGTAGAGGGCGAACTTTTGGGATCTTGTCAAACATGCAACATCCCTTCTCACCAACATGAAGAATGGAAGAAGAGCTGTCATCAGCTAGCGCAATGTCAGAGGTATCCCTGGAAATATCAGATCCAGCTTGTTCCGTGGCAATGGCAACATCTGATCCCCACAGACCTGGAGAGTCATTGACTTCATAACCAGTCTCGATTTAACCCAATTGGCACACTTCCAGACAAGAAAGGCCTAGTTATGGTACATTACATGCCATGTCACAGAACTTGTCACGGTGGTGGAGGGTATCCATCATGCGAACTTTTGTCTGGGGAGCCGACTTAGCCACCAGTGAAGGCCGGAGTTTGTCAAATCCATCTCCAACCAGCCTGTCAAAACCCGAACCGACCATAACTATTGTCTTGGCTACGTCACTCCCCCATCTGAAACACACTTCTAGGCAAGATACCAACCTCCAAGGCAACAGCGCGCACCGTCCGTCCCTGGGTGATCGCCAGTGAGCATGTGGACACCAGTCCCAGCCTCGCAACACCTTTCGATGGAGAGGGAGCAGGTTCTAGCCTCGGCGAGTCGCAAAGACCGACTAGTCCGCGGGCGAGTTCATCCTCGAACTGGCGCGGCTCCGGCTCGGCTTCGTTCTGCTGCACGTAGGGAACGCCTGTGCGGTTGGCCAGGGCAAGCCCGAGGCGGGCCATGGGCGGCGTCCATGTTTCGGAGGAAGTTGTCCTTGACGGTCTGAGAAAAAATTATTGATCTCGCTCCATAGCCAGGGCATGAACCGAGGACTCGCTCCACAGCCCCCTTGATAAAGACCCATTGTTTCTGGGTCTTTGCATGTTTAAAGATGACAGGCTTCCTCTAGGAGTTCGGTAGTTGATGCCAGCGTGCTTTTTTGCCCGCAGAGATGCGGCGACGGTCCAGCCGAGGCGATAGGCAAATACCTAGGCACTAATAATCTCGGTAGTGTCACCACGGCCGTGCCACTGGTCGTCGACCATGTGGATAGTGGATAGTGGATAGCGACCAGGTTGGTCAATGCTACAATATCCATCGAGATAGTCTTAGAAAACCAAATCATCGGAACCGAGATGTCCTGGGCCTACGCTGACCCATCCGGTATGTCCGGGCTGAAAATCCATTTTCTCTAGCTATTTCTAGCGGTAGCTGAGGATTCCCACGGTCGGGTCGAAAGGCTTGTTGGTTGTACCGACAGAATATGCGCCCCGCCCAGGAACCCGGCCCTTTTGACAATCATGCCTACTTAGGTCAGTGTTCCAGTTTCCCAGGGGTGTTTCTGTGCGTAGTTTAATTCAGCTATGCTTTCCAGTTTAAGCGAGGCCGAAGAAACCAAAGGCCATGCCAGTCGCGGCGCTAAGAGCCTCCAGACTCTTCAGGTTTCGAACAAAAGTAATGCGCCAAACCATGCGTCCAGTGCCAGCATACATGGCAATTGTAAAGACAATAGTAAAGAAGGTCGGAACTATGGGGGAAATCGTAGCGAAAACGTAAATAATAGCTTCTCGCTTTGTGTGAGATTCATTAGCCCTGAGCACAATGAGGACGCAGACGATAGCCTTTCTGAGAAATAATATTGTTAGCTTGGGTGGCCTTCGCTGCAGCGGCGTTCTGATACCGACACTGGACATCGTTCTTAGGCGCGGCTCTTTGTGTAGGTCGAGAACCTTTATGTGGCGTTGTGCCTATGTCCAGGATCTGTATCTCTGGGAAAGTTTGTGGTGGTCTCCTTACGGATCGGGAGCGATTCCTCAATTGGTCTCAAGATCAACAGTCTCAACCAACCGAATTTCGGCGAGAATAGTACCCTCTGTCTCGACTTCAGCCCTATCTGTAAAAGCGGTTTATTGGGTAACTTCAAGCTTGTCGCTACCTCTTCTAAATTTTTGTGCAGCAATGACACCAAGATTTTGCAGACAATTATTGGTTGTCATGACATAGAATTCTCGATGAAGCCTTCGACAGTACCAAATGCAACAACCATAACAACAGCGACACCGCTCCTAGCATAGGAGTTAGTTCAAAAGTCGACATTACCATAACCTGAGCCTAATATTTCACCAAGTCAACTGTAAAGTAAAGTCTTAAGGTTCTCAGCTGACCTTGCTGGGGAATCAAATGCTACCCTAGAGCGAAACACGGGATGCCCCATAGTATAATAGCGACCTGGCCGGTGAGAGGTCGAGAACCAAAGCTTGCAGTTTGCCATGGATTTAAAACCATATCGAAGACGTGAAAAAAGATGATTCCAGACTAAATGGAATGACGCGAGCCAAAAGATTTACAAAGGAAGCGTGGAGGTCGTGCATATCGCCAACTACATAGGGCTTGATAGTATCGTTGCTGATATCGAACAATTGCGGCTGCGCCCAATGAGACAGGGCAGGACGCCAGAAAGTAGTTTAGAGACCTTGGTGGAATTATTATTTCCACGCGAGGACTAGCAATGGGATTCTAGCAGGCCTGTGGTTGGGATGTGTCATAGTATTGAGCAATAGCCCAGGGCGCGGAGCTCAGCCTAGTGATCCGCGAGATTGTGACCGAAATGGTAATCTACAAGCAAGAGCCTCTCGCGCATTGGCATGCTTGACTGACTTTTGCGGGATGATAGCCCTGCTGGGACCCGAGACCGCCCATAGGATCTGCATATGGGGAGTCGATCCCATCAGTGTCACTTGGCAGGAGGGGTTGCCAATCGTTGCCTGCATCAAAGTCGCATGTTGCGATTGGGTCCTCTGTTGTATCAGGCATCACAGATACTGATGCTCCTCACTTGGCAAAACCGCGTCGCATTCATGATAAGCCACGATTGCGTGGCCGGTGCCATTCAGCAGCAACGACGGGCTTTGCTAGCCTTTGCCGACAATCAACGGCAAGCTCGCCAAGACATTCGCCATCTCAAGCAAAATTTTTTCACTGGACCAGTTTCTCGCATTCCTTGGCTCTCTCAGCCGTCACTCATGCTCTGGGGCGTCAGTCCGTTTTAACTCGCCAGCCATGGCTCTGCCAAGAGAACGCCCCCGCCTCCATCCAGCCTGAGCTTATTTTGTCGCTAGTGGCACGCAACCGCAGCAATCCCTGCTGCCCAGGCCATCTTCCCACTGCAGCCCCGCTCGCAAGCCCATCGCCTTTGTGCACTGCGAGGTGGAGCACGTGGGCGACCTCGAGTTCAACCATCTCAGACCACAACCCTCATGATGCCTTGGCTTTTCAACATGTCAAACTTGGCGGGTCATGTGCCAGCGGAAACAGGCATTTTCGTCGCCGTCTCGCCATGCTTGCAGAGCTCGCTCTCCGCCTCAGCGCCACCACGGCCAAGAAAAGTGGCGGTATCGTGTCTGGGCATGCATCCGCTAAGGGCCTCTCTGGCGGACAACTCATCCTCTCCGTCTTGGCCCTACGTTGATTCATATTTCATCATGACGGCCATCGGCTGTTGAGATAAGCAGTAGATAGAGTTTGTTCTCTCCTCACCTTCTCCATCCTTGCAGGTGGTGCAAACGGGGCAGTGCTCAACGGCGGGGGAATCACCATCCTTTCTGGATAAGGCTTCCCGAAGTGCATCTTGCCAGGTCTAGTGTTTCTCTCGGGTTACATCGCGAACAGTCAACGCTAGCAAGAATCACTGACACCAAGAGACCCGAGTGCCAACGGCTGGTGACTGCCACCCTCCTCTACCCTTATCAAACCTGCCACCATCCAGCTCGCAGCGTTGCCGTTCTGCCGTGCACCATGCCTGTCCCACACAATCACACCCACACACGCGCCATTCTTCCCGCTTCGTCGCTGCAAGCCCCCGGCGTTCGCCAAGCTATCCCCCAGCGAGCTCGCCATCGCCGCTAAAGCTTGACCTTTGCGACACCTGAGATCGGTTTGTGGCATGCTGGTGTGCGTGTGCCACTGCCGAGCTAGTCCGGAGAGTACTGGTGCAGAGTGCTCTGGGTCTGGACCCAGACCCGACAACGTCGTGGACTGTGCCGCTTGCCACGGCATGCCGTCCACTGCAGGGTCAAGAAAAGCCACTGGGCGGCGTGGAGAAGCCTTGGATAGATGGGCACATGCCTCGTCGCTTGACTCGTTAAACTCGCGGCGCCCACCCGTTGAGACTAACATGATATAATTGCCGGGTCGTCGCTGTCTGACCTCAAGGGCATTGTAGAACAGACATGCGGCTTCTTACCGGTGGGCCACTTGTGTACTTGACCATATCTTTTCTTCCTGGCGTCGTCGATTTACGGCGCAGCGCTCTGCAAGTCGCCTTCACTCGACTATTGTGGTGTGGTTGACCGACCCCCGCCTTCACCACTAATTCATCGCGCCACCGCTCGAGACATTCGAAAACCACCGGCAAAATGGAGAAGGTCGGCATCATTCTGCTCGTCCTCTTCGTCTGCATCGTCCTTCTGGGCCCTATGTATGCGCTGCCAATTCCTGCCCGAAAGGTGTCCGCCCCGAGACAATGTCATGGGCACACTAACAAAGTAAACCGATCTAGAACATGCGTCAAACTCTCGCGCGATGAACGGCCCAAAGTCTACAACCCACAACCATGCCAATTGGACGATGCACTTCGCAAGCTCAGCACCTACACGACTCGGTCCATGGTTGCCTCGAGGGCCAAGAATGATTCCAGTGTTGATATCGAAGCAGCAGTTGCGTCATCTGAGCTCGGAGAATGGTGAGTGTTGGCGTGCTCCAATTCCGGGCTGGGCTCAAGGCCAACCCGGGTCGGTTTATTGGTAGCTGGAAATTCAATCGCGAGCATCAACTGATATGAAGATAGTCCCATTTGCATCGGCCCCCTCGTTCCAGAACCAGTGCATACAGCCGGCTCGGATCCCCTCTCAGGTCTACAACAGGTCACGTCCGTTGCCTCAAAGCGCTCCGAGATAGAGGAGCTTCATGCCAGCCACCCGGGGCGTCAATCGCAAAAAACCGATGTGAATGACCCGGCCGATGTAGCTGACGATGTTATCTTGTCGTTGAACAGCTGCGGCCACACTTTCCACTCCAAATGCCTGTCATCGTGGTTTCTGATTGAGCGCTTCGACTGCCCAGTGTGCCGAGTTCCATACTACGAATCGAAGCCCCAGCGCGAACGAACGTTTAGCGTGCCTCACTTCTTTTGAACCGGGGGCAAAGGCCGACGACACCCTGAGCTGTCTTGGACAAGCTCGCCTAAAATAGTCATGATTTATGATGATCATGCAAGACATGCCCAATGCCAGTCAGTGATGTTCAGTAGCATGCCAGCAGATGGCGGCCAACGACCACGCGCAATGCAAGGAAAAAAAGTAATATACTACCGAACGATACATCCCGACGTCTGAATTGACAAAGACAAAATTCTCCGATGTAAGGATGGATGCTCTGGGCTCTGCATTCTCTGCAGCAGCAACACGGCGAAGCTGATCCTTTGTTTGTGGAGCGCAAGTGGGGGGGCAGCCCGCCCAATCGATCCGCTCCCTGGCTAATCGACATTGTCGATGACTTCATAGCCGACCCGGGCACATGGATCGAGAAATCCGGTCAACATCGAGCAAAACAGTGATTCGTTTGGCCCAGCGCAAAAAACAAGCAGCGGCAGCGTCTAAACGCCACAACATGCATGACGCAGTTCGCGTCATTGGCTCATCGCGCCTCAGGAGAAGTGATGATACTATTATCCTACTCCAGGTGACCTCCCTCCTCAACGACGCAACATCATGAGCTCCTGGTACTTCTTTCACTTTGCACATCGCCAACATGGCTTAGGCCCCGCCATGTAACACAGAAATGCTGCTCCCCGATCTGCACCCAAACTGCATTCTCTCAGTCCTTAAATGAATAGACTCGCGTCGTCTGCTGCGCACCACTGGCCCCCAGCTATCCCCTGTTATTCACCACTTCCCACCATCTGCAGAAGAAGCCTGACCACCGCAATGCCTCAGAAGCGAAAAAGAGTCGAGGCACACCCCCCGCCTCCCAAACCTGATGCCCCAAGGCGGGCCAGCAAGAGAATCAAGGAGCAGTCGGCCAACGTCGGATCACTGGAGCCGCCTCTTGAGCCAAGTCACCCCATGAGGCTGTGGGAAACCAAAGAAGGTGTGCAGAAGGCCATGAGAGAATTGAGTGAGATGGAACACAAGTTTCAAAGCGTGGTGAGGAGACAACGACTTGCCGTGGAAACTTCAGAACTTAGCATAGATGCCGACCCCAACCAACTCGACCTCCGGCCCAAACCACACCCGCTAGCTAGGGACGTCACATGTACAAAACCCGAGGGTTCATCGCGCTCTCAAGAACAGAGCCCGCCCAAAGGACAAGTAACTGACGTCGCCATGGGCGATGTTGACGATGCTGCCGAGGAAACCCCTGAGCGAGGCGCGAGCAGACCTCCCCCGATCAACAGCGACAAGCTTCCCTTGCCATGGTCAGGGCGTTTAGGATATGTGAGAGTGCCTTGAGACGCAGAACTTTGTCTGCCCTTCCACGATGAGAAGTGGGATAGTAAAATAGCTAATAATTCACAGGCATGTTTGAACACCTACCTCCGGGCTGCTAATCCTCCCGTCTTTTCTTCGAGAACTTGCCGCCTGGCCTCCATCATAGATCATCGTCATCCTCTACAAGACCCCTCGCAGCCCGAACATCCAACCAAGAATCGACCAGATAAAAGCCAACCCCCACAGATTGAGCTGGGCCAGAAATACGTCCAGGAGCTGGGACTACTGAACGCCAGGGATATTATTAAGATGATACGGTGGAACGAAAAGTACGGTATCAAATTTATGCGCCTCAGCAGCGAGATATTTCCATTTGCCAGTCACGCGGAACACGGGTATAGACTGGCACCCTTTGCATCTGAGGTTCTAGCAGAAGCCGGAAAGGTGGCGGGTGAGCTGGGCCATCGTCTCACCACACATCCTGGTCAATTCACACAGATTGCAAGCCCGAGAAAGGAGGTAGTTGAGGCTGCAGTGCGAGATCTCGAATATCATGACGAGATGCTTTCTCTGCTCAGGCTTCCCGAACAAGCAGACCGCGATGCCATCATGATTGTGCACATGGGCGGAACCTACGGCGACAAGTCTGCAACCCTCGATCGCTTCCGAGAAAATTACCATAAGCTGTCCGATGGCGTCAAGAAGCGCCTGGTGTTGGAGAACGACGACGTGTCGTGGAGCGTACATGACCTGCTTCCCATCTGCGAAGAACTCAACATCCCTCTTGTTCTGGACTTCCATCATCACAACATTGTGTTCGACTCTTGCATGCGCGAAGGAACTAAAGATATTATTAATCTATTTGACCGAATCAAGCAAACCTGGACAAGAAAGGGAATCCAGCAAAAGATGCATTACAGCGAGCCAACCAAGGGAGCCGTTACCCCCCGCGAGCGCCGCAAGCACTCGCCCCGAGTGCAGACGCTCCCGCCTTGCGCCAACGATATGGATCTTATGATCGAGGCCAAGGACAAGGAGCAGGCTGTGTTTGAGCTGATGCGGATATTCAAGCTGCCAGGTTATGACAAGTTCAACGACTTGATTCCGTATGAACGTGATGATGAACCCCGCAAGGCTGTCAAGAAAAATACCAAGAAAGTCAAAAAAGGGACGAACCTCACAGTCAACGGCGACGAGGAGGTTCGCGAGAGAGTTGTTGGTGCCGAAGAGTTTGGGATGGGTGGGCCGGAGAATCGGGTCTATTGGCCAGAGGGTATGGAAGAATGGCTCAAGCCCAAAAAGCGAGAGTTTAAAGGTAAGAAGGAGGACAAGGATGAGTCTTAATTTGTACACAAGAAGAGCGGTCGAATTCCATGTTTTAAGTACGTTACTGCGAGTTTTTATTCTTATTGAGGGAAGATCAAAATGTATCATAAGACTTTCTCGTTTAGTTGGAGATGCGAAATGCACATCGTGCTTGTTTGAACTGGATATACAATACGCATAACCGTTTATCAGTGATCTAAGCAAGAGGTTTTTCTGGAAGCCAGACCCTAAATATTTGGGACATGTATCAGGTAACACTGAGAAAGAATTCTGGCACTTGCCCTGGCAGCTACTATCGCGATACTGTGCAGGATAAAAATTTTAACGGCATTGCGCACCGTGCGCACCACATCAACTAAACCGTATTCTCTTTACGCCTGCAACTTCATCTCAACATTTTAGACATTGCGGTTCAATCTCATCAACTATTGGCCTATTTTCTTTCTGGAGTGGGCGCACTTCATATAGCAGGATTTGAGAACTACCAAGTCGTGCGTTGTTTGGATTTTTCTTCAACATGGATACTACAAATTTCAACGACGCTAGTGAGAAATTTCTCCGATGGTTCAAGTCTCTCCCTGGAGCAAACTTTTCGGATGCCATCAAGATTGTCGATCTTCGCGACAGGAATGCCGGTCGCGGAATAAGTAAGGAGAGAGTTCTCCGACGGTATTGGCCAGGACTGACGTGGTGGTAGTTGCAACTCGGGATATCGCTCCCGAAACGACGCTCTTCACTATTCCGAGAAGGAGCATCATCAATGTGGAAACATCAGAACTGCCCAAGAAGCTTCCCGATGTTTTCGACCTGGAAAGAATCCCCGATGAAGATGAAGATGCGGCCCCACCTATGGACTCTTGGAGCTCCCTGATTCTCATCATGATCTACGAGTTCTTGCAGGGTGACAAGTCCAGTTGGAAGCCCTATTTTGATGTTCTTCCAAGTGCTTTTGAGACACCAATGTTCTGGTCGGAAAGCGAGCTGGACCAGCTCCAGTCTAGCCATATGCGATCCAAAATTGGCAGGGACAGCGCAGTAGAAATGTTCCGAGGCACGCTGTTGCCCGTCATCAGAAAAAATCCCAGCCTCTTCCCGTCAAGCGAGGTGAAGAGCGACGAGGATATTATCGAGATAGCGCACAGGATGGGCAGCACCATCATGGCCTATGCCTTTGACCTTGAAAAGGACGAGGAAGCGGAGGAAGAAGAGGCTGATGGTTGGGTTGAGGACCGAGACGGCAAATCCCTAATGGGAATGGTTGCCATGGCTGACATCCTCAATGCCGATGCTGAATTCAACGTGAGTTTGATTTGTGGGAACTGAGGAATCCAACTAACATTGGTGCAGGCCCATGTCAACCACGAGGACGAGAGTCTCACCGTCACCAGCCTGCGCCCGATCAGTGCAGGCGAGGAAATCTTCAACTACTATGGCCCCCACCCTAACTCGGAGCTTCTAAGACGTTACGGATATGTGACCGAGAGACACTCACGTTATGATGTGGTGGAGATTCCTTGGGAGGTCGTCGAGTCGACCCTTGCCTCCCACTTTGGAATCTCTGCCAATATTTTGGAGAAGCTGGTGAGTTGCGTTATTTTGTATCCAATATCAAGTCTAACGTAGCGTAGCGCAACCAACTTGACGAAGAGGAGGAGTTTGAGGACACATTTGTGCTGGAACGCGAGACGGGAGATGTCAATTCTGATGGCACCTTTGCTGGCCCTGCGCGATTCGAAGGCATGCCGGAGGATTTGAAAGAGCAACTCAAGGCTTTCCTCAAGGGGGTAAAAAAGGCGCAACCCGACGCAATTCCAGACAAGCGCAAGCGGGATGAAATTCAGCAAGCCGTACAGGCCAAGGTTCTCGAGGTATTGGCCTCACGGTACCCCACCACCATTTCCGAGGACCGGCTTTTGCTCGAGAAGAATGAGCTTTCCCGCCGTCACAGAATGGCCGTGGAAGTTAGATTGGGTGAAAAGAAACTCCTCCAAGAAGCCATTGCCGCTCTTTCTTCTGACGGTGATGTGGAGATGGAGATGGACGAGGAGTCGGGGCCAACGAAACGGGCAAAGTTGTCTGCTTGAGCATGGATGGTGCCGAGGCTCGCGGACGGCAACTCGCCCACGCATTGTGATGCCCAATAAAGGGCGCACGGAGAGAGTGGTGGGAACGAAAGTGGACAGTGCAACTCTACACAGACATGATATCTGATATTTTGCCATCACCTGGCCGCGGTCCAAGCACCTAGAATCACCGATGTGTATGTGTTGGCCAACGTGCAGGCCAGCCAACTCAATAATGAGGCAAATGACGCTAGCGAGCCCTGGGTTCCCACGCGCGCTATTTTGAATGATATATATATGCCTTCTGCATTCCCCTAGCTTTTACCTGTCCTCCCCCCAACTTTATGAATGTCAATCAAAGCTTCGGGTATAATCGACAAGCAGACGGTTGTGCCACTGATCGCTGCTTTTTCCTATTCGGATTTTCTCCGCCGAGCTGCATTCTTCGGCCCAATACTGTGACCATCTTGCCGAGTACACCCGCACGCATCAATGCAATCGACTAACCCGGCAGAGATTCCTTGCCAATGCCCTTGACGCCAAGATGACGCGCATGTTTCCGAGTTGATGTTACAAAAGGATTTTGATGGCGACTGAGGTGGAGATGTGACATAAAACGGCGCTGGTTCGGGCGGAAACATGGGGCGAGACAACTAACCACACGGCGCCGGTATTTGCAATCGCTATTCGCGGCAACGATTACAAACCCTAGTCGAATGAAGGGTTGGTTCCGATTCCAAGTACCGCTGATGCAACTACCGCGACTAGTTATGCGAGTGTCCTGCCGTCACTAAATCATAATGGCTGAGACTGTTGGTCCGCTGACACCTCTTGAATGGAGTATGTATGATCCACCTCTGACTAGACCCGATTAACAAGACGGCTTTGTTGTCTCTCAACTAGCGTCTGGTAGATTATTATCCTCGCGGTTTAATACGTTCCAAACTTGGAGGGAAAGCATGGTGACATGGCTGTCGAGAAACGCCGCTGTGCAACCGCAACCCTCCACTTCGATGGTTGCAGCTCGGTGCAGCAATTGGGGGGCCGATCTACGCATGGAAAGAGCTCGGAGAAGAGCGGCTTACTGAGGCCGCTCGGAAATGGATCGTCCCTGCTCCCCGGGTGTTGTAGGACGGTGGGAGGGCGTCTAAGAGGGACGTCGTTGGCTCCGTTGGCACAAAGATCACCACCGGAATATCCCTCACAATGAACGATGCGACGGATCTCGTTTTTTTTTGGTTTGCAGCCTTGTACTGTCCTTGGGGCTTTCCTGGGAACGGTTTGCGTGAATGGGATCCGGAACCAACACTCCATACAGCGGGGCGTTCCAATCCGGGCGACTGCATGGATATTGCCAGGCTGGACGTTCGGCTTCCGCAAGACTCGCCCAGGGCACCCCCCGCGGACGTACTGAATTGGTCCACGAGAGGAAACCCCGACAGCTGTGCTGGCTCCGCATTCGATCCGCGTTCTGGGTGGAGGCTCTAGTACATGAGCTGGAGCCTCCTGCAACACTTCCCGGGCCTTTCTCGCCAACCACCGAGCTCTGCCTTTGGGTTCAATCTACGGTAGAGCGTGTCCCATCTTACAACGTTACCTTGACCTGGGGCCTGCCGGAAGCTGCAAGCCACTCGGCTGCGCGTGATAGCGGACAGCACCTTCGGCTTGGAGTTCCAGTACATGATGGAGAAGGTGGTGGCATTGGCGTGGTGGGGAGCCAGGGTGACTTGCTAAATCAGTGGCCGCGGAACCTCTATCAGCTGCGAGCGGCGGTGACTGCTGTGGGCTCGGGTAGTCTGCACACCGGAGTGCGTGATGCCATCCCTCTCGGGAACGGGATGGCTGGCCAGGACAGGAGAGTGAGGAATGGTTGTTGGAGTGGAATGACCCGTTGACGGCTGCGACGCCCATCTTCTCGGCAGGCATCAAATGTGGCAGCCGGGCCAGTAGACGCCCGTCAACGTCATTGTAATGCGTCACACCTGTAGTTTTGCTTCTTGCGGAGTGGGAGCCTTGTCGACTAGCACCCACAACAACCCGGGGGGAACGCCATCGTTGGTCCAGATGTGAGACCCTCCCACGATTTTGATGGAGGGCTGACGGGTGTCATGAGCGCCCAAGTATGGCTCGGCTTGATGGGTTCAGGATTGGGCACCCAAAGGAAATTGCGGCTCTGCGAGATCGGGTGGGCATAAGACCGGCCCTTGCGCAGGATGCAGTCATTCGAAGCGGAGGAGGGTTGCCAGCAATTACATACCCCGCCTTGATCGACCCAGAAAGTGCGATACCGAAGAGGATAAAGATATGGCTCCAAAGGGATCTGTATGTTTACGCACAAAAAGATTGTTACGTATGAAATCCTTTTCAGCTGACAATTATGGTTGAAGAGTTCAAAGAGAGCAGCATCGGCAGCGACGACGCTTCCGCTGAGCTTCCTTTTTACTGTTCATGAGCTACGGTTCGACCAGCGTAGTTCTGACGAGTATCACCACTCGATCCCGCCAACTGACCCGGCCCAATACACGACTGAGATTACCAGCAAGGTTATGTACTACTATGATGGAAACGTTCAAGAACACCCAAGCTACGTTTGGTTTCGAGACACCACTCAAGGCCAATCCGAGGGAAACCTGTGGTTCGTCAACCCTGAGACGAACCAATACCAATATGCGCTTCAAAAGCACCATACGTGGGCTGTATTTGCTTGTAACCCGCTTCTTCCGATAATGGTTTGCCCCTTGGACCCCTTCGTGTATAACACCGAATCAAATTGGCAGTTGCTGCAGATATTCCATCCTCGACTCCTTGCGGGAATCTCACAAGTTGCAACAGAGGACAGCCTCATGGGTGGCGGAGGAGGCCTTGTACGCCATGTCGCTGGCAGCAGTCCCAGTTGGATGCCTGCCCTTTTGCCTCTCACCTACCGATGGCCCTATTCATACTCAGCACCGCCCTCGCGTGGCCTGGGCGGCGAGCTTGGTATTGTCCTGGGACTCATGGCCCTCAGTGCTAGTCCAGATCCCCGCGGAAACAATGAACACACTAACGACGTCTTTCTTGGGAATGAGCACCACCGGGCTAAATGGAGGAGACTGCAGTGGAGTGGCGGCGATCGGCCTGCTAGAGGATGTGAGTAGAAGATATAATGATTCCGAGCACGACGATGTTTAATCTTTTCATGTCTGGAATGAACCGAGTACATTATCATCTAACAATGATGGCTTTCGATTCTAGACCCTGCGACTGCAGGTGATGACCCCAGGGGCTTTCTCATCACCGTCTTCCTGGACCCTTCCAATCCCCAAGGCTCCACTCACGAGTCATTGAGGTCCTTTCAATGGGAACAGGCCATTATATACGATTCTTAGTCCTGGCCTTATTTTACGGCTTTTATACGTTTGATGACTGATCAAGATTGGCGTGCTTTCGATCAGCACTTCTTGATATTCATGTTAGCTCGAATCCAAGCACACACACTCTCGGACGTTTGTGGCTTCTTTCACGTTTCTTGTCTCAGGACACTGGCTTCTCTTCTTTTCCCCTTCTTCTCCCGGACTATGGGTTAAACACATGGACCTTGTCTCTGATGCTAACATCGGAGACTTAATAGTCTATGCTGATGATGACGACAGTATTACAATGGAAACAGTCCAATGGTATGCGACAGAATGCAGATAGCGCATCAGATTGACATAAAAGGGTGACAGTTGACACAAATTCAGATTGCAATGTGAAATTGATTTCAAAACATTTCATGGTTTCTATTATTCATTCATGTCTGGCGGTGAATAGCTTTTTATCGAGTCCTGTTTCTACCATGCTTTTCCACATCCCCTTTATACAAGTCCCACCTCGTGTAACCGTCTCCCTTGGCCACTCGCAGCAGTGTAAAGCTTGGTCTCTTTCTCATGCGACCCGTTGCATTCCCGCTGATACGTGTGCAACCAACAACTTTCTGTTGCCCCGCGCCAACGGTTTGCTCTGCCGCTGTAGAGCCCCGACCTCGGATCTAGGGGCTCTTTCGACGACGCCCTCGACGCGACTGGCGGGAGGAAACGGATTTCTCTTCGTAATATAAAAAAAAAGGGTGAATTTGTTAGGTTTCCGAGCCGTGGTGTTTTGTTCAGACAGCGTCGGGGAGTCGGACAGCAATATCGCCAGATTGCGTAATGTATCGAACCCAGGGGAGCGAAGGGTATTGCAGCTAGACACGAAAAGTCAGTGGATATGCCTTGAGAGGGAAAAGAAGCGAACCAGGAGACTCACCTTGGGCTCAGTAATCTTGAGATACCGCACTTGAATACCACTGGTGGTGAAGTAGGGAATCTCAAACTTGACCTGGATAGGTCGCTTGGCACCCTTGCCGGGACCGCCAACACCTCCCATGCTTCCACCGAAACCACCTGTCATCCCACCACCGTGCTCGTCGTCTCCCCTCACACTCGGCAAGCCCAGCTCGGCGCGCATAAGGAACTCCTTGCCACCACCAAATTGCTTAATCTTCCAGACGATTGCGCTCTGCTCGGGGGCGTAGTGGACGGAGCCAATGTTTGTGCGGAAACGGGGGCTGTCGGCGTCGTCGGGGACCGGGACAATGATTTCGACGTTGTTCGCTGTGCTGCGGCGCTTGAACTGGGCGCGGGCCTTGAGCATGTACTCGATACGGGAGCCTGAGTGAGATTCGACAACAGACTCGACCCAAATAAGCGGCTTGACCTGGGTGTTGAGTCGGTATGACATGAGTTCGAACTCGCCGTCGGGGGGGATGAAGGAGATGGTACGATCGTTTTCGAAGCGCGAGAGACGGACACACTGGTGGAATTTAACGTCTTCCATTTCGATGGCCTTGCCGCGGGTGGAGCGGCCGGTGGTTTCGAACATGACCTTGTCGTTGAGACCCAGACGCAACTCGGGCATGCCGCTGAGGTAGCACTTCATCTTGATGGCGCCGAGGATTTCGCTGCGGAGTACGTTGCCGTTTGCGCTGACGAGCAGATTGAGGCTTTCGACGACATCGAGGAAGACTTCGTTCTTGCGGTAACGGATACCCTCAGATCGCCACGAGACGGCGTTGGTGACGGCAATAGGAGGTCGGGCCTGGATCTCAAGCTTATGGGACTCTTGGGTGATGTACTCTTGAAGGATCTTAGATTCTGTGGTCTGGGGGTAGCCAAAATCCATCATCTCGTCAAGGAGTTCGTAGATGACGACGAAGTTGTCACGAATGGACTCTTCTTCGAGTGCCTTGAAGTATTCGGTGAAGACCTCGACGATCTTGTGTAGGAAGAGGAGAATCTCGGCGGCATTTGTGTTGCGTTTTGTGAGGGCGAGAAGGTAGAGGTTGTTGTGGCGGATGTAGAGATACTAGATGGAAGCAGGCCATGTCAGATGGAATGACTCGGGTGCGGTGACGGGTGTGTGAGACATACGTTGATACCCTCGTGGGAGAAGCATGGCGGCACTGCAGAAGAGTCTTCTTCGGCTTCGGAGAGGAGAATGGGGAATTTTTCAACAGCGGACATGGGAATGTCACCTCGGTAGTTGCGGGCGAGAAGGGTCTAGGCGCAAGAGGCAAGGCCAGGTCAGCATCGTGGACTTGGGTAACATGGGCACGAACCGCTGAATGAAGCTCCAGCGGTGACGGATGCCAAGCAACAGGCGGCAGCAACACACCTTGCCCTTGAGGTCGAGGAAGAAGATGGCCGATGCCATGACGGGCTATGCGATGATGGGTTGCGGCGAAGTGGAGTGAGGGCCGGTGTGGTTGGAGCTCTCAGGAGGAGAGAGGGTCGCGAGCGAGGGGCAGAAAGGAGGTGGAGGATATCGTCGAGGTCAATTGGCACGGCGGCCACGAGGATGAGAAGCGGAACAGAGGCGGCTCATGCGTGGGAAGGCGAGACTCGAGGAAGGTGTCAATGGGATAAATGGTCACAGAAAAGCGCAGGCAGACATGATAATGGGCAATGGTGGCAATCAGCTCCGGCTGGTCTTTGGCATCTATTTCGGAGCCTGGTCCTTGGTTGACGGCGACGGCACTGTCTCCAGCAAGCCACGGTGGTGTCGGCGGCAAAATGTCGGAAAATAGTGGGGTTTGCGCACCGGAGAACCTGTCTCAAGCACGCACGGGACGGAACGGTTCGTGGCACGTGATGCTGTGTGGTGCCCAAAAGCTTTTTCTCTCCGCCGCATCAACCGGATTCTTTTTCTCTTCTCACCAACGCACCCTTTAGACAGTGCAGGCCAGCATTCTAGCCCACAAACGGGTGGCATTCTGCCATTCCAGCTGTGGAGCCGTTGTTGTCAACTGCGATTTCGTGGTGCGAAGAGAAGGAAATCTTTTTCGCCGGTTCTATAAGAGCTGCCCCGAGTACTTTTAATGTCGGAATGCAGTGTCAGAAGCTCCATACATATTTTCACCCCTCCAGCTGTCTTGGCTGGTTGGGGTGTTTGTCCGCGCTGCTCATCAGCGTGGCTCTTGAACGTCATGTGACGCCATTCCTCTGTGTGCGCAATGTTATCGTACCCCTGCTGGCCGGAGAAGGCAACGAATGCCGAATCCTGGGGAATGAGGGCTAACGTTGTTTTCTCGCCTTGATTGAGCCCAGTCAGGCCTGGTTGAAGTCACTTTTCGTATCTCTTGTCCGGCGCAGTGCATGGGTAGCCTTCGCAATGTGCTACGCAACACTATGCATTGAGCTGCCCATGGAATGCATCAATCGGGCAGGTGACTGAGCGACGAAGGCAAACCTGCTGTCCGTGATTTCCATGTGAAGCCCATTTAACCTCGACTTGTCTGCGAATGTCTGGTGGCGCTCGTAGTCTCGGACCGTTAGTGGTGGTGTCTGCTCCAACAAAGGTGCTGGTCCTCGCCTCGGTTGAACAGACAAAATATGTCTCGGCCTTGGTTTGGAACGTGCTGACAGTTGTGGTGTCCGGCGCCAACTACAGCCCGTTGGGAAAAGACATGCCCCCATCTACGCATTGCCCCAAGGTTGTGGGAGGATCCAATGTCGTCAAGTCAGATGTCACATCCGATGAGCGAACCAAACGGCCATCACCTTGCCTCCACTCGGCAGCAATCTGCCCCGCTAGCCCCGATGCAGCAATGGAGCTTCGTTCCAGGCATGTCCGTTGCGTCTTCCACCAGCATGGAAAGAAGGCTATGTGGGAGAGCTGACCAAGAAGTCTATTATTGTAGCCTCGGTCTTGTCTGCGCGACGTAAGAATGCCAAAATCAAGTGCCGTCAAAGACCCAGTCGCTCCCTCCCTTCCATGCCTCTAGGACGTGGCTCTCGGTTGGTGGGGAGGGAATGCGAGCGGGAGGGTTGCTTCACATGTGTTTGGGTGGGCTACCGGATGTAACTACAGAGATAAGTTGGAACCCGGAAGACCGGATACTGATATAACTATCACCGGCTGATTCTTTGCCTTCCCCAGAAACCGGGGTCTATGCTTTGGGAAGCAGAGGCTAGCTGGCGCCTGTGCAATGCCCGAATTGAACTGCCGGCCGGACATTCCCAGGCCTCGACCAAGCCCGAGCAAAAGGCGGGATTGGATAGCTTGTGAAGAGGGTGCAAGCACGAGCCCAGTGCTTGGCCGCCCATTGATGGGGTTCGCCGACGATCTGAGGGGTTCAGCTTGGGGGCAGTGATTGGAGGCAGGGCGGGAATAGAATCGCAAATATGGGAGGGTCGTTGAGCTGTCGTCACGAACCCACCATGGTGTTTGATAGGAGCTGGGAGCTGCACAAGTGCTTGCCGCCTCAACAAGGTGCCCGTGTTGTTCCGCCTCAGGGTGTCATTCCTACCCAAGGGTCGAGAAGCACGGGCAATTTGAGGAACCAGATCCTCATCAGCAGGACCACATGTGAGACAGGAGCGGGTCATTACACGAGCCAAGACGAAAAGAAGAAAAAGAAAGAAAAAAAGCGATAATAGCGTAGCCGCGCATCTGCTGTGCTCTGGGGGGGGTACTGTATCCTTTGCCAAACTGACTCGAGCTAGGTCCACGGCCCACTACCTCGGACATGAAATTACATGTAGGTGACCAGCTGACTGATGGGGCTGGCATCATTTGATGCGGCGAAAACCACACAACAATGTAAATGGCACAAGTACATATTAAATCATCACCTCGAGTCAGGGAGGGCATTCAATCATAGAGAAATGAGGAGACGGCGCGAGCCACCAGATGGAGCTGACGGCAATGGGATGTGGGATTATAATGGCTATCCATTTTTTTTTTTTTGGTTTTACCTTCACAATCTTCACATGTGATGGAGCTGTAACCAACCCACCACACCCTGGGCCGCTTGAATGCTGGCCTATCAATGCCATCCCTGCAACTCGACCTGTTGTCTCCAACACACCATTCCCGGCTCTGACACGTGCTTGTGATGATGGCGACAAGGCGGATTTGGTACGGGGCGAGTATGGGCATGGTTCCGAGATACCGAGAAGGGCAGCAACACGAGGCCTTGTGTCGCCGGCTGAATGCGTGTTTTCGCTTAGGGTTGGCTATTCTCTGTCCGCGTCTACCAGGGCGATACCAGGCTTTTACAAGCTCTCATTGTTGTTGCCGCCCTCCTCTCGGGTACCCTCCCGTATGTGATGCGACTGTGTGCCTCGACGCTTGGTGCGTGGCAGTGCCCGTTCCGTTGGACGAGAGAATAGCCGTCCGCCTCTCGATGCTCCCCTCGGCTCTCTCTGGGTCTATTTTTTGTTTTAGTTTTCGCTTCCGTGAGAAGAGTTGAAAAAACAAGGACCCTGTTTTATTTTTTTTCCCTTTATCAAGCGAGGTTGACGCAGTCGCCGTGCTCCCACCCCCCCTTCGTCATCCTTTATACTCGCGACAGGGTCCATCCCCACGCCGATGGTCGGTCACTTCTCCTGTGACCCGTTCGCACTGGCTCCAGGGCTCCCAGGCTCACGGGGCGTCGCCCAGTCTTCTAGCGAGCTCCCCATCCCCACTATTCGACAGTTATCAATAGCCCCCGAGTGGCGGCCCTTGGGTCAGTGACGGTGCCATCTAGCCCACTGAGCCCACCGCACACGTCCTGTTTCTGTCTTGGGCAGTTGACGCCGGTCCGGTACGCTCCCAAAAGTCAGCTTTGGTGGCCGGTCCCTGCAGCTGCGACCGAGGCAGTGGGAAGGTTTGCCTGTGAGAAAATAGAGGCCCAGATAGAGACTCTGATGTGCTGGTTTTAGCGCCGGTCCCTTCATCATCCCCGTGTCTGTGTCGTGGTCCCCTCCCACGGACCCGTCCCCTCTCCACGATCAACTGAAAAGACTGGCAGTGGCCACCCTCCTTCAACCCTTCCTCCCCTCCAGGGCTCCTTCCTGGCGTCACCTCATCCCTCATCCCATCCCCATCCCACTTTCCCACTGACCGCACCTTACTCCCGCACGCTCACACGCTCTCACCCCAACCTTTTTTCCTGCCCTGGCTCCGACCCTCACCACGACAAGGAATTGCCGAGCCGACCAAATACGCCGATTCACCATTATAATTCTCTCTGCTCCCACCCTCGCATCCCATCGCCCGTCCTCACCTCTAGACAACCCAGCCAGAACCTCTCTTGTCCCGCATCCAGTTCCAATGTCCGATTGACGTACCCGCCTTATCGCCGACGCCAGCGCCTGCTCCCATGGAGCGCAATCACATGCTCGCCCCAGCCCGCGATCGCGAGCCCTCCTCAGCCCACGATGCTGTCCTCGGACCACCGCCTCCTCTGCCGACGCCGCACATGATGGGCATCGCGCCTCCCGCCTACTCTGCCTCCAGCCCGGCTGCTGCAAATATCATCAAGTTGCCCGATGTGCCTTCAACCGAGCTTCCCGCTCCGCGAACGTCGCTACCGCCCCTGTCCCACCGCGACCACGACCTCAAGCTGCCATCGCTCAGCTCCCTCACCGGCGACCTGCCTCGCAACCCTCCAAACAACCCCTGGGCCCCCATGAACCCGCTTCCTCCATACCACCAGGCCGCTCCCCCGCCGCTGCAGGCCGCCGACAGCCCTGTCAAGATGGACATCGACACCAGCAGCAACAGCGTCGCGAGCGCTGCCTCCCCTGACTGCCTCGCAGATGCGAGGGCGAGCAGCGTGAGCCTTGACGACCCCGACGTACGGCTTGCGGCCGAAGCCCTGGGTGATTTGAGGGCCGGTTTGTCTACCCGATGCTGAACAGCACGATGCGCACAAACTAATCACGCGACAGACTTTGTGTCGTCCCCTCCCAACAGAAATTCCTCGCTCCCCGTGAGCCCGCCGACCTCCCACGGCTTCCAGACGACATCTCGAACTCGAACGCAATCCCCACAACCCGAACCCTTGCTATCACTTCTCACAACCTCCCACCCCCTGCTTGCGAGCACTATTGAGGGTGCAACATCAGCCTATGGTGGCGCCAAGAACTTTTCGCCGCGCTTTCGATCTGGTGCTGAATATGTCGAGGGATACCTGACACCAATCGCCAACACGGTAGGTTCGGTCGGCAGACGGACCGGCGTCGAGGGTGGTGTAAGGTGGTTCTTGGGCGCAGGACGCAGACACAACAGCTCCTCGTCTGATCTGGAATCAGGCGTTGGCTCAAAGAAACGACGCAAGGTCGATAATGGTGAGCCCGTGAGCAACAAGCGCTTGGAGAGAGAAGGTATGAAGCAGGTTGGTGCGCTTCAGGAGCTTCCGGGTGAAGCAGAGGGAGCGCAGGACGCATTCTCCCCGTCCAGAACTCGTCGCATGTCTACTACAAGCACTGTCGACACCCTACCTGCCTACGATGAGCTGCGGTCGCCGGCTTACACCGAGACGGCTGAGTCGCAAAGCTCTCCGAGGTCCTCAAACGGGGCTTGGCAGTCCCGCCTCATCATGTCTACTTCTGGATTAAGTATTGCAATGAGCGATGAGAGTCTACGAAGCCTCAAGTATTGTTTGCGATGGCTGCGGTGGGCAAACAACCACATTGGCCGCGTTATCGGGGCCCTCAAGGACACTCTTGAGCAATACGACAGGGCAGCCGCTGCCAACCCTCAAGGATCGCAGCAGGGCGGTGCGTCCGGCGAAAAGAATGGTACAGGTGCAAATGGCCAAGACGAATCGCGAACAGAGCTTGCCGCTCGCATTGCGTCGCTCAAGGGAGATGTTCTCAAGACTCTCCAGGAAGTCATAATCACCGTATCAAAGTACGCCGGAGGTGCCCTGCCTGAGAATGCCCGCATTCTCGTCCGCCGTCACCTCACCAGCTTGCCCCAACGCTTTCGCGTGGCCACCATGGCAGACAATGCCAGCCAGGCCAACGGCAAGGACAACGAGGGTGCCCTTCGTGAGGGTGCCCAGAAGGTGCTTGTCCTGGCTAAAGAGGGGCTGGATATGGTGGCTCAAGTCAGCGGTGTCTTGGACGGCACCATTGTCAGCGCCGAGGAGTGGTGCGAGCGCATGGGAAAGCGTAGACGAAACCAGGATGAGGAGAAGCCAGTGGTGCTTCCCCAGACTGAGCCTAACGGCGACGTCAAAATGAGCTAATTTGCCATTTAGTAAACTCAAATCACATGCAAAGAAATCAGCAATGAAGAGATTAATCGAGAGAAAAAAATAAGAAAAAGTTGGGGATGGGGAAATACAAAGACAAAAAGGGCTAAAACAATGGAGATGGGTGAAAACACCATTTCCGTAGCTGGAGTTTGGAAACGCGAATTTACGGGAGGTTCGACATGATGGGCTAGGAGAACTTGATATGATACCTGATGTGTGCCACGAACACGGGACACAAACTTGACATTCCTTACCGATTTCTTTTATTTACACTTGACAGAGTTTGACGAGCTGGACATGATTCAAACCACTTGGCACTGCCTTCGACCTGTCTGTCACATAGCTATATTGTTTGTTTCTATTGCGAAAATAGGGCGTTTCTGGTGGGCACGAATGTGAGGGTGCCCGTGAATATGGTGCCGTTGGAGAGTTGGTTGCTGATGGAGCAATTCCGTTATTTAGTTCGCCACTGGGTAATTCCCCGCCGAGAATCTGACAATTTTGATCCGCTTTGTGTTTAGCATGTGTAAGTCTGCAGGTCTTGCATCATCTGCTCGCCGATCCTGGGTCGAGCACAATGAGCCATTTCTTTGGCACAGGGCAATAGCAGCGTCATCGCATTGACTTGCCTTTTGTGGACGTCCGACGCCTTTGAGGCCTACTAGCCGCAGCGATGCTACTTCCGCCACGTAAGAAGGTGTCACCGCAAGTGATGGGCATTTGTGAATCAAGATGCACAACCTGAACCCCTCGACCCTCAGCCACAGGAATTACTCTCCCCCGTTGAGACAAAATGCCGGGACATGGATCGACATGTAAATTAGGCCGAAACACGACACTAAGGGTCTAGTAATCGGAGCCTGTTCCCCGCCCCGCATACTTTGATTTCGTATAGCTCGCATTCAGTCGCGAGAGCTGTCACTGCCGCACACAAGCGATGAATACGGCGCTTCGAGACGTCATCTCCGCCAGAAGTTTTTTTTTCCCCTCCTTTTTGGAATCCGGGGCACTTTTGCGGCTGAGCGGCGCTTTATGCTTAGTTTCTAGAAGGATGCGTCTGAATTCGAGAGCTCTCGTCATTGATTTGACTATGAGCGCGGGGTGATGCTGCGGCCGAGTCTAGAACACCTTTTCTTAGAGCATGTAAGGCGATTGTGTATACATGGCTGGTCTGCAACAGCCTATATCCCGGCGTATGCATCTAAATATAAAAGTTACTTGCCTGCTATGTCGTGCCCTCAATTAGGCGCAAGAAAGCTATCGTATCCTCGGTCATTATGAAGCTACTCAACGTACCACCACTGTTTAGCCTCTCAGCTTTGGCGGGAGCCACAGCCAGCTCTCCAACGGTAACCATTGATGCTGGGCCCATCGTCGGAGTCGCAACTCAGCTTCCTGGGGCTTCTGCCCCGGTGAACAAGTTTCTAAGAATTCCATACGCAGATCCCCCAGAGCGGTTCAGTCGTGCTAAAAAGCCAAAGGCTTGGACAAGTCCTAAAAAGACTACCGAGTATGGGCCCTCGTGCCCTCAGTTGTTTGTCAACACTGGTAGGTCGCCCTGGTTCGGCAGGTAAATATGGGTGAAGCATTGACACGATACTGGAACAGATATTGGCCCGGAAAAGGATCTCCTTGAAAACTTTTTCAACGACCACCCTCCAGAGAGCGAGGATTGCCTTTACATGAATGCGTTTGTTCCCGCGACGCCTGCACCTGAAGGGGGCCGTCCAGTTGTTTTGTTCATCCACGGTAGGCCCGCATACTTTCAGACAGACAAAGGTTGAGGCTAACTCTTGTAGGCGGAGGATGGCAGCAAGGCAATGGCCGCGCCGACATGTCGGGCTTTGCGGCTTTTGAAGACATCATTGTATTCATGTTCAACTGGCGCACAAACAGTAAGTTTCGTCTTCCTCGACCCTCCTACCCGTTTGCAAACCCGCCTCACACACGGACATAGTATTTGGCTTCCCAAACTCTCCAGACTTTGAAGCCAACGAAGTCAACCTGGGCTTGTATGACCAGCGGCTCGCAATCGAATGGGCCCAGTCCAATGCTAAAGCATTTGGCGGAGACCCCAAAAAGGTGACCATATGGGGTCAGTCTGCCGGCTCGATGTCTGTTGATGCCCACGTCAATGCGTACGGCGGCACCGATCCTCCCCCCTTCCGCGGCGCCATCATGAGCAGCGGTCAGTTTTCCATTGGCCTGCTCGGCCTCACCGCCGGTCCTCAGGACACAAGGCACTTTGAGGCCGTCGGCAAGGCGCTGGGCTGCGGCGATGCCAAGACGCAGCTGCCGTGCATGCGCAAGGCCTCCAAAAAGGACATCATGGCGGCCATGGAGAAGACGGGGGCCACCTTTATGCCCGTCGTCGACAACGTCACGGTTCCGAGCCGTCGCGCTGAGAGGTGGCGGGATGGAAAGGCGGCCAGGGTGCCGATTCTCATGGGGACCGTCGCAGAGGAAGGCCGCGCGCTTGTCAACCGCCATATCAACATGAGCCGGTTTCAGGAGGCCTATCTGCCGGGGTCGCTGGTGAACAAGACGCAGCTGGATCACATCTTTGAGACGTATCGTGCTGACCCTCACCTCAAGAGCGACTTTGATGTGGCCGCGGAGATTTACACCGAGTACTTCTGGCAGTTTGTAAGCTTCCTCTCTCTCTCGTCACGCACGCCCTGCTTGCGTTTCCCCCAAAGATTGCTGACTGTGTTGTCGTGGAATACAGCCCCAGGCCATGCTCGCCCATACGTCCGCCGCCGTCGGCAACCCGACCTGGCGCTACTTCTTCAACGCGTCCGTCACCAGCATGTTTCCGGCCGAGTACTCGTGGCTGGGCAAGTTTCACGGGACAGAGGTGGCGCTGCTCTTCACCACGCCCACGTTCGAAGGCAACTCGAGCAGCATTCCGCTTACGCCCCAGGTGTACGCGCTGGGCAACTACTTCCGCGGTGTAATCGGCAGGTTCGTCAGGAACCCCAAGGGTGGTCCCGGGTGGCCTGCAGTCGGATCCAAGTATTCGCCATTCGATGTGGCAAACATTGGAGATGTCGGCACTAACACGGATGTTGCGGGGCCGACGCCCGTAGACGAAAATGCGTTGGACGAAAGGAAAGGACTGTTCGAGAGCCTTTATCCATTGATTGAGCAGTTCCTCCTGGGTTAGTGTGTAGGTGTAGTAATCCAATAGAAAGCATGAGTATTGAATTTTCATTACATCAAAATCACGGTACAGGGAGATGGCAATTTGTAAATCGTAATCATATATATATATTTTTCATTTACCGATTATTGTCGTAACTAATCATTTCTCAACGAGGTGAGCTTATTTCATGTCCTTGGGGAATCCCACTTTTTATACAATTAAATACCTGCCGCGGGCATACGTTAGCATCGCAATTACCAGCCCAACTTTCAATCTTTTTTTCTTAATTTACTTACCAATAGCCTTGCCGAGGGCAATGCCGACGCCGTGGGCAGAGGAAGGGTTCTGGCCGGTGATGATCTGGCCGTCCACAACAACGTGCTCGCTCCAGTCGGCCACCTTGGAGTAGTTGCCGCCGACGCGCTTAATCTCGTCCTCGAGGAGGGCGGGCATGGCATCGGTGAGCTTGACGGCCTCCTCCTCCGAGTTGGCGAAGCCGGTGGCGTTGCGGCCCTTGAGCAGGGGCTCGCCGTCGACGGTGACGTTGACGAAGACGATGGGGCCGTGGCAGACGGCGGCGACGGGCTTGCCGGCCTTGTAGAACTCCTCAATCAGCTTGAGCGAGGTCTCGTCCTTGACGAGGTCGAACATGGGGCCTGGGAGGGTTGTTAGCTAGCCCATGAATAACAACGGCAACAACAACCAGAGCAACAGGTGACTGATTTTGATGCGTGTGAAATACGCGGGTATGACGAACCATGACCGCCGGGGTAGAAGATGGCGTCGTACTCGGAGGCCTTGCCGAGGAACTCCTTGAGAGGGGTCGTGTTCTCCCAGATGGCCTTCTTCTCGCTGAGGAACTTGACCGACTCGGTGTCCGCCTTGAAGAGGTCGACGGAGACCTGGTCGAGGGGAGCGACGCCACCGGCGGGGGAGGCGACGGTGATTTCGACCTTGGGGTTGGCCTCATCGGAGCCAACGAGGTCGTAGTAGGGGTGGGCGAACTCGGGCTGGAGCAGACGGAGAATCAGAAATTGTGCTTCTGGTGGTTTTTGAGGCAGCGACTGAGCAGATGGCTTAGCTTACCAGGTACCATCCAGTGGGCTTGCCGTTGTCCATCTTGTCACGGCTGGTGAGAACGACGAGGACCTTCTTGGGAGCCATTTTGAGCGATTGGAGTTTTTTGTTTTCTTCTTCTTCTTCTTTTCTTTTTAATAGAGGGTTGGAATTGGTGCCAGTGTCGAAAAGCTGGTTGCGAGAGGCGATGGGAGATGTCCTGTTCGTCCGGGAGAGCGGGGGAGGCCAGACGGCTTTATAACCCCGCGGCACAAGCTCTCATTGTATGTGTAGCTCTCTCGCTCTCGCACAATTACGTAGCAAAGATAACTGCCACTGCCCCTCCACCGCCAAGCTCCAAGCTTCCCACATGCGAAACAAACTTTGGCTGGGCCAGAATATTCGCCTGGGATTGGATTACCAAGCACCGCCATCCCCACCAGCGGCGTTACCGGCTGTCTTTGACGTCAGGCCCGGGGGAAAGCTGTCCCATTCGGTATCAGTGCCGAGCGAGAGCGGGCCTCATGCGGCGCACCGAAAACTCGGCCATCGTCAACTAAGCCTGGGCGATTGGTTTTCCTCGTCTGGTCCTTCTAGCAAAAGCAGTTCATTAGATGCTGCTGCCCTCTGCAGTTGACTCTTCTTCCTCCAAATGAGCCATCGTCACCGCCTTCGCAGGAGCTCTGCAGAAGAATTGGTCAGCAACACCACGGCCACGGCTATGGCCATGGCCATGGCAGGGCCCCACGTCATCTCTGCTCGTCGTCGCGGTTAACACAGAACAAGATGCCTCGGCGTGCATGGAACAGTCCCCACTGGCTGCCAGTTCGCGGGCCACTCTGCGGCCCGCGAGCGCGGCCTCAAAGAACGTGCTTGGTACGCCAACCGCCCAGCTTCAGCCTTTACCCCCGCGGCAATCGTAAGTTTCGGCCTTAAGATGGCCTGCAACGTCAATGCAGTCCATCTTAAACCCGAAAACTCGTATCGGGTTACCGCTGCCGCAAATCTCTCGCCCAGCTCTTGGCTCCTGAGGGAAACCATGACAAATAATCCCTCTTTGCGAACCGAACAGTGCAGTTCCCCCCGCAAAAATTCCTCATGATGAATCTTGCTTTTTTTTCCATGAGGTTCCTGCATGGTGGGGTACTGTGGTACTCTGGCACAACAAGGCTTATCCAATCAGGCGTGATGAGCGTCACCCTGTAAGACAGTGGTCCTCTTATTCATGCCATAAGGGTTTCTGGCCTAATCACTCAGTTGAGTGCACCACGCCACGTGCGTCTAAATAAATTCGTGGAATCCTTATAAATCAACAGCTCATCCAATCACCTGTCTTGAAGATGATCAATATAACCCATCACTGAATCCACAGGTTCAGTTCATCAGGGTCCGAGATAGCCATGCCAAGATACCACCAACCTAGCAATCGTTGTTTGCATCCAACTAACAAGAGCCGGAAAAAGTTGCCTGTTTCTAGACTCTGGCATAAATAGACGACGTCCCCCAGCCCTACTAGGCTAATAGCAATATGCACTCGGATATATCGGTGTCCAACCGAGACACCACGATCCACTTGTACCTCTCCCGTCTTCAGATGCACCATCGGCAATCGCAATTGGTATGGCAGCTGCATATGCCTGCGGCTACGGTGGATGCCAGGTTCTTGGCAACCAAAGTTTAATTGAGCCACGCTGACTGATCACTCGTAACTCGTCAACTATTGGAGGGCACCACTCACTAAGATCTTTCCAGGACTATTTGGGTGATTTGACAATATTTTAGCCAATTTTAGATGTCCTTTAGGCTTTGAAGTAGCGTATAGTCAAACAGGTCTCCCTGTATTTTTCGTCCCGGGACCGATACCTTGCCAAAATGCCATTCCCATACCAGCAAAGGAAACGAAACAATAACCGCCGAACATCAAAATGTAAATGACTTTTTGCTTGGCTCCAAGAAACATGACATGACGGAGATACTTGAGGCATTTAGCAACCAGTATGGGGCGGAGATTAAATGCTTGAACGGTCCGGGGGCTGTTTAACATCGTCTCAGCAGAAGGGGAGGCTTGGGCGTAGAGCTTCAGTATCCCAACCTCAATCTTTGCATCAATGGTTCTCAGGCCCGCGCCAGCCACGAGGAACGTAAACACAATGCAGAACACAATCGAGGTCAATTTCCACTGGCTTATAAATGCAACGATAAATACTGCAATTAACGTGGCAGCTGATTGAAATACTTGACCAGACCTTTTGGAAATTCCCATCTGGTTAAGCTTTCAATTTGCCGTAGCCTGCATAGAAACGGACCCGCCGGTGCCAACTTCTTGGCCTGGCGCAGCGCGTAGATGGCAAATCTAAACTGTGTCGTTGGGCTTTGTTGCCATTGGGGAATTGAAACACCACCAGGCCTGCGAAAACGGCATGCTATTCCAACTTGTCAAGTCTATAGCATATCAAGACTTGGTCGGAACGCCCGTCTCAAATTTACAGATGTCTGTTGTGCCAATCGGCGATTCCTCAAACACTGATGTTGGAAAAAGTTGGAGTAGATGCTGCGGAGGGTATATTGTGTAAAGTCAACCGAACTACCAACGAAGTCATCTGCGTAGGTTCCGAAACATCCTTAAAAATGGAATAAATAGCAACCCATTTAAAACATTAGCGCGTAGTCTTTTTAGGAGGTTAATGTCATAGTTAGATGGGCCCAGAAACACCTGGAAGCGAGCGTTTTCCCTCAATTGCTTGACCTACCCGGGACTACCAAGTCCCAAAGAGTGATAAAAGAGGAGAGCAATCTTGCAGTAAAATTCTTGTGAAAACCGAGTTTAAGTTTAGAATCAATTAAAAAAAAAACATCAAGAATCTCATCGCTCACTTTTTATAAAGACATAAAGTGCTTGCGATGCGCTGGCCATCGATGGGGTGAATTGCCAAGTTATTGAACTCTTTAAACAGCGCTCTAGTCTCTGCTAGTGTCAATCCAGATTGTGATGTATCATTATTCTGTCAACAGTAGTTTTAGCGTCCATTTATTCATCTGAGACATTGACCCATCGGATCTAGCCGTCTGGTTCCGTTCCATGTCTGGAGTAACCCATTGCCCCGCCCGTCAAGCCACATCCGGGGTCTGCATGGGCGGCTTGATCCGTTCCTAGGTATTTTGTCTAGTCACAGCTGGTGTTGAACGATTGCATTGGTGTGTTCAAATGACCCGTTGCACCCTTCTTGATTTATGTAATCAAAGAGCGGCTTTTCCTCAACGAGGCTGATCTCAAAATTAAAATTTTCCCTCATTCATATTCCATTCAGGAGCGGCTTGCAACTTGAGGTTTCGGACCCAGCCGAAGGTTGTTCGGGATAGCGGATTGATCCGCCCCGCGCAATATCCGGTATAATCCGACAAGATGGATTCTTAAACATTCAATGGTTATAATAGATAAACTCAGTGTTCGCAGTGTCTACACGCATTACCTCATCACCTAAACTGCCGCATTTTGTCATCATGGCTTCTAAGCGCGCCCTAGATCACCTGCGTAAATTCACGTCCTGTGACGTAAGCGGGACCTTCCTGATCGCGTTCTTGGATTGGCACTGATAAAGATTAGATTGGCGACGCACTGGTTAAGCTCAAGTATCCTTTCGGTGGTTATCTTGATGGACTTAAGCTGTACTCACCGGGTCGCGATGCCCGGGTCATGGGACATGCTGTCACAGTTGAGATGGTTGAAATGAGCAACGCCTCGGCGCCCAAGCTGGACAAGCATTTTGTAGACCACAACGAGGATGGTGGAGTCATGTATATCCAGCAGCCCAAGGGCTTGTATTCTGCTTGCTGGGGAGGGCTGATGTCTACCCGAGCCAAATACCTTGGTGCTCAGGCGGTCATGATTGATGGAAGAATGAGAGATGTCAATGAGCACCGAGAGATGGGGTTTCCCGTGAGTTTTCCCCCAAAAGGCCTTTCGAACGACTATGATAACGTATTATATGCAGGTTTTCGCTAAGGACACCTCGATTCTGGGCTCCAATACTTTCACCCGAGCATCAAGAGTCAACATCCCACTGCAGTTCAAGGGTGACTTGTGGATCAACCCTGGAGACATCCTAGTTGGCGATGGAGACGGTGTTGTGGTAACTCCAGTGTCACTTATAGATCAAGTTATTGCATTGTGCCAGGAGAGAGCCGAGGTTGATGAGAAGATGTTTGCCGAGCTGCGCAATGGCGCAGAGATGGGACATTTGATTAAAACTGTACGCAAGAACAAATGAACAATATAAAATATCCGATCATAAAATTTTGAGAGAGGATCGCTGGTGGTCTTGCCATGATTCTTATTGGAATTGAACAAACTTAGCATCATACGTGTTACATGTCATCGCCGAGCGGTTGCTTGTGCCAAGGCCAAGGCAGCGGTGTTTGGAACGAGTACAACTCCAAGAGGAGCACTAAAAAAGATTATTAAGATTTTTCTTTTATTGAAATATTTATTGGCTTATTTCTGTGAACACCTGTCAATGATCGTTGTGATGTTGTAAGCAAGCTTACACTACCAGGCAAGTACTATGTATAATCCCACCCACTCCGTGTATAAACACCTCTTGCATCTTTAAAAAAACGTTGACCTAAAAGTTGAAAAGGCGAGTGGGATTCTCGGACATTACCAAGCTCCATTCCTCGTCAGACAACCACTCCCTTAAGCTTCGGAGCCATGCGCCGTCATCAACCTCCAGATACGGCGCCTCTTTCAAAGCCTCCTCGCGGCTGCGCACCTTCATTCGTGGCGTGTGCGGCCAATCGCTGCCGAACAAGACTCTCTCCTTGTTGGCGTCGGCAAAGGCCCGCACAAGGAACTTCACATCCTCGTAGGCGGGCTTCTGCTCGCTGATGCGGTACGGCGCACTCAGCTTCACGTATAGGTGGCCGCCCTGGACAAGTCTCATGATGGGCTCGAACCCGGGCTGCCTTGTTGGATCTCCTCTGTGCTCGGGGGCGAGCATGCTCGGCGCCTTCAAGAGGCCAAAGTGGTCGGTGATCAATGGGATGCCTGCCTTGGAAATGGTTTCTTTAACAAATGGCTCCAGCTCAGTCCAGAATTCGGTCCGAATGGTTGTCATGGTCAAGCTCCACGGGAGCGAAAGCTTGGTTATTCTTTCGACGTGAGCTGCAAGGGCCTTCTTTTGTAGATTGACGTCCTCCATTGCGGCGTATCGATAGAGATTAACTCGAAGGCCCCGTGTGCCAGCTGCATGCATGCTGAGCATCTCTTCGTCGCTCGTTGTCTCTGGATCAATTACGCCAATGGCCCTGGTTGATTCGCCCAGCTGTGGCACAAACGACTTCAGCGAGGTGCAGTCATCTCCATAAGACAGTCCATGCGTCAGAACCGAGTTTGTGATGCCCAGTCTCTGTTTGAAGTTTTGAAAGTCGGCCACAGTAGCCGCAGGAGGCGTTAGATGGCGGCCTGGGTGATATGGGAAAGCCTCGGCTACAATCCATCAGCATTTATCTATGTCAAGTTGAAATGGTGCCATCTACGATCAAATATATGGTGGTGAGTGTCCCAAATGCCAAAGGGGAATGTGGGCTTCGTTGGTTGAATAACTGCTGCTGGGGCCATGGTGAAGAGTGGTGCTGGAACTGGGGATTCTGCTAGCATCATCCGCTAGATGCACAGCTAACTGCCAACCCACTGGGTTTTTAACGCTATTGGCTCCGATCGTTTCCCCGACCATTTCATGGGGGAGTTTCATTCATCCGGCCAACGGACGCTGGGGTAACGAGGTCCCAAGGAGCGGTCCATACAACGGATACACCCGGTAGCGCAAACGGGTAGCTCCGTGTGGAGATCATCCAACCCTCCCCAGCAACTTTGTTCACCACACAACACGGGGCATTCCTGGCGCAAATGAGCCAGGAAGAACCAGGCCGTTTTAAATTAACAATAAGAATGATGATAGAAGTGTTGAAGCTGTATATCTTTGGCGAGCTCTTTTTTTCTTGGAGAGGCACGGAAACGTAGATCTTTATTCTCTGTTGAGCTCTGAGCCACTAAAAGCACTCCAAGTTTCACCATGTCTCAAAATTCTGCAGCCCCGAGCCCATTTCAATCCGTGGTAGCTGGTTCAGTTGCTGGAGGAGTTGAGTCTTTGACTACCGTAAGTTTCGATACATTACGATGCCTTTGCGCAATCTGACCACCTTCAAGTATCCCACCGAGTATGTCAAAACTCGGAAGCAGTTAATGCAGGGCTCCGTGTCATCGATACGCCTATTGGTAACAGGCGTAAAAGAGCATGGAATTGGAGTCTTGTACACGGGATCAATCCCCTTTTGCATTTCCAATGCGACCAAGTCTGGTGTTCGGTTCCTGACTTTTGATACGGTTCGAGACCGGTTGCCCAAAGATGCCAAGACGGGGAAACCCACAAAGATTTCGAACATGCTTGCTGGAGTGGCAGCGGGTGTCGCTGAAAGCGTTACGGTTGTGACCCCAGGAGAAAATTTGAAGACAAAGATTGTGGAAGACAGAGCTGGTCCACGACAATTCAAGTCCAACGCACATGCAATCCGGTCAATTCTCCTGGATGGAGGCGCGAGAAGCCTTTTCCGAGGAGTGATACCAGTAACCATGAAGCAAAGCTCCAATGCCGTGGTGCGGTTCACATGTTACAACACCTTTCTCGATACTATTCAGCCAGTCATGAAGCAGGGCGGCTATGGAATGCTGAGCCCAACGGTGGCGGGGGCTGCCGCCGGAGTCGTGACAGTGTTTGCCACGATGCCCTTTGATAGCCTAAAAACTCAGATGCAAAGACTCGGTTCTCCAAACCAAAAAAGGGGCCTGTGGGAATCTTTGACAGTCATTGTAAGAAGCTCTGGCATTTCTGGCCTCTGGAGAGGCACCACGCCGCGCTTAGTTAGACTCAGCGTCTCCGGTGCCCTTTCATTTTTGATTTATGAAAATGTAGTAAGCATATTGCCAAGGATGGAACGGGCGCGGGGAGAGCAGTTGACGACCATGTAATTGTTGATGGCTGATAGTTGGAGGGACGATAGATATATAGGTGGATGGAATGGTTGAGTGCTGGAACAACTTTTGGACACACACGTAAAAGTTCTAATTATCAATAGCCCTGGAAATAGAAATACGTAAATAAAGAATCTTGGACCAAAATCTATGACAAAATTAGATTACTATTTCACCTCGGTTCCCAGTGATTGAATTGCGGCAAAGTGTTCATGAGGTCTCGGAGTGACACCGAAAGCACCGTGTGGTTTTTTTTACCCCGCCTCAATTCACCGTGCCCTATGTCTGCTAAGTGCAATAGAGAGGGATAATAGTTTCAGAATGAGAAAAACTAAGTCTTGAGATTAAAATACATATGAGAATGAGTCGTGTGAATTTTCTGCAAATTTATCCCAGGTGCAATATCTTCCCGGCGAACCTCTAACCTGGTTTCAATGTCCAAGTCTGGGGGGCTCGGCCTTACCTAATTCACTGGCCTTTAGTGGCTCGTGCCCGCCCGAGCATGACCACGCCATCAAGAACTCATTCTGTTCAGCATCAAATTGCAACGGCCGAAGCAAATGGCCACACGAGCAAAGCCTCCGAAGAAGGTCCGCCTGGCCTGTCGCCGCTGTCGAGCTCGGAGAATCAAGGCCAGTATGCTCAAGTCACCACAGTGTTGCAAAGGACCCTCGCTAACGCCTGGACAGTGTGATGGACAAGTGCCCGCGTGCACGAACTGCGCAAAGTCAGGTGAAGTATGCCTTGACGTGGATTCGCAGAATTCAGGATTGCTGGTGCCTCGAAAGTGTGTACACCCCCCTGCCACGGTTCCATGAGTTTGCGCTGAATGACTCTAGTTTTGCGAGCGCAGCAAGGGCCAGGATACAGTGGCTTGAGGATATCATCAAAGATCGACTTCCGGACGTCGACTTGTCCGCGGGGCCACAAATAGATGGCGGGATCGACGCAAACTCCTCGGCATTGGGCATCGAACGAGAAGTAGATGATGGTCTCAGCCCACCGACTGGCGCTTTGAGAAACGACCAGCAAGTGAGACAGTCTCCGCAGTCCCTCAAACGACCAGCTGAAGGGGCATCCGTCGACAGTATTGATGCCTCATTTCCCGAGCGCGCTCACTCTATTGCCGTCAATTTGGGAATGCTTTCGCTCAACTCTGACTCTGCTTCAAGGCATTATCTGGGTTCAAGCAGCGGTCTACTTTTTACTCATCTTGTAGGAGCAAGCCCTTCGAGCACCACCGGGTCCCCTTCTGCTGTTGGCGGCGAAACTAGCGAGGCAGAAGTGTATGAATCTCCAGAAGATGAACAAGAAATCGAAATTTCCAGGCAGCACTACCGCAGCCTATTTAAATTTCTCAAACAGGTTCGTCGTCTTTGAGTCACTTCGTTTCGGCTTTTGACGTAGGCTGACATAATTGTTTAGGAACTTCCCCGAAAAGAAGACGCTGCGATATTAGTTCAAACGTATCTTCGCTGGATGCATTATGAGTACCCCATTTTAGAACCAGCCTCGCTCTTGAGCGCTTTGGATGCATTGTACTCTTGCTCGCAGTTTTCCCTCGAAAATGAACGGTTCCCTCACGGCTGGCCAGCTGGAATGAGCCCCTTTAGGTGGAATGGGAGAATGATGGACCCTCAAGATCCAAATGCGGAGATAGTTCCCATGCCCGTTATCGCATTCATCATCTTCATGGTATTCAACATTGCCGCCATTGTCAAGGTGCGCTCGCGAGTCTACGAATTCCCGCCGGAGCGATTTTACCGCCAAGCCACACACTTTTCCCAAGACACATTTGCACAGATTTCGCTTGGATCGATTCAAGCATTAGTTACTTTAATTACACACAGCATACTGACGCCCTCCAATGTTCATCTCTGGACCTTGATTCATGTAGCGCTCGCGCATTGCATTGAACTTGGAGTTCACCGCGAGGAGAAAGGAACTGGCGAGGATTTTGCCTACCAGCAAGTTCGCCGATTTACATTTTTCACAATTTACTCTCTGGATCGGTTAGTGTGATTCTCCCGCGTTCAACCACTGGCTAACCAAGATAGTTCTGTATCATCAATACAAGGGCGGCCTCTTGGGTTTAGGGATGAAACATTTGACATCAAATTGCCTGACCCAGATGCGCACTCTAGATTTTTAGAGAACCCCATGAATGTTTCATTTTCTTCGGCTGTTACAAAATTTGCAACTTTTCAGTGGGAACTCGACAGAATCGTGTCTGACATCAAACTGCTCTTCTATCACTTACCGGGATCTACATCACGGTGGTTTTCCCAACCGTTTGATCCACAGTCGCAACAATCCAGAATGAGAGAACTGCTGGTCGGTTGGTGGGAAAGAGCCTCCACAGAACCCTTTGCAAATTCTGGCCTAGATAACCGACAGCGCCGTATCTGGGCTTTGAAATTAAAAATCAAGTACCAGTCGACAATGGTGATGCTATTTCAACCATCCCAGATGTTGCGGAATCCAAATGAAGAGTCTCTGCAAATCTGCTTCGATAACGCGGCATGTATCCTTCACGACTACCAAGCAATGCACGATTTGCATGGTCTCCATAATGGATGGCGGTCGGTTCAGAATATATTTGCAGCCGGAGCCACACTAATATATTCCTTTTGGACCTCGACCGAGGTGCGACGCAACGCATCAAATACTGATTTGTCAAAGAACCTGCGAACCTGCTCCAGCCTGCTGACTGTTGGCGGCGAATGGTGGCCATCGGTCAAAAAGGGCCAAGAAAGTTTCGGATCGCTTGCAGATCTTACAATTCAGAGGCTCTACGTCGAGTCGGCACCCTCCAAGGTTCCCCGACTTTCACGCCACCGGTCGGCGCGCCCTCGGGGCTCGGCAAACCGCGGCGACATGCCTATGCATTCAGACGGGCTGATAGGGCTTGGCACGCCCGTAGCTCCGAGGGGGCTAGAAAATGTGGAGGATTCGTATGGGACGCACAATTCCGACCTTGGGCTTGGTGGCTCGCATCAAGGGGCCTGGCAAGACCCAAACTTCGGAATTCCGACACAAGATGCGGAGCCAAACGAGGTGTTTCCGGAGATTGAAAACTTCCTTGCCGAATTCGACAGGTCGGACTTTATTTGGAGCTTCTCATTCAACGGGTTTGGGGACCAGTATAGTCTTGGTAATTTGCCTGAGTTTGGCGGGTAGGATCGCGAGCCCAGGCATGTACAATAGATCACTACATTAGGCGCTAGAAGTCCGGAATGGCCTTGTATCGCTATGTATCTGGGAAAATAATTCTCCGTGATGTAAATAAAAAAACAGACAATTCCTTAATACCTATTTTACTGATATTGTAACTGAATAAGACTGATGACTGACCCAACATAATGTATTGTGGAGTGATTACGAGCCGCAGTCATGATTGTGCAGTTAAAGCGCCCAAGTTGCATCATAAACCTACAGCATAATTTTTTTTCACGATATCACATGCTGTACATGGTTTCAGGACCCAATCGCGTGCATCGTGTTCGGATTACGCAGTCATTGACCGATGGAACCGTCCGGCTGGGTTACGGAGCAGTCCGTCTTCCCCACAATGGCCCGCCCGTTACCCCAAGCTCGGCTGGCCGAATAACGGGTTGTCGATTTCATGACTGCCCTGGATCATGTCTTCTTTTTTAGAATAAAAGCAGCATTATGTCATAAGTCAAATACCCCCACATTCTCGGAGCCCATGCAGCTTGGTTGCGCGCAGTCTCGCCATCATGTTTCGCAATGTCAGAGGCGCTGCGCTGCCAGCGAGACGCACCCCAACTTCGGCTTGGCGCCAAGTCCGCCGCTTTGCCGTTGTCAGCGACAATGTCGCCATTAGTCCATTGGAACCGGTGCGGCAATCTTTGTTTGCTTCGTTTGCTTTTGTTTGTTTGTTTGTGTGTGTTGTTGAGCTGGTACTGATATGCAGACTTGTAGTACAACCCGCTCGACTACAGCGTCCGGCTCGAAAAGCTTCGCGATGTCCAGAAAAACTCCAGCACGCGGCCGCTGACGCTGTCTGAGAAGATTCTCTACAGCCACTTGAACAACTCGGAAAAGGTGTGGTCGCTGGACGAGATCGAGAGGGGGAAAACCATACTTCAACTGACACCAGACCGAGTCGCCTGTCATGATGCCACAGCGACCATGGCCGCGCTTCAGTTCATCTCTGCCGGCATCCCAAAAGTCAAGGTTCCAACCTCTATTCACAGCGACCATCTTATTGTCTCCGAGTACGGGGCGGACCAGGACCTGAAGCGAGCCCACGTGGACCACAAGGAGGTGTACGAGTTTCTCAAGACGACTACCAAAAAATACGGAATGGCGTACTGGAAACCAGGCGCTGGCATCATCCACATCACCATTTTTGAGAACTACGCTTTCCCTGGAGGTCTAATGATTGGCACTGATTCGCACACCCCAAACGCGGGCGGGATGGGCATGCTCGGAATCGGTGTCGGCGGCGCGGATGCCGTCGATGCCATGGCCGGCATGCCGTGGGAGCTCGCCTGTCCCAAAGTTCTGGGCGTTCACCTCACCGGAGAACTTCAGGGCTGGAGCTCGTCGAAAGACATCATTTGCAAATTGGCCGGCATCCTGACCGTGTCTGGCGGCAAGGGAAAGGTCATCGAGTTTTTCGGGCCCGGCTGCGAGACCCTGGGCGCGACAGCAATGGCTACGGTCTGCAATATGAGCGCGGAAATCGGCAGCACGTCCTGCATCTTCCCTTACTCGCCTGCCATGTCTCGATATCTGCATGCGACCAAGAGAGGCAGCATTGCCAACTATGCCGACTCGGTCAAGGAACCGCTGCTTATTGCCGACCCCGGAAGCGAGAAGTATTACGACGAGATTATCGAGATTGACCTGTCTCGTTTGGAACCGCACATCAACGGCCCATTCACGCCCGACCTGGCCCACCCCTTGTCCCAGTTCAAGGACCACTTGAGCGAAAGCTCGTGGCCAACCAAGCTCAGCAGTAGCATGGTTGGCAGCTGCACAAACAGCTCATACGAGGATCTCGAAAAGGTCCGCGATCTCGTACTGCAGGCCAAGAAGGCCGGCCTGGAAAAGGTCAAGACGCCGTTCCTCGTTAGCCCGGGCAGCGAGCAGATCCGGGCTACGGCAGAGGAAGTTGGAATCTTGGACACGCTCCGAGAGGCCGGCGCGACGGTGATGAGCAATTCGTGCGGTCCTTGCGTTGGGCAGTGGGACAGGAAGGATGTTGATGTCAAGGGCGCGGAGAAGAACTCGGTCATATCAAGCTTCAACCGCAACTTCACCGGCCGACACGACAGCAACCCTGCCACTCACTCATTTGTTACTTCTCCCGAGCTGGCAACCGTGTTTGCGTTCAAGGGTGATCTTAGCTTTAACCCTGTGACGGACAGCGTGAGCGTCGAAAACGGCTCCGAATTCCGCTTCTCGCCTCCAAAATCCACGGAGCTGCCTGCGTCCTTTTCTCCAGGCGATGATCTGTACCAGGCCCCCGAGCTTTCAGATACGAGCAGCTTGAAGGTTGCCATTGATCCCAAGAGCAACAGGCTGCAGCTTTTGACCCCGTTCGAGCCCTGGCAGAGCGGAAACGCCAAGGACTTGGACATCCTCATCAAAACCAAGGGAAAGACGACCACGGACCACATCAGCCCGGCGGGGCCGTGGTACAACTACAGAGGCCACCTGGAGAACATCTCGAACAACCTGCTGCTCGGTGCGACCAACGCGTTCCTCCCCAACGCGCACTCGCTCAGCATGATCGGACACGCGAGGGACCCCCTCGACGGGGAGATCAAAACGGTGCCCGAAGCGGCAAAGAACCTGAAAAGGCACGGGCGCCGCTTCTGCATCGTCGGCGACAGCAACTACGGGGAAGGGAGCTCGCGAGAGCACGCTGCGCTGGAGCCGAGGTTTCTGGGCGGAGTGGCGGTCGTCGCCAAGAGCTTTGCGCGCATCCACGAGACGAACCTGAAGAAGCAGGGCATGCTGCCCCTGACCCTTGATGACGCCAGAGATTACGATAAGATCCAGCAAGGGGACAAGATCAGCTTGCTTGACGTGGACGAGGGAGAGCTCCGGCCCGGGAAGCAGGTGACGATGGAGGTCACGTCCGAGGACGGATCCAGGTGGGCCGCAAAGTTGAACCACACCTTCCACCAGGGACAAATTAACTGGCTTCGTGCTGGAAGTGCTTTGAACTACATTAAACGAGTTACACTGGGATCGGGTCTGTAAAATATCGGCAATTATTCGGCGGCGTCAACCATGTTAGATTTAGAACAATACACGTGCTTCTCCTTTGCAGTTCCGTTTATATCATGAGCGCCATTCCAGATGCGTATGATGGATTAAACATGTTCACTAATAGAGTGAACCGGGTGAGCACAGCTGTTTAGTTACTTATACATGAGAATCAGTACTCCCGTCTGCCACCGTCGATATGCCTACGGTCAAAACTTTTGGGGATGATCCTGCATTCGATGTATTAGTCAAATCTGTCCCGATCCCCTATTGATACAAACGCAGCTGGCAAGTCAGCGTCTTTCACCGAATCTAAGAAATTATTCCTCAATTACGCATCACCTAAGCAAGACCAGCGCTTAAGATTTCGTTTCGTTTAACATGCACTGTCATTTCATGACGACTTAAATATGCTGCAAATTGCCTTAAATTTCCTGCCGATACTAGATTATTCGCATCTGCCATCGATGCCTAACTAGAGCGTAAAGAGGTTCACATTTTCTCCCGACTCCACCAGCTTGCGGTTTGCCTTGCGGAGCATAAACTTCATAACCACGCAAGTGATGACGGAAACGATGGAAGAAACCATCATGAGGATCATCGCCATGGTGTAACGCGGCCCCTGGCTCGACGGGAAGAAGTAGGGGCTCCAGATGTTTCCGAGCTGGCTCAGCAGGTTGATGATGGCAGTGGCGCAGGCTCGCTTCTCGGCCGTCTGGTTCAGGGTGCTGCTGGCCCATGAGAAGACCATGGCGTTGCTCGAGAAGCAGCCGCAGATGTAGAAGAAGGCAGCCGTGTACCGCGCCGCATTGTTGATGGTGGCGATGGAGATGATGAAGCCGATGCAAGCCACCGCCTGGGGCACGGCGATGTGGTAGCCGCGGTCCTTTCGTCTGTCGGAAGACCACGCAGTGGCAAAGGCCACACCGGTGGCAACCAAGTACGGAGGGGCGGTGAGCACCAGGGTGATTGTTCTGCTGCCGAGGCCGAAGCCCCTGACAATTGTCGGGAAGAAGCTGTTGAAGCCGTACGCGCTGTGGTTGGCGGTGAGCATCACGACAAACACCCAGGTTCTGATATCCATGGCGGCCAGCTTCAGCCCGTTCCAAACGCTCGGGTCCTCGCTGGGGAGGGAAACGCGATCTCTCGCGATGCGCTCCTGCGCAACCTTTTGCTCCTTGTCCGTCAGGAGCCACTTGGCGACGCCGGACTTTTGGCCAGGGAAGTCGGGCAGAACGAAGACGGCAACGATTGCGACCAAAAAGCTGCCAGCACCCTCGATGATGAAGAGCCACTGCCAAGCCGCCAGGCCTCTGGCGCCCTCCATGTCGGACAGCACGCCGGCGGCGATGAGGCCCGAAAAGGCAGTCGCCAGGAGGACTCCCGAGTACAGGATGGCGGTGCGCAGGGCGAGCTCCTTGCGGGGGTACCAGCAGCTGAGCAGGTACATTGCTCCAGGGAAGAAGGGAGCCTCGGCGATGCCCAAGAAGAAGCGGATGACAACCAGGTGCTGGTAGTTCTTGGCGGCCGCCGTGGCAGCACTTATACACGACCACAGAGCAGTCCAGGCTGGGATGTACAGCGAGGGTCGGGTTCTTGTCAACAGCATATTGCTCGGCAACTGCATCAACACTATAAAAAAAAACACGGTGAGCTTGAGTTCCGCTGTGAACGAGGGTACAAATCTTACTGTATCCAACATTGAGAATCGAAACGGCAACATTGAACTGTGACCCTTTCAGGCCCAGATCCTCCTCAAAGGTACTGAGACGAGCTTGGCTATTATTGGTCGAGGTTGATTAGTAAGTTGCACATAGAGACAGCAAAGAATTGGGTACTCCTAGTAGTGTAGTAAGACTTACGCGATGTTATTTCGGTCCAAGTAGTTGAAAAGATAGAGAATCCAAACCATGGGAACCAGCGTGCAATCGAGTTTTCTGACGAGGCTCCTCTCGGTTTCGCGCCACTCTTCGTCGGTCATGTCCCCAACCGACTCCTCAGTCTTGAGCTCGAATCCCTCCTCCTTGCCGGGGACGTCACCATCAACGTGAAGCGACGTAGCCTTCAGGACATCGCTGCCGGCTTCGTCCTTTGCCATTTTTGAGAAGCAACCTTTCCGAGGCGCGAGTGAAAAGTCAGATTGGGCGAGCTGGGGGTTGGAGCAGTGCCGCTTGGGGATTGACACGAGCTTGGTGGAACGGCGATATTCTGGAGAGCCGTCGCGGGTCATTTAAATGTTTGGAGTCCCCCGGATCTCAAATCAAACCCCCCCCCCCCCAAAGTCATGGTTTTCGTCCCATGAACTGATTTTCCCCGCGCCATGGCCACTTCCCCAGACCAGGGAATGGTTTTGCTGCCGTCGGCGCGCTTCTCAAGGGCTGGGAGGCCCGGGCGTGTCCGCGAAGCCGCATTATTTTGCCCGTGGGAGACGGGCTGCTCCGTGGGGTCCCTGAAATCACTAACACTGCGCTGTAGTTGGGCTGCTCCGTTAGCTTGTCTTGGCTCCCTTTTGTCCTGGTCTAGGCTCCCCCCGCAAGTACCGTGCGGGGGAAATGCGGGGAGGGTCAGCAAACTTACATTGGTTAGCCGTTGTTGATTTTTTAAGCGGTGGCAGAGGAATGCTCCATTCCGTTGCTTTGCATGCTATTTTTTGTCTAGTTGTGGACGTTGAATTTCTCTAGACATCAAGCCTGGTTTTCTCGCCTCTTTCAATTCTGTTCTTAGTGGAGGTTGGGGTAATAAGCTTACATATAAGGGCTTGCAGAATCAATGGGCCCTATGGGTCCAGGCCCAATAGATGTGACAGTGACCTGTACGAGACCAGGTTGGCCGCTCTTGGGGTTCGTCATCTGATCTAGGGACAAAGTGGCTGGCTGCCGGACAGCTCCGCCGTCGGATAACACTGGCTTATTTTGGAGACATGTCAGCTCCAACTAGTCCTGTCCCTCAGGCCATGTCCAAACAGACAATTATTCCGCAAGCAATCAACGATCAACGCTGCATGACAGGTCGGTCTGATATATCAAACAAGTTGGGACGCAACTATAAAATGCGAGGAATTTGGCCGCTTCTTCCAATCCGACGGTTTATAAATCATCACAGAATCCCGTACTAGAACCTGTTACTGTGTCACTTCAGACTATGCATATAAACTACGCTCAAGTGCCGATTCAAGCACCCCAAAGAGCCAGCCAAGCACAAGGAAACCCCCGCTGGGACGCAGTACGATTGTGATTATTGTGATAATACCTATCTTCATAGTAAAAATGCGAATGTTTTGAAGTAATTTGTAAGGGTGCATTGTTTCTATGCGAGATGCTGCCATACGACAAAAGCCGTCAAACGGGACATGGGCCACCATTGACCAGTTCAATCAACCTTTTCAGTTCACTCACGTGCGGGAATATTTGAAGGACGAAGATCCCACTCAGATTTGGATGCTCGTTAATGCCGACACGAACGAAGGTATTGATGAAGATAACGACAATAAAAACCCACGGGCTCGCTTTGCTATGTAGTATTATCGCACGATTGTACTTGGTAAGGAAAGAAGTGTGTCGCTAGAATCCATGCTCTCCCGATCCCAGTGCACGTAATGCGATTCTTGATATTCGCGCTAGCTCAGTGGTCTTCGGGCCTTGATTGCTCCGCCGACCCAGTGGATTATGGTTACGAATATCCGTCCAAGGTTGGCGGCAACACCGATAGAAAGCCAAACAGGGCAAGTTTCGCGCTTAAAGACGTTTGCTGAACTGTGTTGTCGATCTACGCCACCAACGGACGACGCAATGCTCGTTCCAATTACCTAAACGTCCAGCTGGAGGGCTAGCTCGAGGAGCCGCAGGACAACACCGCGGACTTGCACTACGCATTGGCGGAGTGTTGCTTCGCTTTTGCCGTAGCTGCCAATGCGACCAAATCTATGGCTTCGGATGATGGCATATTGAACTTTCCTTTTCCTCCAGTGCAAATCATAATAACTTGTTCTATAGGGTAGAAGAGGTCAAGAACAAGAGATGATGATAAATAGCATTCAGTTTCGAATTATTTCTCACAGCAGAGCGCTTGTAATCGGCGTCCGAAGCACATTCACCGACGTATTGCTTTTTGCAACTGGTAATCTTATGCTACTCTGGCTGTTGATCGTGTCGTAGGCTAAGGATGTGATACCTGCAGCTGCTACCCCTAAGCTAAAACTGCCGACAACCCCTGGGATCACTTGTGTTGGTATCCAAAGGGAAAGAGGAGGTTGTATAGCAGCCTCGTCACTTGAGGCGCAGAACATCTCACGGGTGACGTATCCGTCGTCAAATTTGTTCTCTGCCTTGACATGATCATATCGAGGATCGTATAAGCCATCTGATCTTGTCAAGGTCTGGTCTCTTGCCTCGCGCATCAAGTTCTGCACCTGGACTGCTTTGTCCGCGAATAGGTTGGCGGTCCAATCGTGGGTTGACATTTTAATATTTTGTTCGCAAGAGGGGAAAATGGAAAAACCCACACAAAACCCAACTTGCCTACCCAAGAAAATTGAGGGTAGTGAACTGTTATGTGCTGGAAATAGCCGTTATTGTATGTTAGATAGAGGCTGCAGCTAGCTGTAGTTGAAGGTTTTGGCTAGGCTGGACTTACCTAACCTAACCAGGATCCTAAAGGTAACTCTTATAGCGGCGGAATCGTCTATAGGAGGCTGCCTTTGGCAGCCCTTGGAAATAAAAGTAACAACGCCTATCTCATCCCAAATAAACCATAACATGAACTGTTTTCTTATAAAATATCAGTCAACTCTCGAAGACAAAGAGACAAGCTCTTTAAGAACCTTCTGATCAAAAAGTTCTTGGTCAAAGGGGGAGGACTAGGTCGTTGATACTGAAGCCAAAGGAAACTCTTGGTCAACTCTTGAATGGGGAAAAAAGAGGGGAAACAGATGGTATTCTCCGGTGTCTGCTTTCTTTTCAAGGAAAGGGATGTCTCCCCCCTTTTTTCTATGGATCCATTGGTCTCTTTGTTAATGTCAGAGTCCTGGTGTTATGGTACGCTTCGTTGTCGAATCCGGTACTTGTACTGTCGAATTCAACAGTGTATCAGGTGATTCCAACGGGGCATTCCGCTCACGGCTCACGACTCTACGTAGGTCTTGAGATATGAATTGTGTAATGCTTGTTCATTCCAAGGGTCTTGGTGTTGAACATGACCTAAATAGACTAGGTTACATCACCTGACCGGGTACCTAATTCTAGCACATAACACCTGGTCACCCGAAAAAAAATGGATGCTGTTTCGTCTTTGTGCATATCGTGCAGGTTGCCGCAAACAATGTCTCTGGTATATCCGACCAATTGTCTTCAAGTTCTTGATCGCGCATCAATTGAGAAATGTGCCTTCTGCTGATCCGGCGCATGCAGGCTCCGAGACCCTTGACCTCCTCGTTGCTCATTCGAGCTACCTTCAGCAAACTGAGGAGCTCAAACAAAACTCTTGTAATCCCAGCGACAGGCCCAGATGAGCCATGCCAGGTGCTTCTGGTTACCCGTCAACCTCCGCAGCGTCTGGCAGGCGGTGGGGTAATGACAGAACTGGCCAACATACAAGCCCAGGCCTATGCTGTAGCCTCCAAGCGACTTCCCCGGGCTGGTTTTGGCACATTCTCCTTGTAGTCATCGTACGCGTGGCTCAGATTGACATAGCCAATATGGACCTGGAGCAGACCGAGGGCAGTCTAGTCGGCAGCGTGGGTGATGATGTTGATGCAATGACACAGTAGTTCCTCTTCATTCTTTGCCCCTTCTGTCCCCAGCCCCTTGATTGCCATCCTTCGATTTGATGATGAAGATGTGGCTCATCTCAAGCAGCAAGCCACCTAGGCGGAGTGCAAACTCATGCCCATTGCCTCATCTGTCCTCCTTGATTCCAGCCAGTTCCATTGCATCATCAGCACTGCATACAATGAATCATGAGCATCTTGGTGAGTTCAGTTATGTCCATCAGTGTGCCAGGGCGAGAAGGCAGATGCTGTACTGAGAATTGTTGAAGAAAAAGGTCAAGTCCTGTACTGGGCTCCCCAAAACCTGACCTCCGCCCAAGTCCACCCCTGTCTGGCCCGCAAATATAACCGGTATATAGAGCAAAGGTTGGGAGATAAATGCAAGCATTTTGATGTCGTTTTCGTATTTTCTCTAGATCCTAGTAATATCAGGAAGGCCTCGGTTGCGCTTGGGTGATGTGATGAGAGAATTCGTCTTGTGTGTTGGGCGATCTTAGAGTTTATAGGAGCCGATTGGAGAGTGGAAGTAAATGGACAAAAGTGAAGAAGGGAGGTGACTGGGAGGGTAAGCCGGCCACTCTCCAACTCAGACTGGCGTTGGTGAATGTTGAGGCTGAGTGTTAAGCAGGCTACAGAAGTTTTCTCGGTGCTGTATTTACTTTGGAGCGATGCGAATCCGGCGCTGGGAGGCTGGAGAATCTCGGCCAGGTGATCGAGCAACTGATGAGACGTTTAATCTTGAATTAACTCCCCGTATTCCTTTGCTTCGACACCTGGGTAGTGGTTGAATATATCGTCGCTACTCGACCCTCGCAAAGACAACGCAAGGGCTTTGACAATGCCAAAACACTAGACTTGCCGCATGCTCCTGCCTGCGAGCTCTACCCATCATTTTCTGCCCCGGAAGACATATTTGAGGCAAACTCTTTTGCAGGCTTGGACTTCCAACTGTGCTATTCCAAGCTTACATAGATAGGAGGTATATTCTTTGTGAGGCCCTTGCGGAGGGGCAACCAGCCTAATGGGCCTCAGATCCGACGCGTATTTCTTCGCGCCAATCATGTTTCTTTCAAAGGATTCCATGACGGAAAAGGAAGCTGGTGAGGTGGTTTTCCACTGGATGCGGTCGACAGCGGAACGGAGCAATATACATGCCCAGTGACAAGGTTATTACTTATAGCATACCTTATATCTAGGTACCAAGTTGCATTGTCAATCGTGATCGGAATTTTCAGTTTTACCTGGAGATAGGTTGCGTCTTGAAGACCTTGACTAGTGACAGCCCAAGCTTTCAGTCGTGTGACACAGAGGTGGGGGCTGAGTCTGGTTAAACGCCTCCATGGCAACTATTATCTTCATCACCAATTGCCTGCGAGGGATTTACCTCGTTCCCGTATATTAAAATGTCGTCCTTGATGATTCGGAAGGCCGCTGTTGTTAGGGTCAGGGAACCATCGAAAGGAGCGAGGAATCTCAAAAGGTGAACGAGTGTATCTGAAAGCTTTCACTTCCTGTCAAACTGGACCCCGTCATGCACGAAGCGAAATCTTAGGTTGCCTTTGAACGTAGTTGCAGAAGTCTGAGTTCTAGCTCCAAAGTGAGGTCCTTGTCGAGCGGATGTGGTGTTGAGGGGGGCCACGTGAGCGTACCCCAGCAGCTATGATGGGACTATTCACATTGTGGTGAGTGCAAGTTCGTTATCAGAGAGTGAATTTTCCGAGTCAAAGTAGAGGGTATCAATTTCAGACACTTCCTATCGGTTGGATTCGCTGTCTGCCCAGGCCTGTGTGGTAGAGGAGTTCAAGTCATTTAGTGAATCGAGAGGCGGTAGCCTGATCTTGGAGTTCTGGCGGTGTGAATACCTGGCGATCCAGGCAGCCATCTAGGTCAACCTATATCTCTATAACTTCAAAAGTGACCCAGTCCAAGCAATATCATCGTGAAAAGCTTCCGCAATCTTGATCTGAAATGATACCAACTGCTTGAGTGGATCAGCCGTGGACACATTTCGCCAGAGGTAATAATAGAACTTGTATTTGTACAATCCGTTCCTGCTTATGCCGAATTTGGTGGTTGTGCCATTGCTTTTCTTATCCTTTTCCACCCATTCAGTTCGAACGTGGCGTTGCCATTGCGAGGGCGCGAGCGGGGTTTGAAGAACCATTTTCATAAGATAGGGTAGAAGGTTCGGAGGGTAAAATTCTCAGCGCAAAATCCCCCATTCGATGGTGGCAGGAAGTGAATTTGTAAAAGAACTTGTCACATTTACGGCAGTGAAAAGCCTCGTAGAAAAAACCATTTATCCCCGACAATGTTCTCATCCAGCAAGTTGTGGGGCGGAGCCGTGTCTTCGTGGTACCAGAGCTTCTCAAAGGTCTCAAAGGCCCAACCACAAATATCCTTACAGCGCCAGACGAGAGTGTTGTGGTTGCCTTCTCAGTTGTTTTGAGAAAGTTGAGCATCATTCAAGAGGGATTGGTCATAAATGTCACAAGTGACCCACAAAGCCGACATGCGGATGAGAGAAGGTTGTGTCGATCTCTTGTTGCTCCATCATTTTCAATTCCCGGCTAATTTTCTAGCTAGGCCTCTTATATGGGCTGCCTGCAGAAATCCAATCATATCCTCAAATTAAGTAAAAGGGGCACGTCTGCCTTGCCGGATGCTGTGGATGGACCAGAGTGCCCGCTGGCATCGTAAGGGTTTTGCCACTACCGAAAGCTTTTTTTTTTTTAGTGGGGAACCTTCAGTGCCATACAAACGGTTGTTTTTATTCTCCCTGATGGCGCGCAATATGGTCGTAGCTGAGGTTGCCAGCTTGAGATTTGCCACGTCTGTACTAGCCAAGGTCAGCCGGCAGAGCATATTGCGTCCTTGGGACTGATCCGATTGAAATTCCGTAATTGGCCCTGTAATATGTTGCTTCTTCTTGCAGGAATCAGATGCGCGAGGAGCAGGACTGGCCAGTACGATGCGCTTCCTTCCCACCTTGACTGATCAACGCCCTGTCGGATGCGCTTGATCTCGTCAGATCGTCGGCTGGCTGCGACGGCGTGGCTAGTAAAGCCTTCCATGTGTGCCCGATTGCCAAGATTATGCTTCAGCTAGTGAATGACGATCATAGCCAGGATAAGCGAGGTCGTAAAGATGAAGCCGTATCGGTTCTGAAGCACGAGCTCGGAGATCCGGTTCAACTGGGGGCATCTCATGCCCACAACGGAGGCACTAATAATATGCTCGTACTGGGCAGTATTACTACTAACAGCATCCCATTCAACATCATCCAGAACGGACACTCCAGGAAGGATGGAGGCCCTATGAACCCAGTAAATGGCCCTGGATGACTTGAACTTTGTTATCTGGTCCTAGGAAGGCTGCTCCCCCTCCTTCAGACCCAAGCCCTTGAGCTCATTCCTAAGGGAATCGCCAAAGCACACCACAGCAGCAGCATACTCAGGCAGAATGTCCAAGAACTCAGGTACAAACCGCCGAGGTAGAAGCATTTCGTCTTCGACAACGCCATTCAACAGCAGCCCTCACAGAGCCCTTTAGAACATATAGCTGCCAAATGTAGCTTTTGACTTCAGCTTCCAGGCCCAGACAATCTCGCACGTGTCTCTCTGATGCTTTTCCGGATCCTTAGTTATCTGGTTGTAGGCTGCTTGGTAAAGCTTGGTAAGGCTGTCTATGGTATCTTTGATGTTGGCTTATTGGCCCAGGTACACCAACCTGTATGCGCCCAGCATGTCCCCAGGCCCTTTTTCGATGGGTGTCCTGCTGAGTAGTATGGTAAAAGCTCGCCGTTCGGCCCGATTTGTCTCGTGAGTATGTACCATGGGACGCAGACACTCCATTAGTTTCGAATCTATTGATTTGGCTTGGGTAAATTCGTCAAACACAAGAACAGAGATCCCCATCGCTAGCTTTAGCTGCTTGAACATTTTGTGCCTGCCGAGCAGCTCGAACTGGGCACACCACTTAGACGTTGGTGTTCTCAGAAATATCTCCTGGTAACAACCTTGAAAGAATTAGAGGCTGTCAGGGATAAAGTTCAACCCAGTCATAAACTTAGAGCACAGATGGTTCCTGAGGTCGAACTAATCAAGAGAATGTTTGGCCTCGCGATAACACGGCGGATTATGACGCCAAACTTTCCTAGTTGCCAACATTTCCACCGCATGAATTCACAAATGCGTCTTCCAACTCTGGCATCGTTACCATCGGAGGAAACGGACTCGATGGCAGATACCTCAGACGAACTGGGCTTGTTGTCTGCTCGTGCTCGAGTTGTAGGGAAGTCACATCCACCCACGCGAGGCGCCGGGATGGTCCGCAGGGTGTTTTAGGCGGTACACCGTGCTATTGTGGTAACTGGAACTCCTTGGGTCAGCACTTTGCGTACACAAAACTAGGGATAATCATCGTGGTCTTCATTACCATCAAAATTATATGACAGCTAAGCGGCGAGAGGCGAGATCCAAAAGAGGGAGGCCAGTGGTCTGTGAGGCGTCACTAAAACTGGCATCTCATTCTCGCGAGCATGTGATTGTAGCGGGGTATGATAGTGCGGAATTGCAATAACAGCTAAGCAAGAAAGTAGCGGAATCGCAGTTAGTCGTCTCCGTGCTTTCCCCAGACAGTCTGTCCGCCGTCTCTTATCGAGGGCTCAGTACGCTGCAGGCTATGAGGATAGACGGTATCGCGATTTGGGATCCTCTAGAATATGTTCGGGTGAAACTAGGTGACGGCTTCAATGACGAGCTGGGGGTTCTCTGTTCATCATCTGCTCGGTTTAGTCCGGAAAAATGCTTGCAATAATGGAAAGGCATACCCAAGACACACTAACTACGTCAACACGGCAGTGCATGTTAGGCGTAAACCTGTCTTTGCAAGGAGAGATTTGGCGAACTTGCTCGAGCTGATCATCCGCAGTCTTGCAGTGGGTGACATCATTCTCGTCTTGTTGAAGGCAAGGGTGACAAGCCTGGTAAAGATTTATTAGTCAAACGGCTCATGATCGGGGGCAGACATGCAGCCGGGTCTTCGACATACGGGGTGCCAAACTATCCCGATCCAAAACATGCAAGTCCAATGTTGTTGGAACAAATCGTAAATAAATATAATATACCCTACCCCGTCCGGGGTGAAGGAGAAGATGGATGTGGGTGAAGAAACATGGAAGAGATCACAAGGGTGAGCGAGAAGTATAAATGCTCAAGAACAACACATGAAATTTTAAAGCCAAATGATTGTGTTACACTTTTAGCCCTGTTTAAATGTTTGCCGTGCTGTGGGCCGTGACAAACAAACCACCGGCTTCACACATAAATTTCATAGCAACACTCACTGGTCCTCTCGTGTATCAAACCACCTTCGGTTTGCTTCAATAACGGTGTGAAATAGCTGGTTGATATTGTGGTGGTCAAGAGGCCGAGGTGCTCTGCAAACCCAACTGGGCGTCTTCACTGAGTTTTTCTCGTATTGCACTCAAAATACTCCTGGGAACTCAGGAACCATGTCACACATGAGGCCAATTCAATTAGTACCAAGCGAAGTGACGCAGCCCTACAAACCAAATGCTCTGCTTTCAGTTCAAATCCATCCGATGCAGGTTCCTCTTGAGTGTCAGCAGACCATTCCGGTTCCGCAGGTGACATCACGACACTGCGCACAAAATTCCATCAGTAGCTCAAGCGATCTCGCTTCAGCTGAGGTCCGCGACAGGAGACGTGTTGGAGTGACACAGTCCACCCGCCACGGTCCGATGGAGACACAAACCCTTCCGTCACTCTCTTCCACTTGGCACTGTACCCCAGCCTTCAGGGGGGAAGCCGCCGTCAGGAAACCACATTCGCTTACACATCCGCGAGGCCCAAAAAACATCAGTGCATACGCAAGCGCATTCTGGTCTCGTTTGATCGTTGTTTAAAAAGTTATCTACTGGAGCGCTGTCCCAGTTGAGTTGCACCGCCCCCCAACAAAGTGCGGGTACTCCAAACAGGGCAACACCTCCTGGTCAGCCCTGAGGCGGCAGTATTAATCTCTCAGAATCACGTAGGAGCATTTTTATTGTGATATCCATGACCACTTATTATAAACTAGTTGCTGCAACTCCACTCAAGCAATACAATGGAGTAGTAGTAGCCCCCCCTTACCTTACCTCCCAACTCTAGTAAGGGGGCCAAAAAAAAAAAAGAGAAAAGGGCAGAGGAGGCGGGATGCGATGCTTGGGGTTCGAACTAGATATGCTTGCTTACCTACTTTTTCGAGGCTTGTTGAAAAAGATACCGACAAACTTGACGAACAGCCGTTGCCGTTCGGCCAAGTGCCGCCATGTCGTGACGACGACTGGCAGACAATTAACCGCCCCTAAGATCCTTTGGGCTACATCTGTGACATCTGGCGCTTTTCATTTGTCAAAAGCTGCGGAATAAGTGAAGCGTATCCGTTTTGCCTGGAGCCACCTCTTCATCGCCAAGCCCAGGTGTCAAGCAGTCGCTCAACCCAGCACGTGTGACAAAGCAACACGAGGCTCAGCTACTCAGTCAGCACGACTGTGCTCCAAAATCTATAATTTGAACAATACGGTACGGATGTGACCTGGTGATTGTTTGCCGTTGTGACACGTTCCTGACGCCAGCGCTGGAGGCCTGAAACACTCCAACACCAACTCGTTGATCAATCGTGGCATGCAGCGGATTTATCACAAGACATTTTAAATCAACGACCTCTCCACCATAATTTATGTAAAGGGGCACCAATATACGTATTTCACGGCATGGATGCCTGTCATTAAGCCCGCAAGTGAGCCACGGTGCTATACATGAACTTGCTGAAGAACCAACTTGGAATGCGGTTTGTGGAAATATTTGTCCATCGAAATCCATAGTCCCATCAAGTTACATTATTTATCCAGTCAAACCTCTTGATAATAATCACCTGATTGAGAAAACTATCCTGCGACGTTCCCCTCCATGTCCTGTAGGTCAATTACAGGCTCCATTCACAAACAACGTAGGGTCTGTGGATGAGGTCACAATACGTCAGCCACTTCAGTCATTTGCCTCCGCGCCAACTTACTTTGGCGAAAAGTCGAGCGGGCCGACCATGTCACTTCCCAGCGGGGGGAGAAAAGCCTCCCGCAGCCATGACAAAACAACGGAAGCATGCCAAAAGTAAAGCCGTCAACGTGGCGACCCCACCACGATGCAGCACGTCGTGCGCAGCCCACGATGAAGGAGGAGGCAGCACCGGGAAACACCAAAGTCGCGCCCGCAAACTATCCCATTCATACATCCTTACATCTCCAAATACGCAGGCATCCTCTCGCCGAATGTAAACGAAGCACACGCCGAGGCTGTGTGTCTCGGGGAGTCGTGTTTAAGCTGATCATGTGTAAGCCAGGATCCAGCTAACAAGGGATGACGCAGGTTAGCGCCAGCGCCAAATGCAAATCACGGGGCCCACTTCAACGTCCTCCACCTGACCAGGGACGGGACAGCAACCTCACGCCCTCGCTCGCGCGCTCAGCCAAACCTCATCCCACTCGCAGGCCTCAATGGCTCAACAGGATCTTAGGTTCATCCTTCTCGCGGGCCGTATTCTTCAAATATCCTTTGCTGCGCGCAATTGATTCTCGTCGCCATGCCGTCCTCAGCAGGCGCCCGATGGCGCGCTCCCATCCACCACTTCTCCCTGACGTACCTCCTGGTTGTCCCGGTACTCCTCGCCATTGCCACGGTTGTGATGCTCTTCATCCACTCCGACGTCAGCCTGGCCATGCTCTGGTCGCAGTGCCACTCGCGCGCCGCGCTCCCGGGCCTCAGCAGGATTCCCGCCTTGGGCACGCCGCTGTGCTACCTCATCAGCTTCTTCCAGCTTGCCATTGACTCGCTGCGCAGCTTCGCCATCATGGCCGTCATCCTAGCCTTTGTCGGCGGTCTCTTGACCGTCAGCACCGTCGAGTCTGCTCGGGTGTGCAACGCCCCCAACGTGCTGGTTGCCTATCCCACTGGGCCGTGGCTCATCTTCAACCTCCTTGGTGGTGCCGTCATTTGGCAGATTGCCATCATCCCTGCCTTCTTCCACTCTGCCAAGAGACTCATTGCTGAGAGAAAGAGACAGGCAGAGTCTGGCAACGATGGAGAGACAGCGCCCGAGGACCAAAGCCGCCACCTCTCGGACTCTGAAGTTATTGCCATTCCCGTCAGCGTGGCGCTCGGCTTCTTTCTCCCCTCTATTCTTATGCTCACCCTCAAGTCGCCACAGGCAGTTGGCGTTTGGCTCTTTTTCCCAGTTTATGTTTCACTCATCCGTCAAGCCGTTCGCAAGATGGTGAGGGCCGTAAAGAGAGAGGATCCCACCCTGATTCATCTCGAGTCGAACCGGGTTTCGCTCGCGATTGTCTATGCACTGCCAATCATTTTGTCTATTATTGCCAACGTCTTTCTCATCTGGAACATGACTCGCCCTGACGACCGCAAGTCAGACACGAAGTCTGCCCTTGCCTTCATCGAGATTGATGTCCAATTCATTTTCTGGACCGTCTTGTACTGGATGCTTGTTGAAGTTAGCTGGAAGGTTCCCTTGATCACAGTTGTCTCAGCCATTATCGTTGGCCCCGGTGCGGGTACTTGTCTTGGCTGGATCTATCGTGAAACTCTCATCCACGAGGGTCCCAGCGATGATGAAGAGCATGGTGATGGTCAGGCAGAGCAGCCGGCAAATGAAGAGACGCCCCTCCTGCAAGACTAAGTGACATCAAAACGATGAGAGAAAAAAAGAGGCGTGAAATACCATCAGATTCGTAAATACCGTCACATATCGATAGCAATACCAAGTCCTTGAATATGGGTGTTTTTTTCCTCGTAGCCGACTTCCGCCATGCTTTGTACAGATTCCAGAGACCTCATCCCTAAGTAGTACATATATATGATACAGATTAATTTTTTTCGCCTCTTCTTAGGCTCGCACTTTGGCCAGTATCCGCTCCCGAATCACCTGCGCTGCCACCACGGATCCGTGTTGCAGGGTGATGGCACCAATAATGGCCAAGATGGAGCTGTTGAGCACAACTTCAACACCAGACGACTTGAGCTTTCGCACCTATTGGAAATGTGTCAGTACAGTCCACCCGGTCCGTTCCTAGGAGGCCAACGTACCAGTCGAGGCTTCCACCGCACCACATCAATCAGCCCCACATCAATGGCCAGTTCGTACAGCTTCTCCTTGCCGACGATATCTTTTGGTCCCTCCACGTTCAGGTTGTCTATCGAGGCCAGCTGGGGGTGCTCGAATGGTTGTCTGTGAAACTCATCCGTCACCTTGGCTCCGGCAATGGGCTCCTTGGCCACAATGTGCTTGGTGGTTTCCATAATGAGAGCCATTCGGCCTAGAGGGGAAAAAAAGGTCAGCGCACATTTCCCGTACATTTTTTTTTTCGATCTGTATACATACCCAAAAGGGCCAATCGGTCGTTGAACCCTCTCCTTCCCTGGTCAAAACTCTTGTGTGTCACGGCGAGCCACTTGAGCTCCTCGGGAAGAAGTTTGTGGCCGTTGGGTCCCAGGAGGCGGTCGTACATTTCGTCAAGCTTCCTTGGGTCGTTGTTCACAGACCAGACCTTGTTCTGGGGGTTCTTTGCAAAGTCTAGCTGGAAGCCCGCCTTCATTTCGGGGGGGGTCTGGGACCATCGTGGAACTGGGGCGGCGGGATTGGGAGTGTCGGCCTTGAAGGATTCGGGTGTGGTGGCGTAGGAGCGGACGCAGGGCATGAGGGCGCGGGCAGCCAGGCGAGAGCGCGCGAGGGTGGCGCGGCAAGGTTGGAGAGCCATGGCGAGGAGGAATTGGCCCGACGTTGAGGTTCTGGTGGTGGTCGTGGTGGTCTGAATTGCAGCCGTCAATTGCGGCCAAGCCTGGCTCGCGAACATTTTCCAAAGTCACGTGTTTACGCCGCTGGGACCCGTTCGATGCGGCCCCACTCCGGACTTGGCATTTAGACCCCGGTATCAAGACGATGATTATCCTGCGCTATGAATCGGCTAACAGCGATGAGCGAGTCGGAGTTGTCAGACCAAAATGCTCATGATTTTGTTGCAAATGATTTCTCTACTTTCATGAGATGGCAAACAGCCATTTAACAATGCCACACGATCCCCTTGTCACATCAGAGTCATAAGTGAGCACAGCGCATTCATGTTGATGAACTCCCCTTTCCCTTCCTTCCAGTCGTTGGTTTCTCACGGAATTTGTCCAGTTACGTTACATGAATCGCGACGATGCGAAGCCCACTCAAATCACTCTATCTCCAAATCGCCAAGGTTTTACAAACTAAGGGTCCTTTCCCAGTGGCAGAGATTGAAAAGCAATGAGCTGACATTGAAATTTCTCACTCTTGCAGTTGTATTTTGCTTGGAATGATTAGGGGCTGGCTGTGGCTCTTTTTCCTCGTTTTCCCTCTTATTGAGGTAGTGAATAATTTCAAGCTTTGGCGTCACCTTCTTCTTGGAGGTTCAATGGTACAGATGTGAGTTTGTTTTCTTTTCAATGAATTTACAATACATTATTTAACTATTAATATGAAACGAGAAAAGGAAAACGAATAGAATATACATGATCGCAGAAGAGTATACCAACTGCCTCAAGTGTCGACCTGCTGGAGATGATATGCTGTCTAGGGTAGCTCAGAAGACAGGTCGGGAATAACCTTGCAGGGGGTTACAGAAGACAGCTCCCCACTAGAGCTTGTTCCTGAGCCAGGACAGTGGGGGACCAGCCGCTAACGCATGCCGCACAGTGGAGCCCAGCAACCATTGCCCCTAGCTTGACCTTTCCTCGTAGCTCAAGACACCTACCTTGATCCATCAAGACAGACGTCAACATGACTTCACAGCAGCTCCCCGACGAGAGCGGCCTTCGCAGCCGATTGGCCTCGGTGCTGCCCAAGGGTTACGACTTCGGCGTCCATCACATGTCGACGCCTCCCTTCAAAACCGACCCCCTCTACTCCCCCCCTCCCAACGAGCGCCCCGAGAAAACATACTGCGAGAACCACTTCCTTGCTGTTTCGATCGACGCACCTCCCGTCGCCGCCTCGAGCCAATCCGACTCACAATCCGAGACAGAGGCCAAGAAGAAACTTTTAGTGCTGGGCGTTGAAGTCTTTATCTACACAACCGCCCGGGCTACGACTCTTTTCGTCTCCAAGGCTGATTCGACTGGGTACCTGGGCTTGCTCAACCTCCCCAAGGGTACCCCGAGCCCAATTCGGGAGATATGCTCCGCATTTGTCGGATACTTGGTCGAGAAGCGCAGAAGAAAGGATGTGCAGTTCATTGTCAACTTGTTTGCCCGAGCTCAATCGCAATACCTTTTCCCGGGCAGCGTCGACCACGGCGCGAAGCATGTCTTGGACGATAGAGGCCTCATCAAATGGTGGTGTCGAGTTCTGGATCCCATCCTAGGACCCGCTCCCAAAGGAACCCCCGCCCCCTGGAAGAGCTCCAAGGCTTACCTCGTTGTCCCCGGACTCGAGGCATACGAGACCAAGGCTTTGGTCCAGCGGAATCCCGCTTCCTCGTCATGGACCCTTGGTCACCCCCTGGAGCGTATATCCCACTACTACCGCGAGTTTGACTGGGTGCCGCCGAGATGTCTGATTCCTCATTTTCCTGACGACCCGAAATCCCGTTTTCGAGATGAGCTGGATGAAGAAGCCCACAATTCAAAGGAGATGAAGACGACTGGGCGGTGGAAGAGCGTCAAGACACTGGATATGTTTTGGGAGATGATGGCTTTTCGACAAGAATGCTCGAGCGGTCGGATGACTGGTTTTATCTGGGTGGTCTTTGATGATAATGAGGATGGCACCGCCGCTGCAGAGCCTGCTTCTGCGCTATCATCCCAGCCCCTTGCTCCGCCAGAAACCCCCGAGAAGCAGCGGACAGTCAACATGACCCCTACCACGACACCCCGCAAGCTCTTCCCTACTAAAGCAGACACTAAAAGAGAGGAGAAGAACAAGGACAAGAAGAAAAAGAAGCCCAAGAAGAAGAAGACGCTCAAGGGTCCTATCATTCCCCGTACCCCTCGCATTAAGAAGGAACTGCGCAACTACCTACTTGACTGCCCAACCTCGACAGCGTACTATTCTTGGTCCGTGGAGGGACGAGGAGAGAAAATTGTCAGCGAAAACAACTACAAACGTATCGTTGAGCTTTTGCTGCACCTCGACTTTTCCAACCTCAACAAGGCAACGGGTAGTACTAGTCGCTGGGTGAGCGAGGTCGGCATGGGAAGCAAATGGGGTGCCACTGTGACGGGTAATCGTGAGCTGGCACCGCCAGACCAAGCAGGCAGCACAAATGGGGCAGCCCCGGTCAACAACCTGTCGGGGCTGATTAAGAGAAAGCGAACGGACTCGGCTAGTCAAAAGGTGGAAGAGCCAAACAGCAAGGTCAACGTGCTAAGTGAGGGATTAGTCAAGAGGAAGCCCAAGGAGGAGGCGGCGCCCAGCAACAGCGAGGGCAAAGCGCCGGAGGTCAATGTTTTGTCTACAGGACTCGTGAGGAAGAAGGCCAAGGAGTAGGCAATGGCATGTATTATATATATAATTGGTTATTAGGCGTTGGGACAAGGGATATGGATATTGGACAGCCTTGGAGTCGGGAGAATGTATCTGCAAGCGCACAAAGCGAGGGACGTACAGACCAGAATAATTACGACCAAAGAGTCTTACCAATGACGACCTTGCGGCTTTTGCCCAATGCCACCCACCAGCACGAGTGTGGCCTGTCGGGACCTTGGCGGCGATCCGATCTCCACCAACCGGCCGCGCCCCGAAGGGCCGGGACCGTGGCGGGAACTAGGCAGTTTCCGGGAGGTGGAAACTTTGGAAGGCGTTGTCGGCCCTGTCACGTTGGTTTATTTCTGCCCGGGGGGGCTTTCCTGCAAGCAAGAGAAGGCTGGCTAGCAATGCATGTCGATGAAAATCGTTGTGCTGGCCAAGCCCGAGTGACTAAACCGAGGGTGACATGATCCTCGACAGAGCCATCGGAAGCAATGTTCCGTAAATACAGTGAAATCCTCAGGTGGCAGGGATTCTTTTTTTTGCTTTCGCGTCTAATTATATCAATCTGGAGGCACTGTAGTACACATCCTTTCTCATTCGCAAAATACGCTTTAAATATTCTGAAAAAATGGCCTCAGCTTCGCGCCCTTCGAGAATACCCCCTTTAAACACACACGCATACACACACTCACTCACAGATTAACCAAATCTTTTTTACCTATATCATGTTTCTCATTTACTTATTTCATAAAAAAAATGCTCAAAAGAACGCCACCATGGCCCACCGTAATGCCCGTCCCATTCATTCCCGCCCATGCAACAAACCCCCCCCTCGACGCACAACACCAAGAAGAAAAAGACCGATCTTCAAAATGTGATCTATCTGAAAAAAAATGAAAAATATGAGGAAGCCCCTTGCTCCGTTTTGATATGCAAAGCGAAGATGCCCTTTTTTTGAGAAAAATGAAACGAATAGTGAAATTGCTATGCTTCCTTTTTATTTTATTTTTTTACCGTTGAATGTGGTGTAGGTTCACGGGGGTGATGGGCTCGTTGCCCGTCAAGACGGCCATGATGTTGCGCATGCTGAGCTCCTCGAAGCCCTTGTGCGTCTCGACGGTGCCTCCCGCATTGTGGCACGTTAGCATCACGCGGCCCTTGCGCGCAAACTCCAGCAGGCCCGGGTGGACGTCTGGCTCAGCGGCGTGGACGTCGAGGGCGGCGGAGGACAGACGGCCGGACTCGAGGGCCCTGACGAGGGCGTCCTCGTCGACGAGGCTGCCGCGCGCAATGTTGACGAAGCGCGCGCCGGGGCTGAACAGGCTCAGCGAGGCGTCGTTGATGAGGGCGCCGTCTCCCGCCGGGGTGCACAGCACGATGCAGTCCGAGGTGGCCAGGAGCGCCCCGAGCGAGGCGTGGGCCCGGGCCCGGAGCGGCTCGGTGACGGAGGCCGGCTTGGGCACCACGTCGTGGTAGTGCACGTTCATCTGGAAGCCGTGGTGGCAGCGGGCGGCGATCTGCTGGCCAATGTTGCCGAAGCCGATGAAGCCCACGTTCTGGCCGCGGAGGTTGTGCGCCTGCGCCGTGGCCCCGGCGTGGCACGCCTGGAAATCGGCGCCGACGCCCGACGTGGCCGCGTTGGTGCACCAGGGCAGCTGCCGGAAGGTGGAGATGATCATGGCGATGGAGAAGTCGGCCACGGCGTCGCAGGCTGCGAGGCCAGAGTTGCAGTAGATGATGTCTGTTTTGTTTTGTCGTGTTAGTTCAATTGAGCGCGCACACACAAATTCACAAGACGGTGGCACACTCACCTCGTTGTCCCAGAAGCTTGGTGTCGGCCCAGTCAAAGCCGGCTCCGGCGCTGGCAAAGACCTGGACGCTCTCCGGCAGCAGGTCGACCAGCTCGGCGTCCCACTGGCCCATCTCGCCGCCGGTGCCCCAGAAGGGGCGGAAGATGGCGTGGAAGTCGCCCCAGCGGCGCTCCTTGAGGGCCTTGATGAACTCTGGCCGCTGGCGCTCCTCGGCCTCCGGCCTCACGACGTCGAACTGGGCGCTGAAGCGAGCGTACGTGTCCGGGTTGTACTTGATGGCATCGCCAATGTGCAGCACACGCAGCCTCGCCGAGGCGGCCATGGCCACTTTCGCCGGCGAGAGGGGAGACGTTGGGTGAGAGAATAGAGGCACCGGAGGGGCAGGCGAGGTGGCTCTGGGCGTCGAGGCAGGCACCGGCGTGTTGGTTGGCTCAGCCATTGCGTCGATGCTGGGGGAGGGGAAAGAGGGGGGAGTTTTATACAAGGCGAGGGCGATGGCACCGGATGTTGAAATGGGCTGTCTGCGTATTGAGGCAAAAGACGAACAATGGGGGAGGGCGGCCAAGGTGGTGACGAGCAGGAAGAGCCGCAATCGATAACTCGCACTCCTCGCGCCGGCAGCCAGCAGCCAGCAGTTGCCCAAAGAGAGCCCAGCCCGGGTGGATCGATGCTGTGACAACACCCCTACGGCCCGACTTTTGATGGCGGCAGACCCTAGTCAAGAGACGACGAATCCGAGATAAGCGCCTTGACGTCTGAGTTTGGAGAGCATATTGTGAACAGTGCAGCTGCCATAAGCTGTAAAAAAGAGTAAAAAATAAAAACCATGCCATGAGATCTATCTGCAAAAATTATAACAAATTTCTTCCTTTTGCAAAATATCCTCTCACTCCTTGAATATTTCTTGAATACACCGCATGAGGCAATTTCCTGGGGCTTGATCGTCTCAGCCTATTACTGGTTGTGTGTCCCCGTCCAAAGACCTCCCATGTCTCAGTGATGGGAGTCATGGGTGTGCGATAAAAAAAGCAACGAACCAAACAAAAAAAAGCGGGGAGATGTCTCCCCCACCATTTACGGGGATCAGGAGGTGACGCCAAATGTCCGGGGCCCCGGCGGGAGAGCGGCTGGGCTGTGGAAGTGTAAATAATCCCTTAGTTGGACAGGGTGCGTGTGGCACACCTGCTTATGGCCAATGCATGTGCGTGTATGTATGTGTGTGTGTATGTGTGTGCATGCGGGGGACTACGCAGTTGGGGTTTGATCAGGCTGGCCTTAGGGCATTTGCTGAGGGACCGGAAGCGCAGTCCTAGCACGTTGTCGGTGGCTGACCGCTTATCAAAGTGGTGTGACTTTGGGGGTTTGAATTGATGCGATGCTATAGCTCGTCCGACAGGCTTTGCACCTGGAGCCTGCCCGATTTCTCCTTGGTGCGAGATTCGTGCTCCGGCGGGAAGGCGAACCGTCCCGTGCCAACCCGTGTCTGCCAATGCGCCTTTGCAAAGGCTTCCTTGACAAGCTGAATCATTCCAACCTCGCTCCCCCGGGTCCCCGCAAGAGAAATGCAGACCGGCTTATACTCCGTCTTCCCGCTAACTTTTGATCCGTACGGTACCTGAGCGACTTTGTCGGGAAGGATCCCGGTCAGCACCCCAAATGCATGAACCGGGTGACATGATGTTTTTCTTGAGCACTTACACGGGACTGATAGAAGTGGTGCCCCCAACACGGCAGCTAGAAACTCAGGTTTTACACCCTCGGGGGTGGTTGGTGGACTAATTAACCAGCGTCAGCTTGCTATGCAGTGATGCAGACGCCATGAAACGCACAGTGTGGGCTCATCCCGGTGCAAGACGTGGGAAGTCCCGCAGGGTAGGATCATGATGGCTTCGGCATTGGGGGTCGTCTGGGCGAGTGGCATGACATGTTGGTCGAACCATTTGCGGAACAATTCCAGTCGATTTGAGTACTCTTGGTACTCTTTGTCGGTCACGGCCGCTCCTGTATTCCTGCATCTGGTCAGCAATGTTAATGTCTTGGTACGCCACTACACGTACCAGGATAACTTTGGCACAGCTTCAACATATGGATCGGTTCCAAATGTATCCCGATATTGAGCTGTAAAATCTTTGAAATTGCGGTAATACTCGTAGCACCAAGCATGGAATGGGGGCTTGCCTGTCAGTTTCGAACCCTTCTTGCAGATGTAGAGCACCTACATCTTTTAGATACACTTGCAGTTCCTCACTGCGGGCTTCATTTGGACGACTTTTAGTCCAAATATCCTCAATATTCACTTTTTCTACCGAAACACCCAGAAAGCTTTCCAGCGCGGAAACGAAATCAGAAGAATGTGACTGCTGGTCGCTTGAGTGGTGCATATCAACTGGGTATAAAATCCTCCTGGGCAAGTCGGCCTCGCGTGAATTGGCACTGAGAGATGCTGAAGCAATCTCCAAAAGATCCCCAAGACTGCGGCTGTACAGACCGACACTGTCATTTCTGTTACATCAATTAGTTTAAGCATCTCTCTAACTGGGGCCACTATTGCGAACCTGGAAATATTTATGATGCCGTCGTGGGATATACTACCAGGAGATGTAGAGAGTGTATATACTCCATCTTGGGCTGAGAAGCCGTCATCTACAATCATGGTCAGTGTACAATTCTGCAGCGCAGCATTTACACATACCATTACCGCCGATGCTTTGCTGTAACCAGTTGTATCCTATTAAACCAGCAGAGTTTCCTGGGGACACTCCTGAGAGAGCCTGGTATCCATCTCCCCTTGCACTCCAAGGAGCTTGCTCGTCAACCCAATTGGCACCGGTGCCCAGCGGAGACGCCTTGGTCTTTCCAACGACAATGGCACCCAGATCAATTAATTTTTGCGCAAAGTCTGCAGTGGTGGTCGAAGCAGAGGTGTAAAGAGACCTCCAGGCGCGGCTAGACAGCAACGACGGCGTGCCCCGCAGAGAGACGAGATCGCTGATGGAGATGCGCACGCCGGAGAGGGGCTTTTGGTTGGAAGGCTGAGGGAAGTAGAGACGCGAAGGTACAGCGACTGATTTAGAATCACCTTGGGTCGACAGAGAGGCTAGGACTTGGAATCTGCGCCGTGTTAGTGCCATTTTTTTCTCTTTGAAATGAATTGATTGCAATGTACTTGTCAGGTTGGTTAGCATCCTCTGGAATGACACCAAACGCAAATGCTCCAAACTCATCATCATACAATCTCCATGCTTGATGGAGATTCGGGCCATGCAAGAAATACGGCCCGGATGGTAATTCCGACCAGTCGCTGTCCAGACTGGTCATGTTACCCAAGTGGTACACCGGAAGATCCAAACCATCCTTGAGCGAGGCCGGCTTCCTCGCGCCGTCGGAGCCTGGCTTCTCCACTAGCACCCCGCCAAACGCCGGGGAAAAAACATCGTCGTACTCATCAAGAAGCTGCAGGAGACCATCAATGTCGCCGAATATTTCCTCAGTGGTGAGCAGCGTCACCGGGAGGATGGCATCCGGATTAATAGTTTCTTCGATGGAGCTCTGTGTGACCGGTTATCATCCACGGGATTGCAGCATCAAAGTGGGGAGGCATCTACAAGCTTGGTTGGGTGGATGAGATACTGGAGCCCTGCGACGAGGACGGTAACGAGGGGCTTCATGCTGGGGTATCACCCTCTTATTGCTAGTTGGGGAGCTTCGGGGAGTGTTTTACGGGAAGACTGGAGGATGGGAGACAGGAGGTAGAGAAGTACGAGTGACGTATGAGCAAACAAAATAAGACTGAGACATACATGCCTCTTCCAGCCGAGAGACGGCACGCTCACACGACGACGATGGGCTTAGCCGCGCACGGGGGGCCGGAGGTAGCGCCAGCCGCTATCTCGGTGAGTAGCGATAAGATAAGTTGGATACCCGGTGAGCTTATCGGTTTGTGGGGTATCAATCACCACCAAAAAATCATTCTTGCACCCCGCCAATACCACATTTGCTGGCAAGTATTCAGAAACCGTACGAAATAGACACAAAAATGGCCAAAAAGAGAGGTAATTTCCCGATTTCCTACTTTTATGCTCTGCGAAGCTGCTTGGAATCAGATTTTTAACAATCCTCCCAGGTCCCTCAATCCACTCCCGCGCTGCCCGGCGCGCAACATCGCCCAGCATCGACACGGACAAATCGCTAAAGGACATCAAGCCGCCCTCGCGCAGCTCGACCGCGCGGCCCTCGGTCCTGGCCGTCCACCAGTCGGCCGGCGTGCAGAAGAAGGTCAAGAACGGCCGCAAGAGCCAGATGTCGGCCAAGGCCCGCCGCCGCCACGAAAAGGGCCTCGAGATGGCCGAGGCCGTCATCGAGCGCACCAGCCGCAAGGTCGAGAAGAGCGTCGGCCGCAGCCGCGCCGTCAAGCAGCGCAGCAAGAACTGGGAGGACATCAACAAGGTCGCCGAGGCTGGCGAAAAGATGGAGGGTGACGCCGACGACGATGCCGCCGCCGAGGGCAACGGGGCGGAGACGGACGAGGAGATGGACCCCGTCGCCGCGGAACTGATTGCCCACTCCAAGAATGAGCCCTTGAGCCAGGTTGTCAACCCATGGTTAGAGGAGGGCGAGGATCTCTGAGCGAAAGACTCTTTGGGATGGGACTACATGTGCATTTTGTTGGAGTTTTGGAGTCGAAGAAAAAATTCTGGTCGTCTATTTCTAGACCTGATTCATGGTATACTGCTGTCCGGATTGATGATTTTTCATTTGTTATACATATTTTTTCTCATTTAGGCCCAACCGCCTTGATGGAAGATAACCCAGAGTATATACTATTGATACACCGCCGCTCTTAAGCGGGCCAAATCGCTCTTGCGTGTCCATGAAGCAATGATTCTTTCTTTCTTTGAACCGTGGTCTTCTGTGGGCGATTGATTATTTGGGAATTCCCTCAAGGAAGAGCCGCAGCGTCCTGTTAACGTGGCCGGCCATTTCCTTGTACTCCCTGGCGTTGACGTCCTCGATGCCCTTCTTCACCCTGGCTAGCACCTCCTCGGCCTCGGCGTCCTCTGTCTTGCGGCCGCCTTTCTTACGGCCTAGGATAACCTCGACTCGCCAACCCTTGGACAGGAAGGTGCTCAGCTGGCGCATCTTGGTAGCCAGGTCGTTGTCGCCAATGGCCCAGTTGAGCTCGAGCTCCTTGCTCTTGACCGTCGTCACCTTGGACACGCGTTTGCGTTCCTTGGCCTCGCGCTGGCGCAGGTACTCCTCCTTCTTGTTGACCACCTTGCAGACTGCGTACTCTGCGGGCTTGTTGTCGCTGGGTTTCGCAGGCACGTACGGCGTGATCATGCGCAGGGATTCGGCCTTGGGGTCCAGCCGGCTGAGGACGTGGCGGGTCACGAGGGGCCCGTCAAAATTGCCATTGTCGAGCACCATGATCTTGGGGTCCGTAATCTCGTGGTCCTGGGGAAAGCGGTCACGGCCCGACTTGTCAATGTCTTCCTTGGTCGTGTATCGCCTGTCGAAGCCACGGTCATCGTCGTCGACGGCCAGAGGTTCGCTGCGGCCCTTGACTGCTCGCAATTGGGGAGCGTGCGCAGCGAAAGCGCGGGACTGGCATGGAGGAGCAACTGGAGAGACCCGGGACGACTGGGCGTGGACGAGGGGGAGCAGTTGGCTCTGAAGGGCAACCTGGCGACGCTCGAGCGGGGAGACAAACACCCGGTAGAGGGCACGCCTCGAGTTGTTGACGCAGGCCACAGTGTTCATGATGCCGGGTTTGTGGAATGGGCGGTGTCAGGTTTGCAGGATGCGGTTTCGAGGGCAAAGGTGTCGAAAACCGCACGCAATGGCCCAATTGTGGTGATATGGCCGTTGTGATGGTGCTCAATGCAGCCTCGGTCGCCTGTTAAAAGCGGGCGGCCGGCGCCGGCAATAGAGCCCATCGTCACAGCTTGCGGCTTTCGGCCAATCACGGCCCGCAAAGCTCGCGAGACCCAGTTGCAAGCTCTCACTCTAACACAACCACCAACCAACTTGCGCGCAACGGCTCATCGCTCGCCCATGCGCCCTCACGACATGAGCGGCATGCAGCAGCTAGCACAGCCATAAAGCCAAGTCTTTCTCGCCAAGGGCCCTACGCAAAATGCCATTTTACCACTTTGCGCGCCATCCCGTGCGCACCTCCATTACTTTTCTCAAGGCCACCTGCCTGGTGCATTTGGGCCTGAGCCACGGCTACACCATCAGCCCGGCTCAGGGCCCGTCTATGCTCCCCACTTTCTCTGTTGACGGCGACTGGATCCTCTGCAACAACACTCGTCGCTACGGTCGTGGTGTTGGCGTTGGCGACCTTGTTGTCTATCGGATCCCCATCCTTCTCAACCAGTGGGGTGTGAAGCGAATAATTGGTATGCCTGGCGACTATGTTTCTATCGGAACTCCCGGTGACCCAGGCGAGGAATTGATGATACAGGTGCGTCTTTAGCCTTGCTTTGACCGAGGCCTGCTGGCCCGAACCCCAAAACCTCGTTTGCTAATGTGCCGCAGGTCCCAGAAGGCCACTGCTGGATCTCAGGAGACAATCTCCCCGCCTCGCGGGACTCTAGGCATTTTGGCCCCTTGCCCCTTGCTCTTGTGACGGGTACTCTGATGGCTAAAGTTTTGCCTTGGAACGAACGCAAGTGGATGACAAATGAGTTGGAAAAAATTGAATTATAACTGCTAGATCAGCCATGATGCTACGCAAACCATGTACACTATGAAATTATCACTGCCTTTACATCATTGGCGACCTCATGTACAATATGACTTCTTCTTGCAAGGGTATAGAAACCTATCACCATCCGTAGTCTAATTACACAGCCTTTCATCTCCTCAAGGAAAGCCGTCCTGCTACTGACGCGACCAATGAATAAGGGAACCCGGCGGCTACATATCTGCCGCGAAATGCTTCGTAACAAAGAAAAACAGGAAAGGAAAACGAAATGCCAAAAGTCCTTCTGCCCCAAGCCCTTGCACCGTTCGTCTCACCGGGAGCACTGCGAGAGCCAACCCCTCCCCAAAAGTCGTCGGAATAAGAGTCGAGTATAAAGAGAGAGGAGAAGAGAAAAAAAAGAAGAGAGCTCCAGCAGAACAATGCAAGCGCCGTATAGTAAAAAACAAAAAATTAAAACCGTCAAGAAACCAAACAGCAGTCTTTAAAACTTATGCGCCATCAACACCGTCCCGTCCCACCATTCCGTGCAGTAGCCTTGCCCTGAACGCTTCGCTTTTATCGAGAAAAATGATCAAATGCCTCCGACTCAGGCGTGGTTTCGAATCCGTGTGCATATCGACCCTTAGCCCTCAATATGAGCCTTGGACATGCTCTGTCCAAGAAGCTCAAGGCAGCGCTGGGCCAGGTTCACTACCTCACCCTCATCCTCGTCATCGAATTCGTTTTCGGGCTCAATCTGACGAGTGGCAATGGTTCGGATATGCTCGATAATGTCCTCCGCTTTTCCAATGAGACCAATCAGGTCCTTGTCCTCAGACTCGAAGAGCTGCAGCAATGTCCAGACCGCAATGTGCTGGAACGTGGCGTCGCCGGACTGAAGGAAGCGGCAGAGATACCCGTGAATTCCGCCACTGGGCTCGGTCCAGTTCTGAATAAAGATGGAGTAATCGCCCACTGTGACAATAGGTTAGCGACTCTGGAACATCTCAAGAACGAGGTGACTTACCTTTGGAAGACAGGTTGCCCAGAGCGGCAGCGCTGTTGCCCTGGACTTCGATGCTGGGAGAATGAGTGAGAGGAATCAAGACACTGCAAACGCCGAGGTTCAGCAGATGAGACTTCAGATCGTCGCTCAGTGCGAGAACTGCAATTGCGGCAGTCATCTCAGACTGGACCGTGACGGGGACATCCAGCACTAGCTGCTTGCATTTTTGCACAGCACCCGCATCCAACACAAGAGCCTTGTTGCGGTCCGAGCTGGCCGCCAAGTTTCGCAGGGTGGAAATGGCGTGGCATTGTATCTCTTCGTTATCGGTGGAACCCAGAAGGTCAACGAGGGGTTTGAGAAAGTTGGTTTCGATGATGGGGGACTCGTTCATCGGGTGAATGGAAATATTTCGAATGCAAGCAACCGCCGAGAGAATGAGGGGGAGGTATGATGACTGAAGGAGACGAAGGAGAGGATGAAGACCATTGGCCCTCACAATATCGAGTTGGTACTTCTCGTCAGAAGCAAGGTTTCGAAGGGCCAGAGCAGCCTGGCACTGAACCTTGGGGGAAGTTGAATCCATCAAATTAACCAGAGACTGGACTAGCTTGGGTTCGGTTTGTGCGAGTTTTCGTCGGTTGCTGGCGTCGACGGCAATGTTGCTGAGGGCGGTGGTGCAATAGTACTGAACGTCAACATCGGGAGAGGAGAGCAACTGGACAAGTACGGGGATGGCGCCAGCGTTGACGAGTTGCTGTCGATTCTCGTCTATCCTCCTGTCAGCAAAGAATTTCCCGATGGACTCATTGAAGCTTACCGGAGTGCGTCATGTTGAGCAGGGCACCAGTTGCATTCCTCTGAACTCGCATATCCCTAGACTTGGCAAGTCTGGTCAGAGGCCCGAGTGCACCCGAGCGAGCAATCTTGGCCTTGTTTTCCTCGTGGGTGGCCAGGTTTGTGATACACCCCACTGCGTTGCACTGAACCTCTACATTGGGTGACATCATTTGGCGAATCAATGGAGTCAGACCACCAAGTTGCACAATCAGCACCTTGTTCTCAGCTGGCGGCATAATTAGTTTTATAAACGTCATGAGAGCTTGCTACTGGCAAACGTACTGTCGACGGCCAAGTTGCCAAGGGCGGCACTGGCAGCTCTTTGGACCTCGATATCGGGGCTTTGAAGGAGAAAGAGGATGGGCTCGAGAGTATCGCGGTCGACCTCGCGGACATCTACGTATTGGCGTGTCAGTGCATCCAAGTCGTATCAGAGCAGATCAGCAGCTTGATCGTGGCGACTCGCCGACACGACCGTGGCAGGCGCGTCTTGCATCCACATACCTCGTTCGGTGATTTCGGCAAACGTCAGGCTTGCACTTCGTTGAAGGTCAATGTTCTCTGAGAAGACCAAGGTGCTGAGAGCTCGAAGAGGCTCGCCCGAGAAGAAGTCGGTTTCACCACGCTGCTGCAGGGTCAGCCGGGTACCGGGAACAGGGAGTGTGAGAGAGGGGTCAGACGTTTTCGAGGTACTGAAGCAGGTCTGCAACGGCTTCCCGCTCGCTGTCGGCGAGGACAGGCTCATAGAGGCCATCGCGGGCCCGCCCTAGAAAGGCGTTAGCTGTGTGGTTCCTATCACAGTCATCGCAGATAGCGGCACTCGGGTCGTGACTAACCTCCGCAGCATGTCGAGCAGACGGCACCCATGGCCCAAATAAATGTTCAGAGCCGCTGATTCGGTCGAGGGATAATTCGGTCGTCGGCGGGCGGCAGGGCCAGGGTCGTCGACGGCGTCTCAGTCGTGTTTTTGCAGGACGTGGTGCGCGAGTCGACGAGGTTTGTTGACGAAAAACGATGCGGTCGGCGGAAATAACGTCACAGCGGCAGGCGGGCGGCGTCTCGAATTACGATTATCGGGGCTTGAGCTGCCCGGTAGCAGCCGCCACAGAAGGCTGGTGGGATCGGCGATGGTGGCAGCGACGAGCGAAATCGTGGCGGGGGAACGAGTGGATGGCAGATGCGAGGCGAGGTTGCGGCGACGGAGGGGGAGGAGGCGGATTAGCCAAGGAAAGAAAAGTGACGACCGGAAGAAGAAGATGGGATGGAGGGATTGGCCTGAGCTGGGAACGAGGGAAGATTGGATGGAGACGACGACAAACAAGGCAAGGCAGAGCAACGGGGGACGCCTGAGGAAGAGTCGGAAGCTCAAGTCAGGTACCACCTTAGCGCGGTAACAGGTACACCAAGGTACGCTGAGCTTCCAAAAGATACTGACCGGGGTTGCCTGGCCGCTGCTGCCCACCTGGTATCATTGTGTGTCTTCCCGTGTCTCGCAGGTACCCCAAGCCGTGCGTGCTCAACCGCGACCTAGAAAGGTCCCACTGGCGGAGGGGCGCTAGCGGGCGACGTTGCGCTATGATGTCTGCTTTCGTGTGCTGTGCAGGTCGCTGCAGTGGACCACACCCAGGGTCAGCAGCGGCTTTAGTGGAGCCTCGGTCCCCCGGTGTCCAGGGGAGCACCTGGGGACTTGTATCGCCAGCTTTGCCTGCCCTTATCCATTGGCTTTGCAGTGACGACGGGAGCCTCTTGGCCCTCTCCCTTGGAATCCCAACCCATCGCTTCTCGCGCGAACCCGCCAACCGATGGCCGCTGCATTCCAGCATGAAGCTTGGTGGCTGCAAATCTTGGTCTCAAATTGCTGATCTGCCAAAGGTTCGCGTGTCCGGACGTGCTTTTTAGACAAGGGATGCAGGCTCACTGACAGATGCCAGGCGGACGATAGGGATACATGACGCACTGGGAGGGAGACATTGTCAACGGGAGCATGGCTAAGAATAGACGCAAAACAAAGGACATCGCGCTCCGATATCAGGCTAGATCAGTGCCATCTATCGCAGAGCGTTATTGGTTGATTATTTTTCAACACAGATAGGGTTGACAAAAAACCTTGTCTCTGGTGCCGCGTATTCTTCGCAGCAACTTTGCCCAGGGCAGCGCAACGCGAGGCTCCACCATTGAAGCTTGCTTGATTGAGAGATGGGACCAGCCATTTCTTTCCCGTTAGATAGAGTGGCACAGGCTAGATATTATCCGTCCAAGGACGAGACGGCATTGGTCGTCCCATTCAACGACTATGCAAATTTACACATAGTTTTCGCCGCTATAATCTCGTGCATGAGGATACGCGACCTGTTTCAACGGCGACCGAGTGACGCAGCTTATGCAAGTCCTGTCTCCGGCGAATATTCTGGGCTGCGCATAGACAACTCATATTTCAGCTCAATGCAACCGAGGTCCATTGTTCTGCAGCAATTAAGACCGTATTCTTGTTTAGAAACATCATATTGTGGTCCTCAAAAAGGCGTCATGTTCCCAACCAAAAGTAGTTCTTCATCACCGCCAATGTGCACCTGCCTTGGACTTGCATTTACATTTGCATGCATCTGCATTTGCATGTGACGTTGGTACGGGTTCGTCTGAGCCAAGCATGGATTGATGGGCTCATATTCGCCTCTAGCACCCCAGACAACGAGGTCTGTGTCGGCTCACCGTAATCGTAGTCGACAGGTTGACCCCGTTTTGTGTGCAGCAGCTCTTGAGCTTCTCCTCACTTTTAACAACACCACCATGGCGCATTGCGGTCTCTTCGGGAGGCCTTCCACCACCCGCATACAACACATGCTGCTGCAGCCATGCAGATCATGCTTCCTGCGGCATCCCTGACAGACACCACCAGCCGCTGCCATTGTCCTACTCAGCCGCCACGCCTGGCTAGGTGGGCTGGGTGATGCGTCAGCGGTTGCGACTACAGCCTCCTGCAGTCTCATTGGGAGGTCTCATGGTGAGCATGCAAGGCTGGTGCCTATCACCAAATATTGACTCACCCAAACCGTAGTGGTGGGCACTTTGCATGTGGTACCATGCCGCGGCTTTTCTGAGTCTGGCGCAGGGCAGCATTTAACCCAAGACAAGAGGCATGCCGAAAGGGGGCCCGAGTGCGGTCAACAGATTGGCAAGAGCCATTTGTTGAACAAGCACAATACGCTTTTGGTAGTGCTAATGCTTGGGCTCCAACGGTGCACTGGGGGCAACGGTGACATTCGCTACAGGTTGTCGATCCCAGATCTCGGGCAGGGAGTTTGGCCAGTCTCATCCTCCAGGGAGGACTGGGTCACGGTTTTGGACGCCATTACCAATCAATCCCATCCATCTCACCAACTTTACGAGCCCACATCTTGGGTGCTGGAGCAAGAAAGCTGCCACACCAAAGCAAAGCATACGAGGTTCTCCTGCAACAGAGGCGCGCGAACCGGGAATGAGGCAGCGCAAGTCGGTCGTACGAGAGAGATGCTGAGGTTTGGGCTCGAGCCAGGCATATGTAATCGAGCAGAGGGCAGTGGATCGTCCGAGCCGTTTACTGGTCAAGGTCACTTAGCGGCGAGACCCAGCGGGCGTCCTGGTTGTATCCATATCCATGACGCTGTTTCGCGCAAGGGTGCAGTGCCGTACATATGATGGGCGGCGCCATTCAGGGTGCGGTTTGATGTTAGGTGCTGGGTCTTATCACATTTTACGTGCTATCATATCAGTGACGCTGATTGTACCTCACCTCGGCGAGAGGAGGGGAGATGGCGTTGGTGCTTTCGAAACAAGCCTGTCTTAATAATTGCCAATTGTTCCATTCTGACGGGTCTGATTTGCGCTCGTTTTCCATCCTGCTACTGCCTTATCTATGTTTTATTCTCCCGCATCTTGACCATCACTCGCTCACTCCTGGCACCCTTCTGGCCTGCAGCCCCTCCCCCTCCGAAAGCTCGCTCGCTGCAGCTGGCTCACAAGTTTGTTTTTTATTATCACAGTCGCCCGCCAAACCTGCTCTCTTTTTTGGACAGGGGGCATGAATAAAAGTCGCCGGAGCAAGGCATATAATAAGCAGCGGCAGGGAGTACATTTTACGGCGGTGAGGGCTTGGAATGGAGGGAAATCCGGAGTTTGGGCAAAGCGGCCTCCCTCACGATCCGATTGACGGCACTACCTCTAAAATGACGACGGATGACCCTGCCGCACGTCTTCACAGCAAAGAGCAGGGACGAATGACAATACCGCAAGCAGAGGCAGAGCCCCGGGTGATTCGAGGCCGAGCCCGGACAGATGCCGCGGCCGACCTGGACGGTCTTGGTCTGGGAGGTGCGCTGCCAATTCCGGTGCCAGTGCCGGGCCCCGTGGACAACTGGTTGCGGTCTACCGACTACTTCTCGTCGTCGTTTGACGCAGTGAGGGATGGGACAGGTGGCAGAAAAAGCAACAAGAACAATGGGTTTGCTGCAGCAACCAGAGGGGCCTTCATGGACAATGGCAGCCGCAGCGGTGGAGGAGGAGGTGGTGGCGGTATTATGAGCAGTCTGTTTGGCAGTTCGCGCGCAACGGGCGCAGGCCTAACCACAACCGCAACAGCACCAACAGCTGGCGCGGCGGCTTCGGCTGCTAACCAACGCCGGGAGCGGGCATTCACCACGTCGTCCATGCTCGCCTCCACAGCCGACACCTGCACCACCAGCACTACCACGACAAGTGCAGGCGGACACGGCCATGTCCCTCAGTTTGTCGCTCCGTCATCCTACCTCCGTCCTCGCCCCAGGATTTCCAACCGGAGCGCAATGGCGCACCCTGAACCCAAGCCCTTGAGCCCTCTTGACAAAGAGCAGCTGCAGGGTCTAGTACGTGATCTTTTTCTTATCTTCGTTTTTTTCTCTTGCTTTCCTGTCCCGGCTTTCCCCAGACGACCGCTCTCCCACCCCAGTCCGCCCGCCCGTGATGCGCCCGCCCTTCTCCCCGTGGGCTGACTTGCGCAAACTGCGTGCGTGGGGCTGGATGTGCCTGCCCCTCAACAACCTCAAAGCGACAATGGAATTGCCATTTGCCCCGTTTGGATATGCTCTAGCCCGCGACTGACTGCGCCTCCGTCTGACAGAATGCCATTCGCGATTTCCTCAAGGTCCGCACCAGCTACGATGTCTTGCCCCTCTCGTTCCGCCTTATCGTCCTCGATACCGATCTGCTCATCAAGAAGGCCATCAACATCCTGACACAAAACTGTGCGTGCTCCAGCTGCCCCCGCGAAGCCCCTCCGTCGCCGCAACCGGCTCTGTTGCTAATTCCTATCTCCAGCCATCGTGTCGGCTCCCCTCTGGGATTCACAATCTGGTCGTTTTGCTGGTATCCTCAACAGCACCGACTTTATCAATGTCATCCAATACTACTGCCAGTTCCCCGACGAGATGATCAAGCTTGATCAGTTCCGCCTGAGCAGCCTGCGAGGTTGGTTCATCCTCCGCATCGAGTGCATGACATGCACGAGATCCACGGTATGTACGACACCTGCTGACACTTGCTAGACATTGAAAAGGCCATTGGGGCGATGCCCATTGAGACCGTTTCCGTCCATCCCTCCAAACCTCTGTACGAAGCATGCCGTCGAATGTTGAAGACCCGTGCCCGCCGAATTCCCCTCGTCGATACCGATAGCGAGACCGGCAAAGAGACGGTTGTGTCAGTCATTACCCAGTACCGCATCCTCAAGTTCATCGCCGTCAACAACGAGCATAACACAGTCCTCCTCAAAAAGGCGGTGCGCGATATCGGACTCGGCACCTATGCGGGTCTGGCGACGGCTCGCATGAATAACTCCGTGCTTGACGTCGTTCACCTCATGGTGGACCAAAACATTAGTTGCATCCCGATTGTCGATAGTGAGGGCAGGGTGCTCAATGTATTCGAAGCTGTTGATGTCATTCCTTGTATCAAAGGGGGTGTCTACGACGACCTTGATGGATCGGTTGGTGAGGCACTCGGCAAGCGTCCCGACGAAAGCCCCGGCATCTATACTTGCAGCGAGGAGGACCGGCTGGACTCGATTTTCGACACAATCCGCAAGAGCAGAGTGCACCGACTGGTAGTGGTTGACGACGACAATAAGCTCAAAGGAATCATTTCCCTTTCAGACATTCTCAAATACGTGTTGCTGTCTGGTGTAGAAGATACAACCCACTGGTAACGAATGCATTGCCGGAAACGAAACGAAGACGACGCCCATGATTGCATGTGCCCCGCGGCCAGGAACGAATTTCATTAACAGAGAGGATGACGCACAACAGGGTACAGCCGGGGTGCATCTAAATGGCGTATCGGAGGGATCTCAATGGATGGAATACCATGATGTTGCATAGTTTGCTCTTTCACTATAGACGGTGGAGGTGGTGTGGCTAGCCCAGTGTCACGCTGATGATACGCGCAGAAGAAAGGTGACAATAATGCTTCCTTATCCCTTTGATCCGGTTACTGTCTTTTCCGATAATCTTGTCCTGCCACTTTCTTCGTGTTGCATTGGATTTGTTCGACAAACTAGATGACCATGTGGGCGGAGTCGTTGGTGCATCGCCATGGTCTTTGGGGTCAGAGCGGGTAACCTAGATTGCCAGTTGAGATTTGAAAGTGGCTAAATATACACACAATGATATCACCTCAGTCGCAGCACGGCGAAGCCAACGTTACACTGTTCTTGCTAACTCGACATTATGGGCACTGTCCTCCTCTTGTCACACTCCCTGACACGCTCATGCCCACACATGCCTCGTGGTGATTCACCTGCAGCTCGCTTTCATTGGCAACCAAACCGAGAAGTGACCACAGGATGATCGAAACCCGCCTGGCCGCCTGGCCGCCTGGCGGATTGGTCAGGTGCCTGGCAGCGTGCCGCTATCCATTGCTAATTCCTGCAACCTGACCACAACTGCCACCTACATCTTGACCTACCTCATTCATCCGATAATAAAATGCGACTCTGGTCTCGGCTTTCTCTTGGGTCTCTTTGCGTATTTTGAACAAGCCTTTATTCGCACTTGAACAAATCAAATCTCGTTCCTCATCCCAGTACACTACCATCGGAGCGACGATATTATGCCTGTGCCCATTTAGCTTGCCCGCACCTGCACCAGAGCATAATCATTCTATTAAGAAGCTATTTTCTAAGACTGCTGGGTTCTTTCCTAAGCCCCACTCCATAGAATATCTTAGGCCAGTCGCGATGGACATGATATTCTCGCCACAGCCGGCCTATTCTGACAAATAACGTAACCACTTTATCAAGGTATGCTGACAGCACATATGAATTCACACTTGCAGATATTCCCATTATATGATGTCGAATTACTGTTGCTTTCACAAAAACGACGCTAATCGCTCTCCAGGAGCACACACCGCGCACTATCTATGGCTTCAGCCTCTCATCTCGACCACATTCGATATCCATCCGGATCTCTCGTGCTGCCCTCATATCCACTTCTCCCACGCGAAATTGCAGAGCCATTCTTACCGTCACAAACGACAGCCGCAAACCACGGGGCGCGCTATACGCACAACAGCAGGACATGGCCAGCAAGCAGCGAGCAAGGGCTCCTAGATGACAATGACACAGCGGAGGACAGAGCAGAATTTGTGCAGGAATACAATCGATTAGCGAAAAAGGCAATTTCTTTAACACTTCTTTTTGGGGGATTATGGCTAATTTGATGGCAGCATGGTATTGGGGTGCTGGTGATTGACGATTTTCATCTCAAACTACCCGTGAGTGCTATCTCTATGAATTTGTCTTCCACCCACGCCATTCACATCAAGAGAAATCTCTTACACGGATTTTAGATAATTGCATCAACAAGCCCTCCCAGGCGAGGATGGCTCTATCGAATACTCCGATCTACCCCTACTCAGTCACCAACGGTGCCACATACACGAACCCGCCAAGTGGGACAAAGGCGAAGCGTTTCCAACATTGCCTATAACTTATTTCGTCAACAGAGAGAACCTCCCAGAATAGTCAATATACAATCACTAATCCGATTGAGCGGGAAAAGCATACTCTATCTCCCTTCAGAGCATACACCGTGCGCCTTGATCTTGCCCACTTGTTTGCGAGCCACAGCAAACTACCTGGCCCAGCATGTCGCCACACGTGGAATATTTCGCATACCAGGGTCCATAAGAGTTGTCAACGCCCTATTTGATTACTACTGCTGCTCTGAAAAAGGAGAAGCTGAAATTTCTGGCACCGTTTGCTGTGCCAACCTGCCAACGCACATTCAGGCTTCAGTCCACGATGTTGCATCGACATTTAAACGGCTGCTGTCAACATTGGCTGGAGGTATTCTAGGATCATTGTCCATTTTCGATGCCCTTGTAGCTATATACTCCCAGCTGCACGATGACCCGGAGTTTCCTCGAACCAAACAAATCAAAGTCAGAGCCCGACTCATCGCACTTGCGATTGCGACTATTGAGTCACAGTTCAGGAGAGACTTGATTTGTGCCGTGTTTGGATTACTGAGTTTGGTTGGACGTGTTGCAGAGTTAACTCCTAGAGAAGATGAGAGTGGACGCCCACTTCCAACCAGTGGCCTGATGGGATATGATGCACTTGGGATAGTCTTTGGGCCTCTTCTTTTAGGAGACATGCTGGATAATTACTCCGCAAAAGCAGCCACCTCGGAGTCAGGATTACTCCTGTTTCCCTTTGTTCGGCCGAAAGAGCACCACGGCCGTCATATCAAGGAAACCGAAATCAATCGATTGAGATCACTTAGCGTCAACAAAATTCTCGTTGCAAATCGTATTACCGAGATGCTCATCTCCAATTGGAGGGACATTATTCGTCAATTGAAGTCGATAGGCATGCATCGTGCGCAACAGGCGCTTTCGCTCAGCAGCCTCCAAGATGATTCCGTTCGCCGATCAATATCCGACCCATTTGTCTCCAATGGACCCTTGAACTGGAACCGGGGGTCTACTACTCGATCATGGGTAGAAAACATTTCCGATGGGTATCAGAATCTGAAGAGTGGAAGCCCAGAATCGGATTCTTTTGGGTTGAACACAAGACCGCGGCGTTCAAGAAAGAGAAGTAGTTCGGCATCTACTAGAGTTGGTCCAAGGCCAAGCATTGGTATTCTCAGTCCAACAGAGGAGGAAAGTCCAACAAAGGACGAGGAATCCAAGACAAGACAGTTGAAGAACCAAACAACAATGGCGGGTTCGAACAACAACAAAATTGAAGAGGTTCCCCAAAACGACAAGAATTTACATGAGGTTCATTTTAACGAAATAGCCGAGTTAAAGCTGTTGGAAACCGTCGAGTCGCGGAAAGCATCAACCCAAAATGAAGGTGAAGAGTCTATGTCAACCAAAAACAGCGAACCCATTTTTGAGACGATAAAAATAAGTAGAGAAATAACCAAGGGTGAGAGCCCAGATTTTTCGATCAAGAGCGTCCCACCCCGTACTTCTTCTAGACAACCATCAAATTCCGATCTTTCAATCTTTGAGACGCGGCAGGAATACGGCGATGCCACCCATGCCAAACTTGAAAGAACCGTAGGCCCAGCCAAGCACTGGCAACGAGGCGGATCTTTGGAGCAAGACAGTTTGAGACAGGCAGAATATACAGCATCTTTCGACAAACAAGATATCGAATTGTATCGGCCGTCTCGAGGATTTCCATTTATGGGCCAAAAAGATACAAAAGATGCTCGACTTGAATGGGAGTTTTCGTCGGATAAACTGAGAGAATATTTGCAAGAACCTGTTAATCAACAAACGGTCTTGGATGTTGGCGTTTCGCAGAGCCAACCACCATACACGCTGGTCGTTGCAGACACAGGAACGACTCCGAGTCTTGCTAGCCGTATTGCCCTAGCCGACTGGACTTTACTTGGGTTGAACGGAGATGCCTAGAACGTTTCCTCCAGCACCCTAGCACAGGAAGCACCACAGTCTGCGATGGCCGTTCGTGGAAAGGAAAGACTTTCTAGTACACATGGTCATGCAGATGTAGAAACAACGCGTCGAAATTCCATAAGAAATCCATGGACGACTGGAGCTCCTTCTCAAACAGCATGTCCGTTTGGTGGCTTTTTCGAAAGTACCTCACAACCACCAGGGACTCCAGGATTTGTATCATCTGTGGTTTGGAATAAGCTTTCAAACTCCAAAGAAAACCCTCCTGCTACTTCAAGTGGAAAAAAGGCTGCAAGCAAGCAAGGTGGTGTGTAGGATACAGCAGCAATGTTTGAAGGCGGCAAAGAATCCAAGGAAATGTCTTCCGTACAACAGATATCGGAGAAAAAAAACCAAAACCCAATATCTCAATATTCGCGATCATCGTTCGAAGAGGGGACACGGCCGTCGAGGCCGAGATTGAATTTGTTGCGCAGGGCACGAAACCTATCGAGTACGGACGAAAAACAAAGACCTCAAAGCTCGTCAGGGGTAAGCGTATATCAGAGGAGCTCTGCAGTCGATTCGAAACAGGTTATTTTCATTAATCAAAAGTTAGCTTCACATACTGAATCAGTCCATATTTTCGAGGAATTGGAGACAGCCAGTGCAAAGGAACAAATCGAGGTAGGGAATCTTCAGAGGAGGGTCGGAAAACCCATCTCGAATACTGCCCCTGAGCCATCACCCCAGGCTCCTCTAAATCCAGACACAATGATTTCTTCTCTGGCACAACTCCCGATTGCGGCTCATCTTGATTTTCTCCGAACCACGTTGTCCACATCCGACATCCGACGAGACTACGAGTTGATCAAAGGAGTTGGCGGAGATTTCGCGACCACGCCACCCTCTAGCGGCACAACACTCTTGTACGCTCAAATCAGAAGCCTCCAAGGCCAGCTCGATTCAAAGTCACATGAAGCAGCACAACTGAAGAAGCAGTTGGAGATGCAGAGAAACATGGAGATTGGAGTGGTGTGTCAACAACTCTGCAAAGCAAGGAGAGAAGGCAAGATCTGGAGAGATCGGGCCGAGGTCGCTGAATGCAGGGTAAAGGTTTTTGAAAGGATTCCGATGAGGTTAAGGGAGATAAGAGAAGCGGCAGCAGTTGTAGATTGTCGAAGAAAGGGATCGGGTTCAGGGAGCGGTTCGACCGGTCGTAACGCGAATACTATGAAGTGTCAGCAGTCACGCCTTCCGGACCAGCTCACGGAGTTGGCCGAGGGAAGTCTTTTTGGAAGAACATGGGATGGCAAAGGTCACGGTGGTGATTCTCGCAGCATAAGAGATGATTTTGGGATGATTCCGGCGCTGGTTCGAAAAGTTCCTGAGGAAGACAGGACCGATGGTGTTGCGGAAAGCCTTCCTCCATGGCATCCCAAAAGAAAGCGGAATTGTTAAACAAAGGCGAGATAGCGAAGGACATTAAAAAGGGCCAAGTTGAAATTCAGATGAATACAGAAGCTTTTCGCTTCCGAGGAATCACGACGATGTAGGAGGGAAGTTGGGATATGGGAATACTGGGGTCTACAACATGGGGTATAGTGTGGCCAGCAGCGAACTGCTCCGGCGTCACACAAGATATTCATCACCAAATTCAACGCTCAGCATTAAGACAGAAATACATCATTCTTTCACATTAATCACCGCAGAGATCCGTCGCATGGAGCGAGTGTCAACTGGAGACACCGTCTCCCTTTGAAATGCATGCGACATGGCGCCCAATGTGGTAGGTTTCCGATGGCAGTATCAGCACGTCTAATGGACAGAGGCTACAGTCAGAGCGATGGCTGGCTTGCCTTGGGCTGTACGAGAGCGAGGGGGGCTCCTGGAATGCCTGCTGGCTAGGGCCACCCTCCCGCGTCAACACCAGTCGTTTGTGGCGGAAGAGTGTCCGGGTGCCCGCGTCCAAATTGAAACCCCGGTCGAACACAGAAAACCCAGTGCAGCAGCGTGACATGCATGTTCTGCTTTTTTTCTCTCCCTAGCCGAGGACTAACCGTCACTTCGGAGTTGGTATCAAGTCATCCTTGGAGGTTCAGCAGATGTCTGAAATGGGCTAGTTCCAATTTGATTGGGTGAAAAGACGCGGCACTACGGGATCACATCCTCCGCAGGTCCGAGCCTTCTGATTCGCCATCTTCCTGCGTCATCCCTCTCCATGGCTACATGGAGCCGGGCGATTCCAACAACCACTGAATAAAGCAGCTCTGAGTCGTCGGCTTCGGAGTTTGAACTGTCCAGGAGCTGGCGAGGGACTCCCGATGGGAATGGTTCTGCAGAGCTTGTGGGGTAATCGAAGGAGCTGTCATACTGAGGCTGAGTTAGAGGCGGGGACGGAAAGCCTCCCGACATTGAGGAGGCGGAGAATTCTAAAGGACTAGGAGACGGCCGGGCGCTGATGGGTTGGGCAGAAGGAATCGTCGATAAGCTTCCAAAATTGGCAAAGTCTTGTGTGAGGGCGTCCACTGCGTCTTCATCCGATGACGCATACTCTCGATTCGCCTGGGATGATGATGATTCCGTCGAAAGACGGCGTGCTCCCATGGCGATTATAGAGTCACGCGGTGCGGGCGAAAAAATTAAATCAGAGGATGACGTCGTGAATGATTCGGCGGTGGACGGACGACTGTCTTCGGTAAAAGAGGACGGTACTCGTCGACGCTGTCTCGTTGGCAGACGCGGACTCCCAGAGCCAAGTATTGAATCAGACGATTCTGTATTTGAAAGTCCAAATGTGTTGCGGGAAGAGGGGGATTCAAAAGGTGCATTTGGGCGGTTTGGGGGTGGGCGAGATGGTGTGATGGGGGGCGAAGACCAGACCATGGCCACATGCGGAGTATATGAATGCTGCTGGAGGGGGACGTATCGGCCATGGTCTGGTCCAGCCCGTCAATTTTCAGACACAAAGATGCCCTTGTGGCGATGAGTAGCCTCGACAACGGATGCGTAAAGACCGAAATCTATGCCCGGTCATCAGCAGGGGTTATAGGTTTGAGGCAGCAGATGTGTCACAAGGGCGAGGAGGGTATGACGACGGCTTGTCAAAAACCTGCTAAAAGAGCTTCCAACGCATCATTTATGTGCCCACAAGGGTCACCGGGTTGGAAGCTCGGTTCTTGGGAATTAGGGGGGAAGGGCTTGGTTCGCATGGGTGTGGAGAAGGTATATTCATGATGACGCGAGAATTCGACAATCTAAGTAGTGGTATAGAGATGGACCTACCGAGACTCGATCCGAGATCACTTGATGACAAAACTTTGATGGAAAGATCCGGGTTCACTTTCCCAATCACTTGGGCTGCATTTCCGTTCGTAAGGCGAGCTTCCTAGCTATTCATCAGCTTGAGTTCAGGCCAACTTGACGATATACAAGTAGCGTATACCGGTTTGCCAGGTCAAACTTGACAGGAAACTTACATGATTTAGGATTACGGTGACAGTTCCATCAGAATCCAAGGTGGCCTGGTTTCCCATAAGCTGGGTGACTTTGCCGACAAGCATAACGACCCGGCCGACGAAGCTGTCCAGATAGCTCGCGGTAATACGCGGGGTTGACATTTGGTCAGCCATGTTTAGTGTATTTTTCCCTGTATCGTCGCGTAACTGACGAGAGAAAAAAAAATAAGCAGCGAAAACGTAGGCACCGCAGTAGATGCGTTTGCAAAACGAGGTACGTCAGACAAAAATCGTCTAGATTTTTGTGAGTTGAAGTGACTCTGCAGCCTGCCGCCTTTGCGGCTTTAGGCGCGTTTGAGAGAGCATCGCGAGATCACGTGGCTCCGGCTAAAATCCGGAATGGGCCCAGAGCACCGGTGCATCCACGTGCTTCTGACGACGATTGTCAGATTGCTGCAAGTCAGCCATCGAGGGAGCGATGGAGAACCGCCTCAGAATGCTCTTGGAAAGCCCGGGCTGATTCCGAAGGCAATCATTGGATAATTGAATACCAGCATTGGCCATGATAAGACGCTGTGTGTGACCCATGCTATTTTGCCGGCCATCCCAATTCCTTGCAAGCCATTCGGTTTCACCAGCGCCTCGGAGCTGACGGCCGTCTCCGCTAGAGCGTTAGGCCTGAGCACCCAACATTAGTGTGCCCCGAAATCTCCGGTAGTGGTATTGATTGCCCTTTTCAAAATGCACTCTTGTCCTCGACAAGAACCTGGCCTTCCATATTTCCCTCCCGCCCAAACTGCCTCTGCCTTGGACTGGTCTTTTACGGGTGCATTGGTCGCCTTTAGCTTGCGGAGAAGGTGATCGGCTCAGTTTTGTACTATTGGAAATCAATCAATCTACAAGCCACCATTTCTTCTTCGCTGAAATACGCGGTCTCGTAGAACTGGCGCACGACAGCCAAGCAGACTGTGCTGGCGAGAGAGCTATAGGCTCTTCCCTAGTAATTTAAAAACTCTCTTAAACCAAAAAACAAAAAATGTAGCGCTGACTGTAGATGGAGTTTTCTCTTGTGGCTCGGGTTCGCAGGGCTCTGTTTTTAGGCCATGATGACCTGGATTGGGAACCGCTGCTTGCTTACTGACACTACATACCTTGTCCGCCATGGTTTGGTATTCAAGACCCTCTGAGATAGAATTATGGGACTTTTAACCTTGTGGTACAAAAAACACTGGCGGTTATCGGGTTTGAATGCTGCGGATAATTTCAGCTCAATATTTAGTGGCGTCCTTTCCTCGCGTGACGTCTGCATCCCAACTCAATGAAGCACTCTGCTCATGTTGCTGCTATACACGAAAAAACCCACCCATAGAATCACTGACAAGCTCTCCAAGCGTCCCGTGGAATTTGTTTGTGCTCCATCTTCCAACCATACCGAAAAGGCTCCGGTATAGAGGGCGTGTCAAGGTCGTGTTAGCAGAGCGCAACCCCTGCTTGTTTGTCAGCCCATGATTTGCTCCACCATACAGCCACATCGCGATGTCTACTTGCAATTTTACCAGTGTTATAGCCAGGGAAAAGAGGGAAAAAAGACGGAAAATTTGTGCGGACACATATTTATCAATTCATGTTAAGAATCTGTGTCTTATTGTAGCAAACGTTGAACACTGATGGATGTTAACAGGGGTATCCCGGCAGCCACTTACGGAAGTACACACCTTCAAAGGGTTGCCGTGCTGTATGCAACTGGGTGGAGCAAGTCACTAAGTTGGCTCGCACATTTGTCCCGAGGAGCTTCGCTTGCTTGGTTGGCATTTTAGGACGAGTAATTTATCAATCTAATCAACCCCTCTGCATCGCGAACTATCGAGGTGGCTGGTTGGAGCCCCAGGTGCGCCGCCGCCCTGCAAAGATTAGGCCTATTACCAAAACAAGACTGAGAGAAAACCAATGAGAGGTCAGGTCTCTTGTTTATGTGCGTCCCCGCAACGCTGGACCGCCTTGATGGTGCGCGTTTCCAGTTTTACCTGCAGTCTTGGCGCAAGCAAAAAAAAAAAAAAAAAAGGCTCTTCCTTGGAATGAAGACTCTGAAACCTGCAGGCACATGCAAGTGGCTCGATTTGTACGGCGTACGAGGCCAACTGCGGACAGAGCGGAATTGTGTAGGTCATGAGAATCACATCATGCTGGGCTAGAATGAGCCCGATACATCTACCAGCACTGGAAAACGCGATATCATTGCAGAAATGGATAAAATTGTGTGAGATACAGATAGCTTTCGAAAAAAAAAAAATATTATCCTCGTAAATTCACAAAGTGAGATCAAGTGCACCTGAAGCAGTGCCCGATCTGATTGCAGTAGCTGGCACTGGGCCCCATCACATTGCCTGAAAGCCAAACAATTTCTCGGAACATTGACGATATCCCATATTGATGGAATAGAGTGTTCTTTTTCATGCAATCCACAGTCCAACGGCGGCTCTTGCAAGTCGGTGCTGAATGATGTTCCTGAGGATCCAAATCTTCCGGTGATCAGTGACTCGGTTATGTGGGCTGGAACTCTCCCGAATATTCCAGTCGGGATTTTTACCATGGCTCGATAGGTTGGGTGTGCTGTTCTCCACACCATCCCTGAGCCAGGTCTCTCGCTACCAAGACAGATTGGGATGGGAATCTACCTTGGGAACAGCAGCACCATCTTGTCAGACACCACACCGCTTCGTAGGATCACCGCAGTGGCGTGAATGCGTATTTAGCCAACAAGCAAACATACAAGCACAAGCACACATCTTGTTATCTTTTGGATCATCTGCATTTTGTAGCCAGATGATGACCAAATCCATCACCTTCACCCTCATCATCCGATCAGCAGGGTCGACGTATATGTATTGAGACGAAGTTTGGGCGGCTGGTCAGAGACGTCTATCCCGTACTTCTCCCACCCTTTTCAACCTCTGGGCTGGTCTCTACGCGTCGCACGGCATGCATTCATGCAGCAACAGAACATAGCACCGGCCCGAGGATGATTCTGGCAGTGCTAAGATAACACACACACCTTTGCTCTTCTGGATCCAGCTAAGCCAAGCATATGTATTCCCCCCGTGCCACATTTTTACCTACCCTCCCGTGCAGTTAGCGTCGTGCCAGGCAGTTAGCTAGCTTAGTTTTCATGTCTATTTTTTTTTCGCCTCCAAATCGATTTTCGAGATCCTTCCGATTTGCAAGCCAAAAGAAGAAGAAAAAAGTGTTGATCGATTGTCATCTCAATCTCAGTGTTGGGGGGCGAATTACTTTCACATCTGATATGACAAATGTGAAGGACGGCGTGTTGGACCACCAGGCACCCCCCCGATACTACTCTCGCTAAGGAATCCCTCCAAGCCGCACAAAGCTTTGTACGAGGTCAGTTCTCGTCCCCCACCCCTAGGCTCGAATTCATTGCCCGTAGAATTGGTTCCGCTGCTGATGCAGCAAACTTGGAGAGAAGCAGGAAAATGCGAAAAGGGGGAGGAAACGAACAAATGGCTTTGACCTCTTCCGGGGGCGCAGGATGGGTTCCGAAGTTTACGGCAGACTTGGCTTGCTTTGGGGTTCTCATAAGACAAAACCGGATCAGCTGTTCCGCCCCAATTGGCCCAAGGTGTTCATTGGCTTTCAGAGGCCTGTCCACGCCAGTTTTCTGCGCCCACCATCTCTTACACTCTTACACCATCCAACCAGATCACGCTCTCAAAAGGGAAATACCCCCTCTGGACTCAGCCTTTGGTGTGCGGAACCATGTATGCACACGGCGGCCAGCAACAACACGGCGGCCGGTCGAGAATTGCTGACGAATCACACTTGCGGCTCTATTTCAACGCTTCCCCATCTTCGCTCTGCGTGGATGCCTTCGCAATCCGAGCAAAGGTATCGATCCTGGGTTCCCATCGCCGTCGGTGGCCTTTATGGTTGTGATAGCGAATGATCCGAATAGCACTACTGTGCAGCCAGCAGCAAAAGTCTGAAAACCACCGTGTGCCCCAGAGCAACATTGCCATCACGGCTGGCGGGATACCCGGACACGAATGAATCCGAAATGGAGACTAGCGAGCAGTTCGTCGCTGGCAGCGAACAGTTCTGGAACGCTGCTCAAGGCCCAATTCAACCCACCGATATCCACATCGACCCCCTACTCAACTCCATCTCAGGTACCGGTGCCACAATGACGAACTCTCTCACGTTTGATTCTAATCTAATTCGAACAATGGCATCTTCAGGTTCAAGTACCCAGGGGATGCCCTTGCCCGGCGTGATGCCAGCCGATACTCCTGGCAGCCACGGCACGCGTTCGTGTGGGACAGCATCTGCCCACTCGGACATGTTGATTTCCCCAACAGAATCAAGAAGATCATCTGTCATCTCTTCCCCATGGGCTACGGCAGAAAACAGCCACAGCATGCATTCCTCCAACCTGCAGATCAAGCCGCGAGAACCTCTGCGCCGAAGCCACACCTCCACTTCCACCATCAGCTCGTTGCGACAACCAACCGTCGCGTCACAGCCTGGAAATAACAAGGACGATGACAATCAACACGACGAAACAAAACGAGGCGAGTTCCTCAAACGAAACAGACTTGCGGCATCGCGTTGTCGGCAAAAGAAGAAGCAATGGGTTCACCAACTCGAAGGAACAAAAGACGAGCTGGAACATCAAAACAACTACCTTCGGATGAAGCGCAAGAGCCTTCTTGACGAGGTCGGTCGAATGAAGTATTTCCTGATGACCCACGCCACCTGCAACGACCCCAATATCGACAGTTGGATTGAAAACGAGGCCAAGAAAGTTGTCCAAATGTCAAAACGTCGATTCGAAAACCACCCCTGCCAAGAAGGCCAACGCAGCCACGAGCATCACCAGCAGCCCGGTTGGTAAACCTGATTCCTGTTCCCTGCTTTTGGGCCGTACTTGATTCCGCAAGTATAGGCATTGACTGACCTCTCTCTGCTTGCTATAGGGCAAACAACGCCATTGAGATCAAATTCGACCAGATCCCCTGACGCCGGAATGAACCGCGACCGCGCAGCCGACGAGATACTCGATCCAACATCATAGAGAGAGGAACAACCGCAAGCCAAGTCTCGGTCCACTTCACGTGGAGAAGGAGAAGGAGAAGGAGGCTTGGGTTCGTTTTGGTGACTCAAAATCAAGGATGCCAAGGAGATTCGGATGGGACTATGAAAGAAGCAACTCGGGAGTTGATTTGTTTCCCTTCATTCACTTGGAGGTTTACTACTGCAATCTTGATTCTTTTGATTTTTAGCCATGTCGAACCGAACAAAAAATACATCGCAACCAGCAGCGCGAATCGAAGCCAGACGACGACCAATCGAGAGCCAAAAAGGACGTCTGGGGAGAGGGGGGTTCAACGATTGGGCGATGTATGAGGATGAGAGGACGAGGGTATTCGCCGAGGAAACGAGTTGAGCTAAATTTCCTTCACAGTGTCAACCGGATCGTTTCTTGAACATTTCTGGCCATGCCGCTATGCATAAAGATGCGAAGGTGGAAGGCGCAGAGGCATGATAATGAGGGTGATGATGATGATTATATTTATGGGTGCACCGGAGTAGTGTTTTACGGAATTGCTTGCTTGATTTGGGGCGTTTGTTAAGGGATGGAAAAGAGTCTTGATGCTGCGTATCCCTCGGCTCGATATTGACACAAGCACTTGATGCGTCAGTGTTCATCTCTCTGGAGGGGAGTTTTCCGACTTTCTCTGAGGATTACCACTTGTGGTGGGGTCGATAGGGTCGAATATGCATTCAGTGTTTGATCTCTCAGTTGGAGAGCCAAGATATAAACCTGGCGGTCAGGATGGTTGATAAAAGCAACCTTGAAAGGTGGATAAGTTACAACTTACTTGGTGGTGGATAATTTCAATCATACAGTTGCTCAGTTGAGGTACATGGCAATTCCCATACGTCCAAGTAAAGTAGGCTGTGGTGAAAATCAGTTGCACAGTCAGTGCTGCGTCCTGATCATCAGGGGACTGGTTCGCATGCTTGGTGAAATAAACGAGCAACATGGAGCGTCCATCTGGAAGGAAGTCCTGCAAGCCCCTTCTCTGATCCAAAAGATCTTGAAGTGGATCGTGGTAAAGGGTTGGTCGGGCTGTAAGTTTGGTGTGTTTCAATATAATTGTACCCAAACCAGCCCAGGATATGCATCCAGAAACCAGAATTACAATGCTGTATTGATAAAGGACCGCAGTCAGGATTTAATGGCGGCAAAAACCCGGGGTGGGGGTGGCGAGAGGGCTATCTTGGTGGCGGCATCGGCGAACTTGCAAGTCTATTTCCTCCTTTGAAGTTCCAAGTACCACCAGCATGGGTTCGGCACGGTAGCATCCAATTCCGATATCTAAGCAGCTCTGTCACTCCGAGAAATCCAGTATAATTCGAAATCTGGACATGCCTCTTTCTTGGCTGTGTTTGGAAACGAGAAAATCGTTCTTGCAGTTGCGATGAATTCATTCTTGGGTGAGAGGCGAGTACTGCTAACGAATAACACCATCGATGAGCCATCGTGAATGAAGCATGGCCAGACACAGACCTCACACAAGAGGCTTCTACTCGGTTTACTCCTCTTAGTACCGTGGATATCCTGTATAAAGGCGATGCAAAACCCTCATGTTCAAGTGCTAGAAAGAAAAAAAATGGGGGGTGAGGGGTGGAAGGGAGAGCGGCACTGACCACAGCGCATTCGAATAATGGAGACATAAATGGTATGTACCTATTGGAAACCTTTTTTTCTCCCCTTTCAAGAGGTTGTTTGTCAAATTCCCGGGGTTTTTAGGTGTACGTTGCATCGAAACCTTCATTGCGGGGAGCCTTGATCATGTCGTCACAATGATTCAATATCGCATGGTGTATCGAGGACTGCCCGAAGCGTCTTGCCACTTGGCTTTCAGACATGTTAAGTGTTCTGGCTTAGTTTCTTGATAAGAATAAAAGGGTATTAGAACATTCCGCAGTGCAGTCTGCCGAGCCTTCTTCCACAATCCAAATACAACGGGGAGAGAAGCATAATAAGCATCGTCAAATCAGCGTTAATGTATTGATGATTGATTTGGTCCGGCATTGCACGACGATAGTCTTGGTACGAAAAAAGTGAATACATGGTAAACTTCGTATGCCTTCCTGAAAAATCACGCATGACTGCATCGGGGGTGTTGCTAGGCCGTTTCATCAGTCAAGGGGGTTCTTCAATTGAGGACGATATAGATTTACCTGCAACATGCGTGCTGACCTCAACTGCATGCTGAAAGCTTCAGTCATGCAATTCTCGAGGTATCCGGTAGCCCATCTGGCATGCGCCTTACATAAGTGCAATTATTGGCCCTCGGCAGTTGTGATATCCTAACAACCCTGTTCAGTCAACACTTCAAAGGTGTTTGGCTGCAGAGCTTGGTTCAGTAAGGTGGACGGTTCGCAGCTCTTGCAGCTGGATAGCTTCGTCTTACCACGCCTGACCCCATACCGGAATTTTCTGAAGGCTGGTAAACAGAGATTCCAGTTTTTTTAGGGGGTCGTCTTCCCAACTGTTGGCCATTGTGTATCAACCTTGCTCACCGTGGGGAACCCCTAGGGCCCGCCGAAGGCCCTGATATAGTAAAATAGTCACTAGTTTAGCAAAATACCAGGAGTAAAGTGAATTTTTTGTTTTCATCGGGTCACCGAGATCCATGCTGACAACTTCATCCATCACCTGCCTGACTAGTTGGTGCGTGCTTGTCAGATATATCGTCAAATCCGAGAGATTCTCCACAGTTCTGTTTCGTACCGGAACCACGATTGATTTGAATTTCCATCTTCTTTGTATAAGTTACCGAAAAATTTCAGCGGAATTGCGTGATGGGCAATCGGATATGGAATTTCCACATCCTTCCGGGAGTCGAGCATTTCCCTGGATGCATTCGAATGCGCAGCTAATATGAATAATCCAAGATTATATGCAACTAGAAACACATATAAAGTGCAAATAGCTGGGATAGAGGCTGCAGAAGGAAAAGAAGATCCATTCTAATGTATGATGTAATGTAGAGTGGCTCAGTGCGACGTTCGGGGAGGTTGCCAAAGCTGTATAAGATTCGGTGGGCTTTAGACTCTCCCGACCTAATCAGCAAGTTGTCAATGCACAAATATTTAGGGACTAAAAATGCTCCAGTCTAACCAAAAACCCACAGGTCTCTCGAGCGATATTCGTCACATGACTATGATGTGCTAATGCGGTAAACTTGATGCGACTATAGAACCAAAGCAACCATGGACTAGTGAGGTTTTAAATGAGACAGGCTTTTTTTCTTTCCCTGCGACTTCCTTCCCCTAGTAAGCGTGAAGCTGGAGCTCAGCAGAATGCAAAGAAATCAGATTGTCCATCTGAGAAGCGGCAAACAGAAGCGAGACACGCCTTGCTACAGCTTAATTTCCCCACTGGGGAAAGTAAGTCGAATACTTATGATAAAATATCGCTAATAAATTCTGCAAGCGTGTTTGGCGGCCCACTGCTAATGTGCCTGGATGGTTGGAGAATATAAAAATAGAGAGGTATCTCAAGCGGGCAGCAGAGTTGATTTATGGACAAATTCTGCAGATAACCAAAACCATGCGAGTACAAAACTTTATTCACGGTATCTTCTACATTGGTGATATCCAGTAGCGATATTTAGACTGGAATCTTTGATTCTTGGCGTAACCGGTAGCACCGATCGCCATACCTTCTAGTTATTCCATCCCGCAAATAGCCAATTACTAGCACCGGCCAAATGGCACTATTTACAAGATACGGGCGGGTTATAGTCAGTTATTACGGCATTATACTCAAAAAGGGGGTTGAGGACATTCATAAAATCTCAGAAATGGTGTGCTCAACGCACCGTAAAAGGGGGTGGTTACTGGTCTTCTGCTTATTTTTGGCCAGATGTCTCCATTGACGAACCTCTCGTTTGTTTTTAAGAAGCCTTCTGAGAGCTGAAATTAGGCAACATCTTCACCATCATGAATCGGGTTGGTTCGCGAATGGTCATGTCCAACGAGAAAATGCATCCTCACTAGCCATACCCCAACAACGCGTGCAGACGCTCTGCCACGACTGGTGACTTGATTTCTATCCACGGAAACATCAAGAGGTAATTTGAATCATGAAATTTTATCCGTTTACTACCCCTTCAGTTTCTTCCATGACGCCCTGCCTTTGCTCAATTGTGACCCCCCTCCCCCTCCCCCCCCCGGCCGCTTTCAAGTTTACCACCACTTTAGGTATTCATTCTCAGCCCAATAGCTTCCCAGGCAAAACGGGCCACGCATAGATCTCGCATTGAGACTTCCGTTGGTCGGGAAGAAATTGGTCACTCTCCGATACGAAATCCGGGCCTTGCAAGTCACATTTCACCGCCGTGTCAGATCTAGTGTTTTCCACAACTAACAACTATTTTTTTTTTCATAAGCATAGAAAATAGAAAATAGAAGCAAAAGCCGCGAGAAAACAGGTTCGAACGATAAATGTATTCATCGGGTCTCGCATAATATGAGGCCCTTGAGAAAGCTTGGAATGTACAGACGACCGCGCACCAAACAACATTAGCTCTAATGGAAGTCAGCACAGGGTCAAGGCTAGACCAGTGCGGATCCCTGGGGCCTAAATTATATGCTGTGATTTCTTTTATTGATTCATTGCAGTTTTTTTTATCCGGTGATGATCATTTCCACCTTTTGATTACTTTGGATTCTACTTACCTTGCAACCGGTTTGCCAACCACGTGTTCATGACGATTTGATATTGCCCGGTGCATCCAACATCAATGTCAAACAAGCTAGTTACGTATTTTATCTCTATATTATACCAGATTCAAGATGATACATCACTGTTTTCAACATCAGGCTCGCGTGAGGACTGGACACTACGCAACCAAAACATACACAATTGCGAGTAATAGCCGTACTATGGAACACATGGCCAAGAAATGTCAGGAGAATCGGGATGTTGGCACTACAGGTGATGATTTTTGACATACGGTTCCCCGCCAATCGTACTTCTACATGAGGTCGTCGTCTAAATGTACAATGATATGATACACGAGTTTCCCGTTCTTTACCTCCTCTTGATCCAGCCCCGGGCATTGGAAATACCCTTGATTCTTTTGGTGTACTTCCATAGGTGCCTGTACTTGGGACCTTGGCGCTTAGCCTCCCATCCACGGGGCTTGACGGGGGGCTTGAGGCTGTGGATGCGAGTGGGGCGGAACTCGATATCGGCGCCAGGGATGTTGTGGCGGGCCATGACCGAGGCCGTGTTCTCGTCCCACACGGAACGGAACATGTTGAAGCCAAAGGGCGTCAGGCCAAACTTGTCACGGAACGACTTGAGGGAGAAGCCATCACGCTGTGCGTAGAGCTCCTTGAGTTTGGCAATGTCAACCTTCTCGCCGGGTTTCTGCTCGAGAAGGTAGATGCCCAGACGATGGTAAGAAGCGCCCTTCTGGGAAAAGGCGGGCAGCCAGGGGACAGCAAGCTGGTCCTCGGCCTTTATCCTGCTCAAGGGTAGTGAAGTGTTGGTGGGGTCGAGGGGAACGTTGGCGGCGAGGAAGTGGCATCGCTTCTTGAAGCCGTCAATCTCGGGGTCGGGGACATCGGAGTCGAGGACAACGATGGAGACCAGGCGTTCGCCCTGGTCAAAAACCTGGACGCGGAGTCGTGGGGGGTTCTCGCTGACGACGCTGTCAACGATTTGGCCGGGAGGGATCTTGAGCTTGCGGAAGTAGAGCTGGACGTCGGCTGTGGTCTCAAGCTTGGGCAGAACATCAGGAACAATGTTAAACTGATCGATACGCTGCTTGATGAGGCGGTGGTCGTACGAGCGCCACTTCTTTTCGGCATAGTGGCGGTAGATGGGCTTGTTCATGTCGCCTTATGTCATGTGTTAGCACCGAGGGGATTTTCAAGGTCAAATCATGCCAATTGAAGCCAATTCGCCCCAATTGATGGTTCCCGCTTACCCAGGCCGTCTTCATATCGCTTCTTGACCACGGGGTCGTTACTGTCAGCCAGAATCTTGAGTTTGTCGACATGTCTCCTCATGCTGGCCAGCTTTGTGTCCTTCATCTGCTGGCCGCCCTTGATCTTGTCAACGCCCTTTCCCTCGAGCAGAGTAATATTCTCCAGCGCTTGTGTAATCTGAGCCAGCTTCTGCTCACGATCGGTGGCCAGGATTTTGCGGGCTTCCTGGAAGGCCTGGTAAGGCAGGTGCTCGAAGGGGAGGTCGGAGGTGTTGCGGATGGCAACACGGCGTCGACGGGAGCCAATTGGCATCTTGCCAGTCTTCGCAAGCTGGGCCTCGAACTCGGGGAGGACTGTGTTGGGGTCGAGGTCCAGAGGAGTCGCCTCTGCGGGCTGGGCCTGGCCCTGAGGCTGGGCATCGGCAGCGCGGGCGGCGGCGACGGAGAATGGGCGGGTGAGGGTGACAGGCTGCGGGCGCAGTTGCCGGGCGAGCGGCCTCACGACGGCCTGGCACCGCGACGACATGGTTGTGCTGGCGATGTGGGTGGTGGAGGAGTCGTTCGGTTTTCAATCACCACAGCCAAAGAAACTGCCAACGAGAAAAAAGCTCTGGGTGCAGATGCACGAGAGCCCCCACTAAAAAAACCGGCCGTGGTGGCGTGCGGATTGGCCAGTGCGGAGGCTGCCGAGCCACTTTTCCAGAGCAGCAACACCAGCGACTATCTCGGTTTTCGACACTCAACCGCCAGGAAAAAAAGCATCACCACCGCCCACATTCCCCTAGGCCGATTCCCACACAAGGAGAACCGCTAGGGCGCGTGCACAGAAATGGCCGGAAAGGGAATTGGCTGCCTCGCCGAGGCCATGGGCGCTCTGCGGGTGTCCGCCATGAAGGTATGATGATTCTGCGACGACTCGGTCAAATTGCACATGGCTCACAGCATAACCACAGCCTGCGACCCTTGGCAGAACATTTACCCGCTCAATGGCCACCGAGACCTCAGCATCCGAATCCACAAAGGCTGCCGCCTCGAACCCCCAGGCCATTCTCGATTCTTGGAACCCAAGTCAGTCTTGATCCTCTGCGATGCCGCTCTACTTTGTGGCATCATGATGCTGTCCCTCCTCCAACTCTCCCGCTTACAATTGACCAGTCTCTACTGTCCCCGTCACCATCCACAACTTCCCCTCGCTTGAGCCCACATCGCTTGAGCAATGGTCCGTCAACCACCTCTACCTACCCCTCCGCCGCGACCTCCTCCACCTTGCCGTCGTCTACGAGGGAGACAATACTCGACAAGGAACCGCCTCCAGCAAAACCCGATGGGAAGTCCACGGCTCCCACCGCAAGATGCGTCCCCAAAAGGGTACCGGTCGCTCCCGTCTTGGCTCCAAGCAGAGCCCCATGCTCCGTGGAGGTGGTAAGGTCTTCGGTCCCAAGCCCCGCGATTTCGGCACCAGCCTGAACCGCAAAGTATACGACAAGGCCTGGCGAACCGCCCTGAGCTACCGCTACCGCAAGGGCGATCTCATCGTCTGCGAGGACGGCATGGATCTGGTGCTCCCCGAGGACTTTGAGCTTGTCGCCGGCCAGTACATGAAGGACGGCCTGAAGGAGTCGTACCTAAAGCGTTACATGACCGGTGTCTTGGGCAACCTCGGCCTTGGCCGTGCCAGCGGCCGCACCCTCTTCGTCACAGGCGACCGCCGCGAAGCCCTGTACGACGCTATGGAGCAGGTGCCACAGCACGGTCGAGTGCTGGACCTGGAAGATGTGGACGTCAAGGATCTCCTGGAGACCGGCAAGGTCGTTCTGGAGCGCAGCGTGCTAAAAGAAATGATTGAGCAGCACCAGAGCGACCTGGTGAGCAAGGTTGTGATGCAGGGCCTCGTCAAGGGCGGGCCAGCCACTGGTACAACAGTCCTGGGAGCTTAAAGATGTACCCCGAGCGCTGCTTGTTGACGTGAAAAACTGTAGACTAGACATGTACTATACTCTTGATGTATACAAAAAAAAATGATGTCAAATGATACGATACTCCATGTACCACCATTTCCGAAATTCAAGTTTGAGGCAAGTCAAGTCTAGGTCGAGTCTAAATTGGGTATCTCAGATTACCACCAGGCCCAATTCCTCTCAACAAGAAAATTGCCCAGCAAAAGAGAGGAACTGCCTTCTTTTTTGGTTTTTATACAGTAGTCTACACTGACCGTGAGGTCTAGATTGTAACGCCATATGTTGTTTTTTTATAGCGCCCCACCGACTGCCGAAACAATCCACATGGCCACCCTCACCTTGAGACCGACTCTTCGGTCGTTGGTTGCAAAGTCATCCCTCGTCACCTTGGTCGCGTGGTCCTGCAACCAGCGCTGCTCGTCACCGAGGCGAGCCTTGAGGGTGTCGTTCCGCGTCACAATGAGGGCTCCGGCCTCGAGATCATGCGAGTAGCTCCGCTTGGTGTAGTTGGAGCTGCCGATGATGCTCATGGCCGGGTTCTCGTCTCCGGGCATGGTGATCCAGAGGCCCTTGGCGTGGTACGTCCAGCCGCCAGGTTGGCCGACGACGCCGTGGCGCCATTCCTTGAGGGCAATGTCCGAGTCGCGGCCCTCGTGGTGCACGCGGTGGACAAAGCGGCGAGCGAGGAGGGTGTAGGCGTCCGGGAGAAGGCCGGAAACGCCCTTGGATTTGTAGAAACCGTTGGCCTCGGGGTGAGCGGTGATGACGGTGTTGTTGGTGGAAGCGGCATTGAGGAGGAGCCTGGTGAGTGAGGGGGCAGGGTTGAAGTAGCCGGCAGTAAAGGTCCAAGAGGAGTCCTTGTATGCGGGGGAGGCCAACGTCTTGAGGATATGTGTGACAATGGGCAGCTCGGTCGAGGTATCCGGCTTCATGATCTGGGACATTTGTCCAAGCACGTAGACTCTTGTGTCTTCAATGTCATTTGCTGGGGGTTTTCCACCGGAAGGGTGGATCAAGGACCGCAGCGTTGATGTGCTACTCTTAATAAAAGCCTGGGGCTTCTCGAGTGGCGAAGGGGCCGAATTCGACTTGGGCCATGCCAGGTTAAATCCAGCGGGTTCCTGGGAGGGCTCAACGAGAAACGAAAAAGACCCAACGCCTGAGTGAAGCCTTTCAAAGTGATCGGTGACCTCTTTCGACGAGAAGAGATGGTAGCGATCCTGACGATTGGTGAAGTAATCAATCGACAGGTTGGCTCTGCAGAGAGTTAGATTCTAATCGTCTTTTTTTTCTTCTTCTTTCTTGGCGACACAAAGAGAACATACCCAGACATGATAATTTCGTCATCAACACCATACAGCTTCATATGTTGCAACCCCCATCCCTCGTTGATTCGTTTGGGAATATACTGCTTCCGCATCCCTGTCAAATTCGGGGTATGGTACATGCGAATCTCGACTCGGTCGGCTCCAAATTCGGCCACAAGCGGTGCCAGCAGTGACGCACTCGATGGGTTGGGCGCTTCGCGAGTGCCCCGCAGTGCGTCCGTCAGGATGCTCAATTTGACGTCAGGGTTCTGTCGCATCGCCTCCTGCAGCGTCTCGATGAGTTCCTTTTCCGACTTCCCAATGTACAGGGTCGAGAGGAATATTCGTCGTCGTGCATTGCGAATCTGACCCTGTTGCGTGTCCGGTTAGCATGGGACGCTCGCTTTTTTTTGGCCCACGTCTTATACTGCGGTTGGGAATAGCTTCCCCCTCTCACAGCCAGTCCAGTCTAACCTTGAGCGTCTCGTAAAATTCGGTTGGGGTCTTGATGATCTTGATCTGGTCTCCCCTGATATCGAAACTCGGTGCCAGGCGGTCCAGCTCGTTAACAAAGGGCGCCAGAGCCCCAGCGCTGCTCACGGCGCTGGGGGAAGCTCCCGCCCCGGCTCCAGAAGGCATCGCATACCGTCTGCACTGGAAGCGAGCGGGCGGCGCATGGGAGGCGATTGGCCTCGAAGCCGGTGCCCTCAGCTTAGAGGTGCAGCGGGCGCAGCTTCGGACGAGCATTGCGCAATTAGTCGATTCGCTGTGGGCGCTGGAAACAATTGAGCAATACCGGTTCCTTGAGGCCGAACTTCGGAATGCCTTTTTACACCGTGAAGCTCCAAAAATGCCATTACTTTCCCACTCGGTATCATTGGCGGCCACGGGCAGCAAGGGTGGTTTAGCCGGTGTTGAGCCGGCCCCGGCAATCCTCACCTGCGTCGTTGAACGAACCTCTCGACCGTGCCATTCCGCTCCCCCACGCAGAGGTCAATTGTCGCCAACCGCAACCATGTCGACGCTATCCCGAACGTTCCGCAACCTGCGAAAGGTTGGCATCAAGGTATGTGCTGCCCGTCGAGATGCTCAGCCGACCGCCCAGGCGCCAATTGCTAACCCCCCGACCAGGATTACTTCAACCAGCTGCTGGTACGTAGCCGACGCCCTCGCATCACGACGACCGGCTTTGACTAACGACGTCTGCCCGCCGCAAACAGTACATCGGTACGCCCTCTCCCGCCCCCATTCCCCAGCATCCGAGGACTGACGCCTTCTCTCCGCAGGTGACACCAAGCACGGTCGTCTCGTCGGTGTCGACCGCGCCGGCAACAAGTTCTTCGAGAACAACGAGGAATTGCCTCTGCGAAACCGCTGGGTCGAGTACGCTGTCCACGACTACGACGCCGCCCAGATCGAGCCCGGCTGGCACGCCTGGATCAGCTACTCCCTCGACACTCCTCCCAACCAGGACGCCCTGCTCCAGCCCGGCACCCGTCACTTTGAGCCCACCAAGGCTATCCCCAACTACACCCAGAGCCGAGGTGCTTTCAAGACCTACAACACGTAAGTTGCGGACATGCGACTCCAGCCGGGGCGCAGGGGTGGAGTTGGAGGGGACATAAATTGGGCTAACATTTCACAGCACCAAGCCCAAGATTCAGGCTTGGCAGCCCGTGGCTGCTCCACGATCATAGGCATCAGGGATTAGATCAGTCGTAGGACGCGTGTGTACATATTTCTTTGCACAGGGTTAGAAGAATGGAACTTTAAAAGAAGCCAAACCAAGACGGTTGTTTAACATCAAAACCCAAAACATCCCCAATGGATACCACTTGCGTGCATTTGAGGCGCAGTGAGTGAATTGAACGGAACCACATATCATCTACCATCCAGGAAATATGTGCTTGCTATACATCGATGCTTATCAGGCTATGAACAACTATGCAACCCATATATGACGCAGCCCTCCAATGCTTCTACGACTTTGACTCGATGGCCGCTTTGATAGCTGCAGAGATTGTTAAAACTAGGGCGAGCGATAGTGAGCGACGATACTAACCTTCACAAGTAACTCTAGCGTCTCCAAATAGCATTCTTGCATTGGGCATAAAGAACATGGGGTTTGGTACATCCGCTGTTGTATGTCAGTAACATTGTGTGTATGCTGAAGAAAGGCCGGTAAACTCACCATAGCCGCTGGCCAAGCTTCTCTTCATGACAACGACCTGCTTGGCCTTCCAGGCATGAAGCACGGGCATTCCCTCAATCGAGCTGCCCTTTTCCATGGCAATTGGATTAACGGTGTCGTTGGCACCAATGACCAAAGCCAAGTCAGTGTCGGGGAAGTCCTCGTTGATTTCTTCCATTTCCAGCACAATGTCATACGGAACGCTAGCCTCAGCAAGGAGCACGTTGCACTGGCCAGGCATGCGGCCTGCAACGGGATGAATGGCAAATCGGACGCGGATGCCCTTCGAGCGCAAAGTCGAAACAATGCTGGATAGAGCATACTGAGCCTTTGCCACAGCCATTCCGTAGCCTACAATGATGATGACTGACTCAGAGTTGAGCAAAGAGTCCGCAAGCTCGTCAACCGATGTCTTGGTGACTTCCCCTTGCGGTTTGTATTCTTGCATAGCTGTTGTTGGGGTGCCTATTCCGCCAAACAGCACATTGGTCAGAGACCGATTCATAGCAACACACATGACATATGACAGAATGGAACCGGAAACGCCTATCAGCGCTCCTACGCTTGTCAACAGTGGATTGTCAAGCATGAAGCCTTCGGCCACAAGCGCAAAACCACTGTATGCGTTCAATACAGTGATGACGACAGCTAATAATATGGTAAGTATTTTCAGATAATTAACGGAAATACTTCAGTCAACTTACGCATATCAGCGCCTCCGATTGCCGATGTAGTGGTATATCCTTTGATGAAGCTGAGCAATGTGTTGGCTGCCAGCGCCCCAGCTGCAATCATGGGGCTTCCGGGAGCCATGGTTATGAAGGCCCCCATTGTTGCTGCATTGGTTGCTAACAACCCCGAGTTTATTATGTGTTGTCCAGGCAAAATCTTGGGCTTGGAGGCCATCTTGCCAGCAAGCTTCATGAATGCTACAATAGAGCCAGTAAAGGTAATACCACCTACAGACATCAGTAACGATCATTTTGGGGAACTGTGAGGTTTTTTTTTTACCTATGAGAACTCCAAGATAAGCAGTAACCATGTGGAGAGTTGACACGTCGTTGATATCAGCCATGACACTTCCGATGCTCGTCAGGACAGCTGCCAAACCAACGACGGAATGAAGAGCGGCAACCGTCTGAGGAAGATCGGTGGGCGTAATACGTTTTCCGATAAGAAATCCTAACAATTTTGAGCGCGGATTCTGTGCAATTCAGTACAATAAATGGCTTACCAGCAAGAGCACCGATGGTAGCAAGGCCACCAAACTGTGCCAGAACCTCAGGGGAGAAGCCAGCGGCGAGCAAAGAAGCCAAAACACCAGTGCCTACACCAAGGATTCCAAGCATGTTGCCCATGCGAGCGGTAGCCTGAGAGGCAAGGCCAGAGAGCGATCCAATACAGAGAACGGAGCTGACCAGGTATCCCGCCTGAACTAGACCAGCGGCACCAGTGGAGGCGGCAACAACAAAGCCACCACCGCAAAGAGCAGCAGGGATGGCATAAAGCCAAGGATACTCTGGAGGATCAGTTGGCCCTGCGCAGTTATTAGTCACGTCCCGTCAACAATTCACAAGACTCAACTCACGCTTAAACATATCCAGCATGCGCTTCGTAATAACAAAGCCGCCACCAACATTTACAAAGGCAAGTAGAACGCTGAGGGCTCCAAAGGTTTGGGGGATTGTCTCCGGCAGATATCCGCCACCAAGAATAAACAGGCCACCGAGACCAACCATTCCAGAAATAGCATTTGTCACACTCATCAAGGGCGAGTGCAGAGCTGGAGCGACACCCCAGACAACGCGGTAACCGATCAGACTGGCGAGAGCAAAGGTAAAGGCGTTGGACATGAGGAGCGGGCTGGTAAACTTTCCAAGGGCCAGCACGCTTCCCATTCCTGCAGTGACGCCAGCAACTTCGCGTGTCTTCTTTTGCCACGGAGTCAACTCCACAGGCTCGACAACAGCCGCCTTGACCTCAGCCTTGGCTGGAGCAGGTGGGGGAGCCGGTCGAGGAGCCGGAGGCAGGATTTCGCCGTCCTTGGTAACAATAGCACCACGGACAACTTCATCCGCGAGGTCAATGCCGAATTCCTTGCTCCTTGGAGCCATTGACAAGAGGAGCTTGGTGATGTTGTTGGAATAAAGGGTCGAGGATTGGGTGGGCAATCGAGACGGCAGATCCGTGTAACCTATAGGGCTAAATCAGAACAAGAATTCAGGGGATTGCATGCCCTGACTTACCGATAATCTTGACATCGTTGTAAGTCGCCAGTTTGCCTTTCTCGGTCGCAGCACAGTTACCTCCAGCTTCAGCAGCCAGGTCAACAATGACACTTCCGGGCTTCATGACATCGAGCATATCCTTGGTGATGAGCTTGGGCGCGGGCTTTCCGGGGATCAGAGCAGTCGTGATGATGATGTCAACTTCCTGTGCTTGTTCCTTAAACAGCTTCATTTCAGCTTCGATGAACTCCTTGCTCATCTCCTTAGCGTAGCCACCAGCACCAGAACCATCTTCTTCAATTTCGACTTCAATGAACTCGGCACCGAGAGACTGAACTTGTTCGCGCGCGGCAGACCTAGTGTCAAAGCCACGAACAATGGCTCCCATACGACGAGCGGTGGCAATGGCACTCAGGCCAGCGACACCAGCACCAATAACCAGGACCTTACAAGGGGGGATCTTTCCAGCAGCCGTGACCTGACCAGTCAAGAACCTTCCGAATACATTAGACGCTTCCAGGACGGCCTTGTAGCCAGCAATGTTAGCCATGCTGCTCAGGGCGTCAAAGACTTGGGCACGGGAGATACGGGGAACCATGTCCATAGCAAAGCTGGTTGCTTTCTTGGCGGCAATCTTTTCAACGAGATCTTTGTTCTGGGCAGGTTGGAGGAACGAGATGATGGTCTGGCCCTGCTTTATGGCATCCACTTCACTCAGCTCGGGACCGCGCACTTTGAGAACAATGTCGGAACCAGACCAAACATCCTTGGCATCTACAAGAGTTGCACCTGCTTTCTCATACGCGGTATCAAGAAAGTCGGCATCAATACCGGCACCTCGCTCAACAAGGACCGTCTTGAAGCCTTTCTTCTTCAACAAGGCGACATTGGCAGGAGTCAGGGCCACGCGGCGCTCACCGGGGTAGAGCTCTTTGGGGACTCCGACGGTGAGGTTGGCGTAGGGTGTGCTGGGCGCTTCAACAACGGTGGAATGGGCTCGCGGGGTTGGGGGCGGAGCAGTCGCAATGACTGAGGCATGACGAACTAGGGCGAGGGACTTGGGAGCAGCTGGGACAAGAGCGCGAAGGCGGCTTGCCGGCGCAATCGAGCTATACCATCGATTGCGGGAGAGGGCAATTGGGTCTGAGGCAGGCCCAAAAAGCGCAATCCGTGTCAGTTGCGAAAAAGGCACTTGGCAAAGTTTGTTTAGAAATCATGAGACTTGCCTCGGAGGCGCAGACAAGACGTCACAGCCAGGCGCGAAGCCAGACAGAGCTCTGGAGTGGCCGATGCCGAAGCCGAAGCCACGGGGAAAAGTAAGCTGGAGGCCATTCCCGAGGTAGCTGGAGCTATATCTAGCTAGAGCTATCCGGACACCATTGGCGAAATGGTGGTGGTGGTGGGTGGAGGGAGCAAGAGCGAGAATCGGAGCTCGGGTGATGCAGTGTGACGTTGGAGCAGACGATGGCACTTACAGCCGCACGATAGAACCAGGGTGTAAAAAAACGGGATACAACTGGTAGAGAGCTGGAGAAAAGAATGAAGAAGCCATCCACAAGCCAAAAAGGGAGAAATGGCTTGTGAAGGTATTCAGACTTGGACCAGGAGGAGAGAGGAAAATAAAGAAAAGAGAGGGAAGAAGAGGAGGGAAGAAGAGGAGAGGAGCAGAGGAGATGAAAGGAGAGAGGCTCAGCGGAGGCACGAGGACACGAGGGGCACAAGGGCGCAAGGAGAAGGAGGGGTCCTACCGTCTTCCCGGCCAGTCAAACCGTTTCCCAATCGGCTATAACAGGCAGAGCAAAAAAAAGAAGATTGTACCGTCGAGGCGATAGAGCAGAGCAGAGCAGAGCAGCCCATTGTACGCGGACCAGCCAAGCCGCCGCTGGCACCAGGGGGCCTTACAAGGGTAGCTTGGAGCAATTGCACGAGTCACCCACACCAAGTCACGTCACTGGCATCACAGCCGGTCCAGGGGGGGTGCTCGACGCAGCTGGCACCGAAGTCTCCGGCGGCTGCCCTGCCAGGCCATCATCTATTAGCCTGTGGATGTTCCCTGCGTTCCCCGCGTCCCCTGTAGACTCGGCACGCAGGTGGACAAGCCCAAGCCCAGTTGTGGGGTGATGTGCGCCATGGCCGCTAGCAAAACCCGGGGGCGGGGCAAAATGTCTTGGAATTCGCCCTTCCCCTCGTCGCCCGAAACCGTCTTGTTGCAAGCCACAATGCCAGACGGCTGCCTTTCCCCGCGTCTCCGCGCCGTGTCGTTCATGATCACGCCAGCAAGCAAGTGAGAAGAAAAAAAGAAACTTCGCAAGATGGAGGCCCACGCTCGCACGCTACTGGCCAGCCCGAATTCCCCTCTGACAGCGGGTGATCGGTTCCCCCCCTCCAGACCTGTACGATCCGGCCGGCCCATGCAGCAGTGGCTTGAGGGTGTGCAACGGTGTGAGGGGAACCCGGCCAGCTGCCTGATCAAGACCCCCTCGAGGCACCCTCCTGGGCCGCTTGCCTTTCCATCTTGCTTCTCTTGCATGCGAGAGGGTGTCTTGTTCGGATATTTGGTCGGGAACCGAACGGAAAACGGTCCAAGCCTCGAGCTCGTCGACGCCAGCGGCCCGAGCCTGCTTTTACATTGCCCAAATTTCTCCATCATCATCATTAGAGTTCAACTGATGGCTTTTTTCCAACTTTGCGAAGGCTCTCAGCCACAAGCGTGCGCAATGGGAGAGTGCGGTCGATACCAAGTGACGCATTGGCCGCGGCATCGCCTCAGGTCAGGCACTCGACAACCACTTCCAATTATGTAAGTGAACGAAAGAAAATAAATCACTTATGAAAACAGTCGACCACACAATCAACCCAGGCCCAAGCCCGGCTACCGATATCCAAGACCCAAAGTTTGGGCAAGCGGCATCTCAGCTTCTTCTTTCAACCAACATCTGATGTCCCAAAGAAGAAAGCGTTTCAGTTGCATCTTAATGCGTAGCATCGGTCCGGGAGCTTGGGAGTGTTGGAAGCATCCCAGTCGCATATTCAACGTAACGCTGCAATAGTATGCTGCAAATCCCAAAGGGACCATGTGCAAACACGGTGTTCCCAAATGCTACATTGCCTGCTTTATCGAGTTCTTGATGTTCTTTTTCATCATTCCCAACTGTGATAGCACTCGGCCAATTCGCAACTCAAACCCATGGGGGTTTCATACCGTACCTGCACATCCGACAACGGACTCAGTCATAATTTTTATGATAGAGCAATGGCATGGAATAAGATTTAAATTAGCATTGTCAAAAGAAGGACTTTAGTTGGTTCTGGCCACCTGTTGTCGGCCAAAAGCGAGCGACTTCACCAAGATCCGACTCCACTTTTCCCAAACAATTCCCTGTTATCCTCATCCTCACATTTAAACTCCTCCTCAATCTTGTATTTTGGCAGATTGCATTCACGATTGTTTATGAGTGTCCCCCTAGAACCAGATTTTCCCAAAGCGGCTTTTCCATTTTTTATCATCGCCGTCGTCGCCATCATCATCATCTTTTGCTGGGCAGGACCCTTTCCCAGATACACATGGAGTGCGACAGCGACCTCTAAAATCCGGCTCAACGAGGAGGCACTCGTCACATCCGCATAGCAGGTCGAGCTTGTTGCCTACTTTCTGAGACAAGTCATCGCAGAGGCAAATGTACAGCCCAGCAGTAACGTTGGTTGCCGGCTTGTCGTCGGGGCAGTTTGCATTCGGCGTGTCGCAGTACGCCTTCTCCAGCTGTGTCTGAGACCATGGCTTGTCTATTCCAGAAGGGGAAAAAAAGAAAGTCAACGTCTTGCTTCATCCAAGTATTGGTCCCTCTCTCATCTTACCCATGGCCATGAGAACCTTGGCGCAATATGTGTATCCGCACTCGCAAATCGGCCCCGTCCGAGGCCCTCCCGTCGGGACTGGTGGGGCTGGCGGGGCCGGGGTCGGGTCCGTGGGTTTCGGGACCGGGGGAGGTTCTGACGTTGGGAGTGGGACGGGCGGAGGATCCTGGGGACGAGCCATTGCCAAGGAGGCCAGTCCTAGGAAGAGAATCTGAAGCTTCATTGCATATAATACCAGGCTTTCCTGACGATAAAATAATTGTCTAGGTGCAAAAGCGATCCATTGTCGAGGCTCATCGATTCTTTAAATTGGGGGTTAGCCATAGCATAATTTTTGTCGCCATTGTACTTCAGGTAACCTCAGGAGCCGAAGTTCGGTGGTTTTACTTTCGTCCTAGTCATGTTCGTAATCAGAACGCGTCACGTAGGTTCTACATACACCTCTGCTCGGCAATCCATTATGGCACTCAAAATGGTCACAGTCAATTCGAATATATAAGCCGATGGCGTACCGATCTGATTGATGTCGTTCCCTCCTTCCAGCGCAACCGCAAAGCTGCTAGCCCCTGGATCACAATAAGTCATGCATATGTCGTGGAATACGTTTGTGAAATTGCTTGTCTATAAAAGGTAGGTGGATCTATTGACGCAACCATGAATAATCTAGACTTCAAAAGTAATCCATGGCTCAACACACTCCGTTATCGATACACTGTTTCACAGGATCATTGTGAAAGTATGACCATATATTCTGACTCCGGCATGTAAATCTCTTGTGTTTTACACTTAATAGCACTGACTGTGGGTGCCTTCATTATTGGTTCAATGGCAGTGAATATGCATTTCAATGGCAGAATATACTTACAGTTACCAGCACGCTTTCTTTGCAAAAGCATGACACAGATTATATAACAATACAATTAGGAAAGATCATTTAAACGAAAAAAACCATGGGCCAAAAATAAACTTACTATACTTATTCGGTTACTCGGAACAAAACTCAAATGCCGAACACACTCGTCCCCGATGGCGGACAGTGTATAGGGTAGCGATTACGGACCCGGAGAAAAAAGCCCACCACCATTTGCCCCACCATCGCATTGGCCGATTGGAAAGCTCTACCCCTCCAAGACCACTTTCGATTCCTTCTTTTCCCGCAACGAGATCTAATTCTTCTCTTCGTCTCGTTGTTTTCACTCCGGTTTCGCCCTTCATCCGCATCCTCAACCATGGCTGAGTCCAAGGTCATCAAGGTCGGCAGCCGCAACTCGCCGCTGGCGCTGGCGCAGACCAACATCGTCGTCGCCTCCCTCAAGGCCCACTTCCCAGATTATGAATTCCCCATCCACGGTATGACGACAACGGGCGATCGCGACCAGAACACGGCCCTCTACAACTTCGGTGGCAAAGCATTGTGGACGTCGCAGCTCGAGGAGCTCCTCGTCAACAAGGAGCTCGACTTCGTGGTCCACTCGCTCAAGGACATGCCGACGACGCTGCCCGAGGGCTGTGTCATTGGCTGTATCACGTCCCGCGAGGACCCCCGCGACACCCTCGTCATCAAGAAGGAGCTCGTCGACAAGCACGGGTGGAAGTCGCTGGCCGATCTGCCGGCCGGTAGCATCATCGGCACCAGCAGTGTGCGGCGCATTGCCCAGCTGGTCCGACGATACCCCGAGCTCAAGTTCAAGGACCACAGAGGCAACATCCAGACCCGATTGAAGAAGCTCGAGGATGACCCGGATCTCACCGGCATCATCCTCGCTGCCGCTGGGCTCCAGCGCATGGACCTCGGCAACCATATCTCGCAATTTCTCGAGTCGGACAACGGAGGCATCCTGCACGCCGTCGGCCAAGGTGCGCTCGGAGTCGAGTGTCGCGCCGACGACGAGAGGGTCATCAAGATGCTCAAGACGATCGAGAACAAGGAGACAAAGTTTGCTTGCGAGGCAGAGCGAAGCCTCATGCGCACCCTGGAGGGTGGCTGCAGCGTGCCCATCGGCGTTGAGACCAAGTGGGTAGACGGCAAACTTCGCATGAAGGCGACCGTGGTTGGACTGCGGGGTGACGTTGGCGTCGACTGCGAGGAGACAGAGGATATCACCACATACGAGGCCGCAGACGAGTTTGGCAAGCGGATTGCCCAGGAGCTTGTGAACCGGGGAGCAGGCAAGATTCTGGCCGATATCACATCATCCCGCCAGGTGCCAGAAACAGTTAAATAGAAAAACGGAAAGGGGAATGGTTGTCAAGATATGAACTATAATGAGTGCCGCTTGAAAATAACGGCAGTGAAAAGAGCCCAAAGAAAATATACCCCCCCAGGGACGTGAATCTCCTGTATGGTACACCTATGCGTCTATATATCGTCTCTCTCTTCGTTTTGTCGCCCGCTCTGTTCTGATGTCCATAAAAGCATCCTCGGCATTGAACCAACCGACGCCGACATGTTCCTCGTTATCGTGGATTGATTGCGTCAATTGCTTACTGGGCGTAGGCCTTGTAGGCCTCAGCATCCATGAGCTTCTCGTACTGCTCGGCGCCCTTCTCATCGACCTCGACCTTTGCGATCCAACCACCGCCGGCGCTGTCGTCCTCGGGCACCCGGTTAATGGTCGATGGCTTCTCCTCAAGAGCCTCGTTGGCGTGGGTGACGCGGAGTCGGATGGGGGCGTTGATATCGCTGGCGCTCTTGACTGACTCAACGGCGCCAACAGCATCACCCTGCTCGACCCAGTCACCCTCCGTGGGGAGCTCAACATAGACTACGTCACCGAGCTGCTCGGCAGCGTACTCGGAGACGCCAATGTAGCCCGTCTTCTTGTCAGCCGAGAGGTCAATCCACTCGTGCTCCTTTGTGTATCGGCGAACAAGGCCTATGGGGAAGAAGGAAGAAGGCGATCTGGTTAGCCATCTGGGGTTGTATGCGAACCCGGAAGTTTTCCCCGAAGATGCAAAGACTCACTTGGCTTGGTGGTGGAAAAAGGTCGGAAAGTGGCGCGAGCGAGGGGTGCAGCTCGCGGGGCAAGAGCCCGGGTGAGGGGCGCAGCGGCGCGCAGCGAACGGGCAATTGAGGCCATTGCGAAGGGAGTTGCTAACCTGCGAAGAGGAGTTTCGGAGGGGTTTGCCGATGGGACGAGGATTGACAACCGAATCAGGAATATCAGGTGTCATTGAGCCAGTGCCAACATTTGGTTATCGGCGGTGACAGGGTTTACGATAAGATGCTTAGTCATCGACAAGAACGTTGGGAGATTTCAAGTACCGTAACGAACGGTTAAGCAGCTGGGTACCTTGCTGCAGCGATGCGGGCACTTGCGTTTACCGCCAGGAATCGCTGGGCGTGTGTTCTGAAACTTTGCCATGAGCTCACAATGAGACAACGGCACACGTCGCTGCAGCCAATAAAAGTGCGCAGGTTGCAAAGTTCGGCCGCTGCGGATGGGCATCATAGTAACCATGTCGCAATCATGCTCCTTCATTTTTGGCAACGTGGAGAAAAGAAATTACCCCAGTTAGTATGTCATGGCAGAAACAATATTGTTTGTTATATCATGTCAGTTATTAACTTAGAGTAGCTTATTATATTATCTGCCCAGTCCTGGAGGGTGACCTGTAACTTGGCATGTGGCCGTGCTTCAGGCGGCGAGGGGGAAGCTCGGAGGTTTTCCCGCCTGTGACATGGAGCGTCCCTGGAGGGTCCATGATTTTCCATAGCAGCCACCTGGCGAACCTGACGCTAGGAGCTGGAGCCACCACAATCGTCATTAATATAGGGATTGACTGGTTGCTCGGGTTCCAACGTTGCATGTTTTGTTGCTGACCACATTGGGGAGCATGTGATGGTTGGTTGTGTGCTTGGATCGCGATTGGAAGAAAAAAAAATCGCGATGCAACCATGATCAACAACAATAAATAATAAGCGAAAAGTTGTTGATGTTTATTTTACTGCATGATGAGTTGGTGTGGGGGAGAGGGGGGTGAGGGGAAGGAAGGGGGTTTATAATACGAAGATGCAGTGCATATCTCAACAACAGCAGCCAGGGTTGAATGAGTCACGAGAGAGAGAAAGAATGCAAACAAGATATAATTGCTTGCTTTTTCCCTCTATTATTTATGGACATTATGATGTATACAATCGAACGAGAGGCGCTCGCGTTTTGGTAGAACCCCCCTCAGGTGCGTCATGGTTGCACGGCCCCGGGCAGCCGGCAGTCGACGGCGCTTCCGACGATCAGAGAAGAATCTTTCCTAATTGAGTCTTTCAGCCCGCCCAGGCTGTGCGGAATCTTCTCGTATTATTGGCTCCCGCCCAGAGGTCTCTTTGAGGAAACTGGAAAGTCGTGCTGTGCCGGCCCATGTGCGCGGGCGCGTCACCCACTTACTGACTCCAGCCCCAACGCGTCCCAGACACCCACGTCCAAGGAAAAACTCCACCCCTCCTCGCTGGGAGCTAGGCTGTGTCCATGAGAGACATGCGGTGGGGAGCGGGCTAGAAGGAGACGAAAAGAAAAGAAAACTGAGGGGGCAAAAAGGAATAAGACAGCTGTCAGTCGGGATGATAGCTGAGGGAGACGAGCACGACGGCAATATATTATCGTGCTTGGCTCTGGCTGGTTGAAGTTGTGCGCCGTCCTGTACAAGACGGTACGTAGCCCCTCATCCTGACACCCTCACAAAAAAAGAAGCCAGGGCGGCTCAGGCTGGACTCGGCAAGCCACCAACCACACCAACCACGGGCCCAAGCCAATCCCGTCATCCCAATCGCGACGACTCAAATCTCCAGCTGCTCGAGATCCCCCCAGCGCCCAGTCCAGCCCAAGGCCCCAGCCCAGCCCAGACCCGCATGCAGCACAAGCGCAGCAGCACAAGCAAGTCTCCAAACGTCAGCGACACAGCAGCGTAGCAGCAGCTAGCAGCAGGCACAAGACGACGAGCGAGACAGGGCCAGACACTAGACACAACTCGCAGAAACAGAAACAGGACAGCCGCACCCCGGTCGCCGCCTGTCCCCTGTCGGCTGTTCCTTGTCGCTGCTTGTCCCGTCCGTCCCTCTCGTCTGGGTTCCCCATCTCCAACCATTCCCAAAGATCCCAACCCACCACTCGCCGCTGGGGATATCTTGTTCATTTCTTCTTCTTCTCTCTTTTGTTTCACGTCGTTCATTCTCCTGCTAAACCAAACCTCACTTCCCATCCCCCCCCGCCGAGACACACACTCTCTCCACATCGTCGCCACACTCCTCCACCTCACTGGCTGGGCCCTCTCAGTGGCTTGCCGGGTCGCTCGCATCAGCCAAGCAGCAAAAGCTCTCCAGCCGATCGCTACCCGCGCCGTTCACCGTCCGGCACATCATCGTGGGACCCCGTGGACCACTGCTCCGTTTCTCAGCCTCAGCCTCTTGTCTCCGCCACTGTCTCTCCCTTCCCCGTTCTCCTTGCCTCGTGTGCTGCCGCGCTTAGCCTCCAACTGCCGCGCCCTCGACTACTGCTAGACTAAGACTACTGTATGTACGCTACGCCCGACACCACGCACACGCCGTGTCTCCCTCAACACTGTACTTCTTGCTGCCTCCAACCAATCCACCACCAACCACCATCGCCGCCGCCATCGCCGTTGCCTCTTGCTGCCGTCGCCAACTGACAGGGCCCTGCTGCAGCTTTTCATGCCTTTCACGAGCTGATCTCCCGCTTCCTCGTCTTACGGCCATCTCACGACAACCACGTTCCCTACCAACGAAATCCCACCGCTCGCTCCTTTCGCCTCACACTCTCACGCTCTTTGATCCTGTCGACTTTCCCGTCGTGACCCACCTTCGCTCTCCTCTCCAGCCCACCGATCAGCCTTGAAACCTTTTCCCGACTTCCTCTTCGGCCCCCCTCCACCCAAACTGGACGACCCAACGATTCCGGTGGCTGCCACCGCTTATCCCCCTCCCCACGACTTTCCCGTCGTTAACACCATGGAGATGGAGGCTCCTCACCCACACGACGTTCATGACGACACCCTCGGCGGCATCGAGGGCTCACCGCACATTGCCTCGTCAAGCAACGGATACCGTCACCAGCAGAGCCAATCCCTGGACCAGGGCCTCGCCGCCAACAGCCCGAGGCAACATGAAGAAGACGTCAATTCCCGATACACGCCCCCGGTTCAGCCTGCTCCCTCCATCTCACGACCCGCCAGCGGCCTATCCAACCCCGCACTCCAGAACCACAGCGAGTACCGCCAGAACTCCAACGAGCCCGCCGCCAACGGTAGGAACCATGTCGTCATCAAGGTTGGCATGGTTGGCGACGCACAGATCGGCAAGACGTCCCTGATGGTCAAGTATGTCGAGGGCAGCTGGGATGAAGACTATATCCAGACCCTGGGCGTAAATTTCATGGAGAAGACAATTTCCATTCGCAACACGGAAATCACCTTCTCTATTTGGGATCTGGGTGGCCAGCGCGAGTTCGTCAACATGCTGCCCCTCGTCTGCAACGACGCCGTCGCAATCCTCTTCATGTTTGACCTCACTCGCAAGAGCACCCTCAACAGCATCAAGGAATGGTACCGACAAGGCCGAGGATTTAACAAGACCGCCATCCCGATCCTCGTTGGTACAAAGTACGACCACTTTGTCAACTTCCCCATCCAGGACCAGGAGGAGATTTCCAACCAGGTGCGCTAGTCACCCCCTACCAACACAAGCGTCCGGCACCGGCAAACTAACACCATTCGCAGGCGAGGCGGTTTGCTAAAGCCATGAGGGCTTCATTAATCTTTTCCAGTACCAGCCACAGTATCAACGTGCAAAAGGTTTGTCGATTCCCGCGCAGAGCCTCCACGAGGCGCCCACGTGCTCACCATTCGCAGATCTTCAAGATCGTCCTGTCCAAGGCATTTGACCTGAAATGCACCATTCCCGAGATCGAGAACGTCGGCGAGCCCCTCCTATTATATCAGTCCGTATGATGTACCCGCCGATCAACGATGCGCACGTTTTGTTTTAATTGTCGAGGACACCCTCGCCGTGTCCATCATATTGGACCGATCCCATCCTGGGACAAGCCGAAAAAAGGGGCCCTGTTGAATAGGCCAAGACCTATCGTGTTGAAAAAGAATACATGGAAATACCACGAAACCCCTAAACCACACCACGCACAACGCAGGCTGATCTGGAGCAGCTCCGCCAACAGAACAGGGATCTGGACGGAGCACCAGTCACTGGCCGGGATCGACCATCCGCCAGTCAGCTAGAAAGAAGCAAGAAAATAGTAAAAACACATTTTGTACTCTCCAACCCAACCCCGATATTCCCTTTGTCACGCAACATGCACAACACCTGGACCATCTTCCTTATTTTCCCTACCAACTATTGACCTGACTTTCTGCATTTGGCTGTTTTACTACACGAACATTGGCGAGAAGGGCGACGGCATAATGGGCAGCCTCCTACGCACGGCACTGTGGGATGGTTTGTGTGCCGATGTGCGTATTTATCTATGCAAATGCGCATGGCCTGGACAATGCTTCCGCTTTGCTTATTTTCTGGAGCCCTCATGGGACACTTGAGAAAGATTTTGAAGCACAAAACACCCTTTTAATTGTTGGAATGCGTTGATTAGTATTCACCACCTCTTTTCTTTTATAATTTTTTTTTGTTTCGACGACAATGAAGTCGGACGATGTTGTATGGTTTTGATTCCCCCAAAATTCAGAGGGAGCAAGGGATGTCAAGATGGGACTATGTCGATTAGAGAAGAGGCAGACATGAAAAAAACGAGAAAGCAATGTTGAAGATGGTTGTTGTGTTGATGCTGCCCTTTGGCACATTTCCCCTTTTCCCTTATGCGGTGATGATATATACAAGGCAGAAGTTTCTGCCTTCAGGGCGCAAGTGAATGGTTCTGGACAATGATACGAAAGGGCTTTATTCACCTTTTGAGACATTGGCTATGTCTAAGGGGAACGAACGAATTGCTAATACATACTGCCTCTACTCTAGATATATCCTTCGCATCTTATGGCCCGGGTTCTGATAGCCTGTCAGCTACCCAGGCGCAAAGTATGAGTGTACCAGATGTGAGCGCCCGTCTGTGGAAGGGTTCGGGTTTTACGGAAACCACTCGGGCTTCTTTCTCTATTACACATTCCATCGAATATTAATGTCTTTATTCCTCGAGTAATTCGTTGTTGGCACGGGGCTTCGGAGCAGCCTGTTGCCGTTGAGATGTTACAGGAGAAGACTCGGTAGCAAATGACATCCGATCCTCATTGGTCTTGTGTTGACCTCTGAGCACTTTGCTTTACAACGGATTTGGATCCCTGCGACAGCACCGAGTACTAACGGGTGCTCAAAAGCGCAGAAAGAAACAGGATGCTGACAGGACGCTGCCAATCATGATTTGCATTGTGACAGCTCACATGTCACCCTCGGAACATTTTTGATCGCCGCCGGGTATTCATGGTGACTCTGATGAGACGGGAAATCTGTAACTGCCGAGACGAGATGTGACCAGTTACAGGATTGGAAACAAGTGGATGAATAAAGCGAGAAAATGGATTCATCAGCGGCCTTCATGGTCTTCCAGATATTTTATGATCGATTGGATTCATTATACTTGCTCCTTGTGCATGTATACCATTTTGTCGGATTTTTGTGGTGAATGAACACAGTAGATGTTATTATTATTGCAGTCCATAATATTTATTACTTTAGTTCTTGCCATCCCTTGTCAAAGAGCATGTCATGTATTGCCAGTATGGAATCAGATTGGATCATTAATACCATGATGCAAGGTTCATAAAAATGCAAGAATTATACTTTCTTGATTGCGGACACAAACGCAACTCATCTCTATCCAAATCAACAGCCTCTGAAAGGTACGAAATCGCTGATGTCACAACCACCCTGGCTGGCTGTGTTGCTATAATATCTAGAAAACAGGCAAAGCCTTTCTACACGCAAGGCTGATCCTTGTTCTTCTTTGCACAATACGCGTATTTCCACAGGGCAAATATGCCGAAAAATACTATCAATCCAAATGGGATACCGATTATGCAACTGATCAAGATGCCAGCATTTTTGTCAATTTCGCCCGCTCGAGTATGTGCTAGCGGATACGGGTGATTCATTTTGCCCTTCGCGATTTGATGCAATCCTTGTCTGTTGATGGGAAAAGCCAAGAAGAGAAGAATATGGCTGATTGGTTGGGGCCCAGTTGGGAGGCTTGATGCTACAATATATAGGAAGCAAGGACTAAAAGCAAGATGCGACGGGATGGTTTTGAGAAGAAAGAACAATGGCAAGTCACAAAGCAGATGTATTTGTGCAAGACTTGAGTTCAGTGATTTGTTTATATTTAGTATTTTCTTTGCTGACGTGTAAAGGCATTTCCTACGCTTCTGAGGCACCACGAGACTAATTTTGTGGACAAAGCGGTTGCAATTTTCAGGGCTGCAAGAGCGAGAGAAGCCAAAGTTGATAGCTCTCCTTTGTGTTCGTGAACTAGGACATTTCCACCTCAAGACGAGCTGGCATCGTGATCAAGGTTGATGAACAAGAGCCCTTGGTTTCGTACATGCTCAGAGTTGGAGGAGTGTTCGTGAAGTTATATACCACGCTTTTGCTCCTCGTTCTTTTTGTAAGGTTCATTGAGTCTGATTTTGGTCAACTGAGCCGATGTCTCCAGGCTGGCTTGGCTCCTTTTCAACTTAATCTGTGTCTCCCATTGGACCAGTGGAGTTGTTAAAAAAGAAGAAGAATAGGATACCAACTACGAGAAATGGGGCGGCGATGGTGACGATGATAATACCAACCAGTAGTACAGTTTCCATTGTGATTTGCTGAGAGCGGGCCGGTTGCTGAAATGCGTCAGAGATGTTGATGCCAGTTTGTCGTTCAGAAGTGGAATTTTGTTTGATATCTAACGATGAATAACAAAGGAGACAGGAAGGATTGGATGAAGTCGAAATATGCACTTCGCCGGTTAGCTGAAATGTGGGACCAGTGTGTGGTGCTGTAATGAATCAAGGACAATCATTGCTTTGCACATTTGGACGCTGTCTTGTCGCCATTTCCAGGGCATGTTCCCGAGATACGCCCATCTTGATGACCTCCCTGCGGACTAGGTAGATTACCAGCACAGCGATGCCCACGGATGCTACACTGAGGATGGCTATGATGGCAGGCCTGTTAGCCATGGTGAATACGCTGTATTTTGTTGTGAGAATGACTCTAGAATTTTGTTGATCTGGTGATGCAAGGTGGAAGTGATGGAGTGGCCTAAATCGTGGGATTTATAGTATATGCTGATATGGGGGTGCATCAATGTTCTGCTCGATGAACTTGGAACAAGAATGTCATGTAACTGTTGTTCTTCACCTATGTGCTGTTCATGTCCATTTTTTTTTGTTTCACAGGGCAGACAATCGTGGATTACACACACTATGAGTGCCGATTCCCGATCAAAGGATTGGATTTAGGAGGGAGAAGGAAATAATAAACAAATGAATTGTGTTGTAGGTAGGAGATTACTTCAAGCACGAAGGTTATTGCACAGCAAAGGCAAGTACGAAAATTGACCAAAGGATGATTTCAATGTGATAAATATCTCTAATTCATTGATGTGATAACTCCAAGCTACTTTGGTGTCCATCGCGTGATTTTGTGTTATATCACTAAAAGCGCAATACCTTGTCACTTTCCTTTTGTTGAGCGCAGCAGGAGCCAAGCTCAATATCCCCTTCATTTCTGCTATTGACCACTGCGTATTGGGCGTCAGAGCGTGCAACAAAATTCAGCAAGCTGCAACGCCAAGGATAAACAAGCGAAAAGAAACATAAAAACGGCAAAAGCTACCGCAAATATGAATGTCGGGTTGTGGGCATCAGGCATTTGAGAGCCCGGTGCATCCCTGGCGTGAATCATGGCCTCGGCAAAAAGGCTAGGGTAATCTTCCATATTTAAAACTTCGACTGCCTAAAATTGGCTGCAGTAATGTTTAGTAACGGGACAGCGAAGAGAGTGCTGGTGGTGAGCACTGAATTGAACCCATGGGTTACACGAGGATATATGTAGTTGGAAGCAGATTTATAGGTGCAGCTGTTCGTCAAAGGTTTCGAGAAGCCAGCGCTCCATTTGCCACGAGCGACACTGAACAGATGATCACTATAATGCGCTGCTGCGGTGAGAATTCTTTCTGGGCCATGCCCCTTTGAAAGGAGAAGCCAAAACAGCATGAGTTACGTTGAAGACGCATGCTTTGTTGTGACGAAAGGGTTGAGAATGCATGATCAGTTTTGCGCCTTGCTGACTTAGAGGAAAATAGATGAAGAAATAATCATGCAAGTACTACAGTTCAAAAAGGGCGCGACTAAAAATAGCTGGAAACGAGCGGTCTTAATTGATAATGTAAGACACGCCATTTTGAGATAACAAAATACCATGCACTGTACAGCCATGGGCACGCTATGATCACTATAAAATTCCCATCGTTGGTACGCGGGACAAAAAGGTACCTCCAAAAACAGCTCGATTTCGGCTCAAGAAAGTGCCTAAGTAGGTGTACGTGAAAATGATGACACGTCATGTTCTCATCACCTTTTGTAGTATCAGGCATAGCAATTCTGGAAGTGATGTGTTCTTGGGCTCACTCACTTAAAGGCCGCCGACTGTGGAAGTTAGGGTAGATGTCGAGTTGCTCGTAAGAAGGAGAAGGGGCTTCTGAGGAGGAGAATATTGCGCTTGAAGAGTCACCGAGCATCGTCGAAATGCACCAGAACAGGAGATGACTTCCAAGTTCCTTGAAAACGTCATTTTATTCAAGTGGACTTTTTGTTTATGTTTTCTGAAGCACCAAACTTGATTGATTATGAAGACGGTGATTCAAAATTCAGCACACAGCTTCGGATTGTTTGCACTTGGTCACACCGAATATGGATGGATGGGGCCAAGTAGCACAAAACCAACCCTGGAGACCAGCTCGGGGCTGACAAAGTCTCGATCTGCGCCTGACACCTGCAATCAGCTCTATTATGGAAAAGAAGAGCTGTCTTTATGCTGTTCCTCATAATGCAAGGATGGGGAGTGTTTGACAACATGAATGGTGTGCTCTTCGCCAACAATGAAAAAAAAAACGTCTAAAAGAAGTGATCATACGAGGCGTTTGTGAGCGGAACAAAGATGATGGCATTCACGGCCGAATTTTTATCCAACAACTTCTTTGTCCATTCTCACCCGCGCAGTTTTCCTTCTTGCAACTGCTCTCTGAACCATCAAACTTGATGGCATGTGTCTATCGAGTCAGTCATTATCTCTTAGTCTCGGCTCATGATTCGAGATCTGACATCTAGTTTCCAGCGAATAAACAGTCCTACGCATATTTTTGTAATCACATTTACGATAAATAGAGTCGTAATCACATCACTGCATGTCGCTGGGACACATCACATACTCTAGTAGACACGAACGAATCTTACACTCAACGTCCAGATACGTCTCCAAACGCTAACCGCCCAATTTCCACTCTCTTTCTCCCCCCTCTCTCTAAAAAAAGACAGTATAAATGGGGTAGTACGAAGACCAGGGGTGGCGGGGACATGTGAGACGTGCAGTCGTGTTCCTGGTTGCTGTTGCTGGCGGCCTCTTGTTGCTCTCGTGTACGCCTGCTGCCGCTCGAGAATACGCAGACCCAAGAACCACGTTGAGACGTTTTGAGCCTTTAGTGACACGTTCTTAGGCTCAACTCCCAAGTCAGGGAGCCCGAACAAGCCAAGACAGCTGACCAGTCACTGGTGTGATGCGGGGGAGGAGGGGCATGTTTCCACAAGAGTCACTTTTGGTAGGTAGGTAAGGTTATAGGGGAAGATGAGGACATGGTGAAAGTCTTTTAGGTGTGTCTACGCGAGGTCTCTCTTGTGCAGGAACGAACGGGTCGGGCGTGTGCGATGGTTTCGGGACGAGGTATCGGGAGCGACGAGACACGGCGTTTGTAACGCAGGCTGGCCGAGCCCGGCGACTGCGGCATCGCAGAGAGATGAGAGCAGCTGTATCAAGACAGAAGGCATCGCAGAGCGTGCGTGTGACTGCCCTCAGGCCATGTCTCGATCGTGTGGGAAAACATGTCTTGGCCTGCAGCCACAGCGAGCCATGGAGCCGGTCTCAGCCGACGTGTGTTAAAAAAAGAAGAAAAGGATGGGCGAAGGAATGATCCGATGGGATCAGCTCCTGTCTCGATGCAAAAGTTTCCTCTGGTTCGTTCGACCATGTGAAACGGCGTTTTCGAATTAGTCATCGGGCGAGTTTGGTTTCGGGGATTAGATAGAACCCGATGAGCCGCAGATAGGGGAGTCAACGTTGTCGTCGTCGTCGTCGTCGCCGCCGTATGGTGTGGTAGCCCATTCATTGGTCGACAACAACCAAGAAATGCTGGAGGGCATGCTACTGCAGAGCAAAAGTCAAGTCTGCAGAGGCTCAAACCAGCGCTCTCCCCCTCCCCTCCCCTCCCACATCCTGAAACAAGAGCCAAGAGCAAGGCAGACAGACAAAGGCTCTTGTTTTTTTTTAGTGCCCCCCCTGAAGAAGAAAGACAAGAAAAGCGAATCCGATGATGCGAGCGGTCCTTATTTTATACCAACCCCGTCCGTCCCACAGCTCTCCCTCTCTCGCCCGGAAGCTTCGGAGCAGAACGCAGCAACGCCGCTCCACACCGTGATGTCGCTTCGCCCAATCCCAACCCACATGTCAGGTGCCGGCAGCAAATCACGCCCGCGAGTGAAGCCCAGCAATGTCTCGATGCGGTAACATCCCTTTCCTAGAGAGTCCCGAGGGGGGAGGGGGGGCTTGCTGCAGGGCCGCCGCCTACCGCCAATCTATCCGCCGCCTTGTTCACCCTTGGCTTGCGGGATCGTCGCCTGGTCCCATTTTTTCCTTTTTGCGTAGCTGCAAGATCAGCACCCTAAATCCCGGCTGTGCCTTGTCCCTTGCAGGTGCATATTGTGTGTGTCTCTGTGTGTGTCTCTGTGTGTGTGTGTCGGCAGACGTGTGCCATTTTGTGTGAGCGTGGTTTAAGTGGGATCCACGCTCGACATCAACATCGTCCTAATGCGCCGACATTTGCGACCGAGACTTGCTTGCTTTCTGGCACCTTGATACGAACATGACGGTTGACGACGAAACAAGCAATGCAAACGTTGAGTGACGGCGATCAGGCGGGGCGATTGGCCTCAGGTTTCGTTTGAGGGCAGGAATGTTGCGCCAGCCGCATTAAGACAGAACGTCATGCCAGGCCCGCATCGACAATGCAACGCCACCACCTAAAACGAATACACACACTGGCGGGCACAAGGAACACGACATAAGCATATGGCTTTCAATGACGACGGAGGAAAACACCTCCCGCCGTGCCCTGCCACTGTGTGGCGAAGGGACAATTATATTTTGATCTTCTTTTCCTCTCTAGATAGACACCAATATAGTGACGGTATCGTGACTCTATGCCAATCGCAGGATTGAAGAAAACAGCAAGATAACTGGTAGTAAACTCGGCCCAAAAGAAACACTACACAAACATGTAGTTCAATGTTCTGTACTCCATCAAGTTCCGATCCGAAAGCCGCCCAAAAAAAAACTCAACAAGGTGCGATAAGTGATACTCCGTAAAACGCCCCATCATGATGTCGAAAATCCGGTTGCAGATTGCGCTCTTGAGGAAAAAAAGAAAGACAGAAGAGGAATTCAAGAAATGATGCCCAGCCAAATACATGTACAAGAATGGAGGGCCCGAAATCATGAGCGAGTCAATGACAATGCCCTTGCGGGCGAGGCGGCGTGTGCATGCTGCCATGTTGGAAGTCTAAAGCCTCGATAGACAGAAAACGACGAAGCGATACAGTTCGGCGATGGCCAATTCGCTATCCCGATTCAAAAGTCGATCGTGACGATCGATGAGGATGGCGGTGGTTGGGTTCGTGGTTTCATTTTCGTGAGGTGTGTGGTGACGCGAAGCCGAATGCATGTCGAACGGATGATTTAGCTGTTCTTGTTGTCGCCCCAAATGTGAGCACCAAGAGGCTTGCTCACACCGAAACCGACACCAACGGCGATTCCAACCACGAGAACGACGATGAGGATCTTGACGGCCATGCGCTTGCGTCCAGTGAGACCAGCCATGCAGGTGCATCGACGCTCCCTCTTGGCGAGCTTGGCCTTCTGCTTCCAGTGATCCTTGCCAGGCCACACCTGGCAGTCACTCTTGCTGACCTGAGGCGTGACCTTGTTGGAGCAGTTGTCGGTGGCCTTGGTGGAAGTGGGCACCATGGCCTCGATGTCGGTATCAAAGGGGTTGCCACGGTCTGAGCATGGTGTCGACGCGGCGCTGACACGAGCAATGGCTGACTTTTCGGGGACTGCGAGGGTGTCGATGCTGGGCCCAGTAGGACGTTCGAGCTTCTCGTAATGTGAAGGCATTTTGTGTGGCTGGACTGGTGATGTTTGTGTGTGTTTGTTGTGTGGCGAGTTGGTCGGAGGCGAGGAAAGGGGGAGAGAAAGAGAGAGTGTGTGGGTTGTTTGCCTTGATAGGCTGCCCAGGGATGGTAGGTCCAAGGGAGGGTGAGGAAGATGGACGAGAAGGAGAGAGCGTCTACTTCAGGATGGTTTCTGGGGAGAAGGAAAGAATTATTAGTATTTTGACGGGTGATAATCAGGGAGGGAAATGCAAAATGAATGATGAATGACAGAGATGATAAAGCCAGGGTTGGATTGGGGGGCCCTGGGGTAGTACCTCGATGGGCCCAGCAGTGGGACCAGGTGCCACAGAACCAAGACCAGGAATAGGTGTAATGCAAATCCATGGGTGAGCGTACGTACCTTTTGCAGATCTTGGGCCGAGAAGGATGGGGTTCCAAACGGGGGAGGGACCAAAGAGTGCCTCGCTCTCGTTGTTATAGTTTTGATCAAGTCAGGGCCGTGCTGAGGTGCAGAGCTTGATGGGAGAGAGAACGGGTGGTGGCAATGAGCACTTGTAGCAGCAGCAGAAGCAACGGCACGATGCAAGGCTAGCGTGGGTGCGTATGTGCGTGAGCCACAGAATGACTTTCTTCTGTCTGGTGACGTCTTGGCCTGTGTTCTGGGTCGGTCGTGGGTGGCGCGGCCTGGGTGACGGAGAAAAAAATGGGCGTCGTATTCGTTCGCTTCAAGCCGGGCGGCGCAGCCTCGTGAGGGCAGATGGAGCAGAGAGCGTGTATAAGAAGGAAAGCAGGTGGAACAAAGCTGGTCACAAACAGGTCCGAAGGAATGGGCGCACAAAGCCTTTTTCTATCTGGCGTCGGCAGTGTATGCGGCGAGTGCGAATGCGGTTCTGGGCTGCTGGCAAGAGGGGGAGGCCGAGACACGAGAGAGAGGGAAGCTCTGCAGTTTTGTGCTTCCTGTCTCAAGGAGGGAGGAGGCTTCACACTGAGAGATTGCGCCTGCACCAGCAGCGACCAGGGGGCGGAGAAGCAGCGTGATGGGGATCGCCTCTTTTGAGAGTAGCGGGCCTGCACTAGGGCCTCCCAGTGGTTCGTCCAACAGCTCGAGGCCCTGGCTTAGCCTGCCGAGTGGGTAAAGCCGTAGCAGGCTTGTTATTGTTCATGGTATAGTAGCTGGTCAGTGCTGCCACGGCACCCTCTGGGCATCTGGGCGGCTTCGTTCCCAGTCGGCTTTCACTGGCTCCCCTTCGCTGATACTCGCCGGGTGGGGAAGCGGGTGCGCTAGGAGAAGACCGTCTCGGTCTGGCGCCCCTCTCAGCATTTGGCATGGGATGTCCTCATATCGCATCTAGGCACTATTGGACGTCGGTCCGGTCGCAAACTCTTTTGACAGTCGCCGTCGGCCATGGAACGACAGCTTATTGCTGAAGACGGGGAATTTGAAGTAGACTCGATTTTTTTTTTTTTCTTTCTGTTGCTGAGAGTCGCGATGGCTGTGTCTCAGTGTTGGGGCTTTCTTTTTTTCTGCGTCGTATTCCCCTTTTTTTCCTTGTTATTTTTATTTTTATTCTTTCTTTTTTTACACAGGTGCAGCGCGAAAGCGAGTATGCCTGCATTCAGGTACGAGGTTGCTGGCTGTGGTTTCTGGTGCCGGCGTTGGGCGCACTACCTGAGCTGCACTAACTGCACTGCGCTGCACTGCACCGCACCGCACCGCACCGCACCACAACCCCAATCTACCACGGCATGCATCCTTCCTCAGTGGTGTGCCCGCTGTTCGCACAAGGTTTGCGGTGGGAAACCAACCCCTGGACCCTCGCTGACCCTCGCTCCCCCTCCACCAACATGGCCAATCCATGCGCTGGATACGGAGACGTCTAGCCCGCATCCTCGTCTGTTTGCTGCTCCGCGGTTTCAAACTGCTACAATCTCCATGGCCTACCGTCGCCCCGTTCCTTGAGCACACTCGTATTCTGCTGCACCCGCGCGAAGCTGTCGACGACACTGCCCGCATTCCAAACGCAATGCTGGAGCATCAAAACCCAACCTTCTGCGCATCGGCCTAGCGAGCGCCGCCGACCAAGCATCACGCATGGCCGATTAGGGCCGCCGCGTGGCTTCGCTGTAACAGTCCAAGCTACTGCTCTATTCGTGCTTGGCTGCTTGCTCCATCACGGCCTCTTCGAGCGAGTTTGGGCCCTCGCCGCCATCCCATCCCATGTGGCCTAGCTCTGCACCCACACCCGCACACCTGCGATGCACTGACGCGGCGGTAGCGCCACTCACCACCAACACCACCACCACCCGCTCTCTTGCTATCGTGGGCATGTCCCGCCAAGCTGGCCGTGTCCTGACTCGGGCCAGCCTTGCGCTAACCTGGTTCTCACAAAGTCAATAACTGTCACAGAATGTGCTCTAGCCGCACTCAATTGCCCACTCGTGGAGCAGCACGCGCCGTAATGAAATGATGGCAAAAAACTTTGATCGGCTGTCATCGTCGGCTGCTGTCCGCAATGACAAGTCGAAAAAAGGAAGCACTCAGAGTCAAAAAAAGAAAACTCGCATGTCGTTTTGTTTGACGTAGTAGGCATGTGCAACATGTCTGTCAACCGGTCGCATTTGATCTGTGCGTGGGATGCGTGATGGCGCCCCAGCAAGTCTCGACTGGACTATGTTTGCAGCGCGCCAGAATGTGGCCCCCATGACCTGGTTCTCGGGGCATGACACCTTCTTACACCGTTTGCTTGACATTTTTGGTGGATTATCCCTCAAATGCTCAAATGGAGGACACCAAGTGACGATTCATCAGCTTCCCCCCTCTTGACTCAGGAGGTCTCATCATGGACTTGGTCGAAGCCGTCATTGACGCCGAAAAATAAACGAAAAAACCAGGGCCAACGGAGCCAAGAGAGCCAAGAGAGGCGAATGCAACCTAGACGCCCGTCTCATCACTCGGGCCGTCTTGGCAATAATACAACACATGCCATGTTTTTTTCTTTCCCAAATCGGCCGACAGCTTGATTGCCACTGAGTCGAGCTGCATCACCCACCCTCGCGTAAAATCAGTGCACACGCCGCTGATGCTCCCGCACATCACATCATCTTTGGTATGTCTGTCCGTGCGAATGCTACCGCATGGTTTCTTTCAGCTCCAGTCATGTCCCTTGCCGCTCCGCGCTTCCCCCAAAGGCTTGGGCCGCTCCGCGCTCTCCCGCGGCCCTGTTCCTCGATCTGCATCCGCCGTCCGTTTCGGATAGTATAGGATGTGTTGCTTCCTTGGTGCGCTCTTGTTTGCCGCCGGTGACAATCGGCTATGGAGCGGTTGGCTCGCACAATTGTCCTTGACATTGACGTTGACAAGCGACCTGAACTAGCCAATGCTGTGTAGCATCTTGGAATGGATAGAATCTGATGACGGAACTGAGGGCAGCCTTCCAGGGCAGGAACGCGAGAAACCGCACGCATTCAAATCCATATCGCGGCTCGTTCCACTGATCTTGCGATAGACTCGATGCCAATCTGGCGATGAGAGCTCATCGTCGAGCGAATCATAAAACTCAACATGGCCATCATCTCGTCAAACCCGGCAACCAAAGATTACAGTGCCATTCTTTTTCTCCGCGTAAGGCGATTCTTTCATGGCACTGAAGACGTTGTGAGCCGTGAGCCATGAGTCTCGCGCACCATTACGTAGCAGGGCCCATGTCCCATTTCGTTGAGACGGCACTCGAAATTGGTGCAATTTCCATGGAACCACAGGTCCAAGCACCGCGTGCAGAGCTCACTGGCTACCGCTCCTCTTGATTTCAACTGCACGTCTCCAAGCTGAGCAGACGAAACACGGAAACAGAGCAATTCAAACGAGATTCAGATAAACAAGCCAGATGGTGCAGGGCCGAATGGCACGGCATCTTCCGCTGGCCGTGCCCATGTGTTGTTGGTTCCCCTCCCACATCGGCTCTGGTGACGACGGTCTAGAACCCAGCGGGCCTCGCTAATGCAGGGTCCCCCAGCACTTGCATTGGGTTGCATCCTGCTAACTCACTAAGTCTTGGCCCCGTTCACTACACACGCCTGCACACGCGTTGGGCCTTTCAGCACCGCTGGAGTGGCGCAGCGGCAGCTAGCCCTGAGATAACCTTAGTTTTTCTTGACGCCCACAAATGAATCTTGACGCCGACGGTTTGGCGAGGGACATTTTGGCTGAACAGCTGCGGGGAAGAGGGGGAGTTGGCAAGATCTAGACTCGGGCGATTTCCACCTCCTTGCTCTGACACATTGGCCACGACAAAGGAGTTTCGCCGGTTTTAAGGCCAATGGTGGTGCCATGGTGAGCCACTCTGGTGAAATATAATCGAGTCTCGCTACAATCTCGATCTACCCACCGTTTTGCTCTCAGACGGGACACCGAGACAAAACGAGACAGCTACGCAACCCTCCGCCGGACAGGTTTCGGGTCCTCCGCCATGACGGAGCCGTGTCGCCGATGAATTCGTGTCTGAGTCTGCGTCCGTTTCTGCATGTGCATGTGCATCTAGATGCGCTGTGTTGGATTGGATCGAAACGGGGAGCGTTGATAACATCCCCGTTACAGATACAGATACAACCAAACTACGGCCATTCATGGCTCGCTCCCCTCTTTTTGACAAATATCCAGTGAGGCCGCGACGCATGCGCCTAAATCTGGTTCCGAAAACAAACCCAGATGTCAACCGCCACATGCCGTCATAGGCGCATATCTACCCAGACGTATGCGAAAAATCCCACCCGTCAGGGAGTACAGTGTATGTAGTACCCCGCTGTTGCAGTACCAGGTGTCTGGTCTCCTCCGACAGGACATGATTGCCTATCTGGGTAGGTGACATGGGGAGGATGATGTTGGGGTGCAGCGTACGATTAACCGAGATGTGACGGGAAAGGGACGGATGTAATACGCGTACGACCCAAGAGGAGTCCGAAATACGAATTATTGTCGGCTCAACGTTCAATTGCGGCAAAAGGTGCAGCCAAGATAAAGAGGGGATGTGGAGTTGTCATATCAGAGGCGGCCGCCCATCGCGCCTCGTAACCAACTCACTGCCAGCCGCTACTCCTTCCACACTTGATCGCCACTTTCCCAATTTGGCGATTTTGTGTTTACAAACTCCCGCTCTCACGTAACCAAAACAAGTGTTTTGTTTTTCTGCGGTTCAGCATCCTGAACATCTGGTATGAAATCCTCTGGGAAGAAATCCGTATTGGTTGAGGTTCCAGTGATGTCAACTCAAGGGCTCGCACAAGCCAGCGACACCTTCCTCGAGTTATCTCTTTCTCGTTGGAGCCTTCACTTAACTCGTTGCTCTTTCTCCCGTCATGAGACTTCCACCATCATGGCTACCTCTTGCTTTGTTGAGAAGTAGTTGGCCATGGGACGTCTTTTTGCAGTCTCTCAGTGTCTCTCGCTTTTTTTTTTATATCACGCTTCCTCCATAACAGTCTATTCATCGTCCGAAAACTTATCCACTCGGGCTTCATCATATACCGCTCGTACTACTAGATATTGATTCTTCACAACACTTCGCCGTCCCCTAGTCACCGCCCGCCACCCCATCGCTTCATCAGGACCGCCACCTCCTGCCGAGCTCTTGTCTATCCTGGTTGACTATGACTGCTCAGCATCATTCGACTCACGATCACAAGCCCAGCCAGCATTACACGCCACCTTGGTATCACCACGAACCCTTGCCATACTGGGTCTCGAAGCCCTCTGCCAGGATGGAGAAGCAATCGGCCGTGGAGCGCGGGCAGCAATGGATGTACCAAGCAGACGACAACCATGAAGACTCGATGCGTGAAGCCGGTTGGCTTCCATGTGTTGTCTACGCCCGCACTACGAAGCGTCTAAGGGCACTTATTAGCCGTCAAGATTCTGGAAACGTTCACAATGAAAGCTCTTGCTCCACAAGCTGTGTCTCGTGTCTTGTCTGTTTCCCGTGTGAGTAAAGTTTGATTGTCTTCTGTTTGAATGCGTATAAACTAATTGTCTCGTCGAGGCTATGGTTTGCTATACGCCAAGCTTCAGAGTACTGTTCGAGCATACTACAACATCAATGGCACTGGCATCTCAGATTGGATCGATGGTTGCTGTTGTCCTTGTCGTACACTGGTACGAAACGAGAAGGAAATCATATTCCGGGAGAATCAGCAGGACCAGGCCAAAAATCCTAATGAGCGTGAGAGCTCCTCTATCATGGAGCCATATCGATCTATCGCTCCCATGGAGAGTCCCGTCACTTCGTCGTCTGCCTCTCATAACACTTCTCGGAGCACGCCTCACGGCGTTTCCCATGGTGCTCTTCGAAGCGCCCCTCATAGTATTGCTGCGACTCCGGACGCCGTTGAGGCTGAAACCGGCGTGCTGGAGTCAATCTCTGAGCTGGTCACCGAAGCTCCAGCAATGTTGGGTTCGCAACGAAATCCCTCTCAGTCAGAACCGAAGAGCAAGGAAACTGGAAATAGAGAAAAGGCCCCTTCGATGGCTGACGAGGAGGCGGTGGCAATCAGTCCTAGCACTCATCACCCAAACCAAGACACAGTGCTAGCTCCCACGGCCCACAAGAGTGACGCTCACGATGTGGAAAACGGCGTTGATTCAACCATCAATTTGCCCGAGGTTGATACATTACATGAACCCGGGCACGATAAGGCGACTTCAACCAACACCGCCCCAGCAAAGGATCCATTGACCGAACTCAACCGCCTCAGGGCGCCAACCCGTCCCAAAGGCCCTTCAGCATCCTCGTCCAGACATGATATCCATCAAGACCAGATATTTATCAAACCTCGACCGGCAACCTCACACGAATTGCACGACGACGTCATGGCCACTCCTCCGAGCCGAGGCGGGGCTGGTGCTCCTCACCAGCTCGATTCGGACAGGCAGTCTTGGGCCCAATCGGTCACTCGTAAACTCCACCAGTTGCGGGATGACAAACGATGAGGAAAAATTAGAGTAGCACGTCCCAGGACGGGAATGCATGGAAGACGAGTGGCAGGCACGGAGATGGGGTGATGGAGAGTACCTTGATACACACGACCAGTATTGATTAACATTTCTCTAGACGAGCTTCTACAATAGACTTTGGTTTGCTCAAGATGGTTTCACATGGGAAGATTATGCTCGATACCGTGGCCGATATGTCATGATGCTGACCTCACCGCACATACGCCTGTGGCAAAATCGAGTGTTACGGAGTGGAAGAGTGGTTACATGAGGGGGCTGGTTTTTCGGAGGCGGCGCCGACTGCAGCTGGAACACGAAAAGGGCAGACGGCGGAGTGAATTGGTTTCATAGCCGCCTCATCAAAAATGCAGCTGATGATTTCATGGCTTGCAGGCCGATTGGTGAGCAACTGGCGAGGTCAGGCTGGGGCACGGATGGAGGGCCGAGATTCAATTCGACCAGTCGACAGCCGGAATGGTGATGACGGTGAGATATGACCAAGCTGCTTCAATTAGAGGGATAATTGGGTTCGGATGGCAAGATGTGGGCTGGCCGGCATTCTTGGTTGTCTCGGGCAGTATGGAAGCACAAATCTGGGTGGCTGGAAATTGGTAATAGTCTATCTGCAACCTCACGGTGGGCGTATCGGCGTGGAGCGGGACGCCAAGGTTGAACGTCGGGCAGTCCAGTCTCAGAGAATTGGTGAGGGGGGATTGCTTGGGAATGCAATGCAACTCTCGGTTGGTCAAGTGGTCAAGGCGAGCGTCGAGAGATCGCCCAAACTTTAGAATTGAAGTATTTGATAGCTCGTTGACGACCAGACTATCGAAAAGCCCCTGCATCAACCGAGGGTGGTGGTGATGGCGTCGGGGAGGGTGGCATAAGTATTGGGCTGGTGAACTTTGGCGGCATGGTCACGACACGCACACGAAAGTGCGCGATCACGACTTGGACGCGAAATCTCCAAATGCCAGTGGTATGCAGGAACGCGGATGGCCTGGCCCTTTTAATCAACTCTCGCTTGCTCCTTCGGGGCGGAGGAGTTGCACAACGGAAGAGTTAGCTCCGCCTGCGCCTTGACCCAACGAGTTTGCGCTTGGCCTCTGGACATGGCCATCAGACACGGGACAGGGTGGGAAAACTTGGATAGAGGGCCAATTATGATTTGCGGCCAGGCGAACCACGGGACGCACTTTTATTTTTTATTTTTACTTTTCTTTTTGGGGTGTGGTGTCGGTGTCGGTGTGTGTGTCAAGACATTGGCCGCATCGAACGCGACCCGGCGTGGTTGATGATGGCCGGGGATGCCCTGCGGCCCCGAAAGTGGGGTGAAGGACGCGGGGACTGGGTGTGCACGCGTAAAGGGATTTCGTTACTGGCTGATGCTGCGATAGGGGGAAATGAGGGTTTGGGCGGCTGGCTTGTCTGATATGCAAGTCAGAGCACAACTCGGGGAGGCTGGATGCCATCATCGAGAATACGCTCCATCTTCTTAAAAGAAAAAAAAATTATTCTAGTCCTCTCGGGCAGCGATGGATAAGACAAAATACATGTATGTTTTGTCTGTCAGACAAGAGGTTGGTTGGTCGTGGGACGTGGGAGTGAGGTGGGTGGTGGTGAGACGGCCTGCAGTAGGCGTTTCAGTGAGCAAGCTGTAGCAGGACCCCAACGGCGTTACCAGTGGACGTTGGCAGGCGTTCGGCGCCAAGTATGGCGCACTGCCGTCCGCTGTCGCAAAGCTGCGGGGAGCCCTGTAAAAACGCGTTCAGGGCCCAGGGCCCTGAAGGTCCACTCGGCCGTGTTGGATGGGCGCATCTCCAGGGGTCGCCTATATACGCGTCGGTGCGTGCTTCAGCCGAAACCAGGCCCTGAAGTCAGAGCGTCTCAAATTGAGGGCTCGGCCGGTAGGGCGCATACACTGCTGTATTCAAGTGCCGTGTTGGGGAGGGTAGGGTCCTGTCGCAAGAGCCAGCTACCTCCGTAACATGCGGAGAGAGAATAGCTAGCTCCCTTGCATTGGCGCCCGTCCCGCCCGACCTCTCCTGTTGTGCGACGCGTCCATTGGTCGAGGTCGCCGTCGCAGTCTGCTGCCATCGTTCCACATGCGCACCTGCGGACATGTCGGGCAGCCCAGTCACGAGTGGCCAGCGTGGTGATGCATCGAGTGCTCTGGAGGGTAGATCCCCGCTGGAAATGCAGTGACACGGCAGGACGCGTTGAGAGGATGCGATTGGATTGGGCTAGGCCGGGGACGCTACTGCGGGTGTAAGAGAGTGGAAGCTGCCTGGGGGCCAGAGGAGGGGGAGCCGAATGACGAATGATGAACCGACAACTCTGCAGTAGCTCGCACTGGGAGCTATGCTCTGCTCAAGCAGCGGTGGCCACACGATGCGACCGTACAGCGGCGTTCCATTGCAACCGGTTCCTCAGCTTTCCGACCGCACTGTGCGTGCTATGCTGCACAGCCCAACCAATACTACAGTGCCCTTCAACGCCTCCGCGATGGGCGCCTTGATTGCGACCTGCCGACCTGCATAAGCCGGGTTTTGGTTTTTGGTTTTGTGTGCGCGCCTTGCGTTGCGTGTGAGCCGAGTCCCTTCCCGGGGTGCGGTCTCGCAAAAAAAGAAAAATTATGGAGTGGCCCGGCCGAAATGATGCAGGGCGGGTACGTACCGCCCACTCAACACGCTCATCCCGGGCACCCGACGCACCAAGCACCAAAAAACGCGCCTCTGGGTGGGCTTGGCTGAGCTGAGCCCGCGCCCATCCAGTGCCCACTCCTCCCTTCCCGCTTCGCTTCCCGCTTCTTCCTGCCTTACATAGTGTCACTCCGCCCTCCTTCCTGCTTTCCCACCCACTCACCTCCTTTGGAAAACCCACTTGAATCCCTCCTTCAACTTTCCTGCCTCTCGCTCCCTTTTTATTTCTTTGCTTGTGCTCTGGTCGTCATCCCAGCCCGCTCCCGACGAGCCCTCGTTTTTTCAAAACATCATAACAAGAAGCGTGTCCCGTGTTCTTGATCAACAAACAAACATCGCCACCCAACGCAGCCCACACCGCGCACCCACGCACACAAGCCCACTCAGCACCTTTCACGACGCCTCTCCCCCTCACGCCTTTTGGCCTGGCCTACACCTATCGCCTCCGCATCCATTTTGCTTATTCGGCCATTACCCACTCAACGCAAGGAATCAACTCTCTTGCAGGCTCAACCTGACCTGACGAGGCGTCGTTTTACTGCACACGTCTCGGGGATCTTCCTACCGAATTGCCACTCGGCTTTTGAGCATTCGCATCGCAGCTCCGCTCCGCCTCACCGACCTGCGCCAAAACTATCGAAATGGCTACCACTGCCCGCCAACCCTTTGCTCCCCTCAATGAGTCCCGCCTCCAGAATCTCACCAGCCTCAAGAACCGACAGAATGGTAAGTGATGATGCTTTCCGTTGACCGGGCTTACTCGCAACGTTGCCTGGCGGGCTGTGAGAGGACCTCTTGCTTGGGCAGCACAGCAGCGCATCCCATGCATCAGGCTCACCCCACTCCCCGTCTAGCATTCAACCGCCGCACAAACCCTTCAAGCATCATCCAACTAACCAGTCGCAGCTATTCCCTCTCCTGCCGCCGGCAAGCGCAAGGCTGAGCTGATTGATACCGACGACTCTGAGAACGTTGACCCTACCTTCTTCACCAAGCGCTCAAAGGGCTCAAACGCTGCCACCCCATCCAAGGACATCCTCAAACCCTCTGCATTTGTTCTTAAGGCTGCTGTCCCCACCCCCGAAACCCGCACCTTCACCAGCCCGACCAAGCCCGCCTCTGCCACCCGCCGAACTCTCCACCCCCGATCCCCCGCTTCCCGCCTCAGCGCTGGCATCACCAAGTCTTCTCCCACTTACGCCCCAGCTGGTCGCTCTCCCACTCGCGCCAAGCGATCCAGCCTCCTCTCCAACAACAGCCGCCGTCGCACCACTGGCCCCTACACTCGTGTTGATCCACCTTCCCTCCTCGGCACTGCCGCTCCCTTCTCCCTCGATGCAGCTCTCAAGGGCACCATCCCAGGTTATGGATCTTCCCGCCCTGCCCCCAGGCAGGCACCCAGCGAGCTTCGCGAGCCTGAGATGAAGTCGAGCTGGTTCTTTGAGATCCATGAAGACACTCCTGAACAGGAGATGACCAACCTCCTTCAGCACAGCACCTGCACTCTTGACATTTCATCGGACGAGGAGAGTGAGCGCAAGGCTATCCGAGACCGCGCCGAGGGTCGCGACAAGGAGAACATCCCCCCTGCCGATGATGTCTCCCAGACTTCCCGCCGTGCCGCCCGGGCCAGCGCTGACGACATGCTTGTTGAGAAGGAGCGCGTTGCTCTTGGGGAGATGAACACGGCCGATTTTTACCCCGAAGGCTGCGATGAGACTTCTGTCATCATCATCCCTGCTGACGAGGATGAACAGCCTGAGAAGGTTGCAGCCGTCCCCGCCAAAGAGGTGATCCCTGAGGTCCAGGCTGAGGATCCCGAGCTCGAGCCTGAGCAAGACATTGACGCTCTCATCTCAAAACCTAGCGAGGGCTCATCAAAAGCTGCTGTGCTGGCACCCATCGAGGGCACTGGCGACACCTTTGAGCTCTGGGAGAGCGGTAGCGCCCAAGACGAGACTGAGGTAGCTGCCAGCTCATGAAACTGCTAGGAAGGAAACGTAATGATAGATGGGAATATGATGCAATGCGCCTCAGTTAAGATGGATGGATAGGTTATACTCTTGGTTTTGGCCAATACCTGGCTGGGAATAAGCGACGGAGTCGGCGTTGCGGAAATCACGGGTACGGATTATCACGGGCTGGAGTTATGTTTTTTGTTTTTGTCGTATTATCTGTACAGCTGTTTTACATGTGTTGGTTTTTCCGATACTTCACAAACGATGAAGGAATCAAAATCAAGATTTCAAATGTTCTCAAGACCTTGGTCGTCCAGTTTGATGTGACGTGTTTGTTGGCGTATTGGGCCAAAGTACCCAGTGGTATGACATGATATGATGTGATGGTTACAGCTGCCACCTTTGGTCTTTACCCCATATCTCTACTGTGCCAATTGGGTGGCTTGGCAGAAGAACCAAATCGATTTGCCCTTTGGGCTTCGCAGGCCATTTCTGTTCGCCAATACAAAGGAGAAGGAAGCATTAGGCTAGCTAGACCAGATGTGGTCAGCTACATGTCGTGAGAGGAGATCACCCCTCAGCTGATAATCTGTCCGCATTGCCAATCCGCACTGTGTTTCAGCTGTGCGGTCCACGGGACGCGAGCTGATGCAGGCACCCGAAGCTCGCCGAAGGGACGCTGCGGGGAGTCTCTGTCACAGTGTGAAGAAGCAGGCCACGGTTTTGCTTGGCTCTGTTGCTGCCACTGCTGCGCACCGCTCAAATCTCATTCGCTCCCAGGCTTCGTTGACCAGATTCCCCTCACAGTGGCACCAGAAACAGCTCCTTTCGTCCCCGTTACATTGCCCGTTACATTCGGTACGATACGCCAGACAAGAAGCCAAAAGGACCAACCCGACTTTTCATTTCTCCAATTGAAACAAAACCAGGTCGAAAACCAAAAGGGAAAGAAGAGGAGGATTCTTTCTTGGCTCATTAATTCCTTTTTTTTTTCTTTTCGGTGCTTGCTTCTCATACTTTCCTTGGTCTTGCTTGCAATCTGCAATGACATCCATCAGCGACCTTGCCACGGCGGCCATTGCCAGCTCGGACGCGGCGGGAGAGAAGAGCGGGCCCAGGGGCGCTTTCGTGGTGCTCGAGGGCCTGGACCGCAGCGGCAAGACGACGCAGGTCAAGCTGCTGGAGCAGAGGTTTGTCGAGGAGGGGAGACCCGTCAAGGTCATGAGATTTCCTGGTGAGTTTTTTTGTCCTGTCCGGGTGTAGTAGTTGATAGGGGACACACTTGTAGTGGTGGGGCGGTTGGCTCTGGTACGGCTGGGCAACAAGCTGTCGAGCTCTGATATGAAAGGGTGTTGCTATACTTTGGAATGCCTTTTTTTTTTGGGTGGCTTTTTGGGAGCGAATAATTGCTAAATGATATTCATCAAATAGACCGGTCGACAACAATTGGGCAGATGATTGACGCCTATCTCAAAAGCAACGTCGAAATGGAGGACCATGTCATCCACCTGCTCTTCAGCGCCAATCGTTGGGAGGCCGTGTAAGTAGCATTCGCTCCCTTGACCAAGGGCTGTTGCATCGACAATTGTGCAAGCAGCCACGCAAATTCCTTACATCCATCCGTCTTGCGTCTCTGATCTTCTAACTCGAGGGTGGGAACTAGCAACCAAATCCAGAGCCTGATCGCCTCCGGGACCACAATCGTCTGCGACCGGTACTACCACTCGGGCATCGTCTACTCGGCAGCCAAGCAGAACCCGGCTCTGCCGCTGTCCTGGGCGCGGGCTCCCGAGCGCGGGCTCCCGCGGCCTGACCTGGTGCTGTTCCTGGACCTGGAGGAGGAGCAAGCCAAGGCGCGCGGAGGCTGGGGCGGCGAGGTGTACGAGAAGGCCGAGATGCAGAAGAAGGTGCGGGAGCTGTTTTGGGGCCTGAGCATGGGCGGCAAGAACATCAAGACGGAGGGCCTGCTGGAGGCGACGAGCGGGCTGGACGGAGCGCAGTGGAAGCAGGAGGAGGAGGACCTGGTCGTCGTGGACGCGAGCGGCAGCGTCGAGGAGGTGGCCGAGGCCATCTGGGACAAGGTCAAAACGCGCGTAGAGCAGGTTGAGAAGGGAGAGATGGGCAAGGCTATAAGGTTGGTGCGATGATGGGCAAAATGATGTGGATTGGGTGTTGTCTGTATGTGATGTCGATTAGAATGGAACGAATGCACGAGGTTTCGGTGCCTCACGATACGAATCGCATTATCCCAGACGTGAATGCGTTAAAAGTACAGCAACCAGATATTATAAAATGGGTCGAACCAACAGGTTGCATATCAGAACGGCCTCAATTCAAAGAGGCATGAGGGCGTATAAACTGACAAAGTATATAAGGGATAAAACCCCCCCCCATCACATGATAACACGTAAGGGGAATAACAAAGGAAGTCATTAGGGCTTCCTGTTGTTTTAACAGTTACACAGTTAATCAATTAATTCATATACGAACTTCTTTTGGTCCAGATGCCCTCTTTGCCTAGATAGGCAGCTCCTTCCACTAAGTATGTCTAGGGTAGTTCTGGCAAAACCAAGAGTTATGAAGGGCGAAGAGTACACTCCTGAAATAAAGAGATATTATACAATACATTGCATAGTAAAGAGGGGCTTATTGAGCACAGTGGCATAATAAGTGAGACAAAAAAAATTGGAAGAGAGAAGAATAAGTGTCATGGATGATCTACGTTCGCTAACACATCTCCACGAGTTGAGGTAGGCGTGCACAGCAAAAAGTAAAGGTGTATCCCCAAAACCTGGTTCGAACAGGTGACCTTCAGGTGGCATTCGATCTATTACAGCCCAACGCTCTTCCAACTGAGCTATTTGGGGAGTACTCGTTGATGGGTGTCACTGCGCAATTAATGCCTCAAGTAGAAAGGGCGCGGTGAAGTGGGCTTCATGGTTGGTCGGTGAGGGTTCACCGTGTCATGACTAGCGGCCCCCGCATGGACTTTTGGTTCGCTGGGAAAAAAGGAAAAAAATGGTAAGCAGTCCAAGTGCCGATCGCTAGTTCCACCCCAACAACACCCATGCAAGGTGCAAAGCTAGGAAGGAGGGGCAAACGGGCAAAAAAGAAGTTCATTTCCCCGAAACCTGGTTCGAACAGGTGACCTTCAGGTGGCATTCCATCAATTACAGCCCAACGCTCTTCCAACTGAGCTATTCGGGGAATGATTGGTTGGTGGAAGCGAGAGCGGACAATGCGACCTTTGGACGCAGCTTCCGTCTAGGCTGGGGGGCCGAAGCGGAGCAGGGTCGTGGTGATGGTGGGGCCGTCGTCATGACGCACATGCTGCTCATGAAGACTGCTTGGTGATGACCTGAAAAGGGTGCGAGGGGAGAAAAGGGGACATTGCAAAGCAGTGATGAAAACGGACAAACGACGTAGCTGGGGAGAGCGTGTCGTTTTCTACATGAATCCCGAAATCATTCTTCACCGACAACACACGCTGGCTGTCTCAAGTTGCGCCTCAATCTGCCGAAAACGAATGTCTCACACCAGCACCTTCATATAGAGACACGTCACAAGCACCAATTGGCCGGTTCACATGGGCATCACATTGTTTTAACGAACAGGGTCTCATTTGCTATGGTAAAACCCTTCTTTTGTTTACTTTGTTTTATTTTATGTATTCGCTTTCATTCACGGACCGCCCTCGTCTTCGTTTCTGAGAGACAGGTTGGTTGGTGGGGTATGTTTCCAATTAGGACAAGAACCAACGCCCAAAACAAAGTGACTTTTTACGTCTCCTGTTCCAGCCTCATTTCTATCCTGCTTTTGGTGTAGTAGTAGTAGCACCAGTAGTAGTAGTAGTAGTAGTTGTTGTTGTTGCTTCAATAAACTAGAGACGTCATAGTTTGTTGTTGTTTTGTGTAAGAGAAAAGGGTCGAGATTAGTTGAAGACAATCGTCTTGGGCCCGTTGAGGAAGACGCGGCGCTCGGCGTACCAGCGCACGGCGGCGGCGAGGACCTGGCTCTCGACGTTGGAGCCCTCGTCGGTCAGCTCCTTGGGGACCATGGTGTGGTCGACGCGGGCGACGCGCTGCTCGATGATGGGGCCCTCGTCGAGGTCGGCCGTGACGAAGTGCGCCGTGGCGCCGATGATCTTGACGCCGCGGTCGTAGGCCTGGTGGTAGGGGCGCGCGCCCTTGAACGAGGGCAGGAAGCTGTGGTGGATGTTGATGATGCGCCCGGACATGACCTCGCACAGCTTGGGCGAGAGCACCTGCATGTAGCGCGCCAGCACCACGAGCTCGATCTTGTGCTGCTTGACGAGCTCGAGCACCTGCGCCTCCTGCTCGGCCTTGGTGTCCTTGGTCACGGGCAGGTGGTGGAACTCGATGCCGTAGCTCTCGGCCAGGGCCTTGAACTCTGGGTGGTTGGAGATGATGATGGGAACCTGTTTTAGGAGGGTTGATATTAGTGTTGTTTTTGTTTTTGCGTGTTTTCGCAGTACAGTTTTTATTTGGTTCTTGGCATCATGTCATGTCTGAACGCATCTCAATTGGGATGGGCTCAGACACACAATCACATGTCAAACAATGGAGAGAGGCACACACACACACACACAGAGAGAGAGAGAGAGAGTGTGTGTGTGTGTGTGAGTGAGGGAAGGAGAGCTTCTTACCTCAATACGCAGCTGTCCGGTCTTCATGCGGAACAGCAGGTCGTTCAGGCAGTGGCCAATCTTGGAGACCATGATGAGGACGCGGGTCTTGCGGGCGACGGGGCGGATGTCGTAGTCCATCTGGTACTCCTTGGCGAGGGCGTCAAAGGGCTCGGCCAGGTGCTCGGTGGTCTCGGCCTCGATGGGGCCAAAGTGGACGCGCATGAAGAAGCGCTCCGAGACGGGGTCGGAGAACTGCTGCAGGTCGAGAATGTTGTGCTTGTGCGAGGCGAAGATGCCCGTCACGGCGTGCACGATGCCCGGCTTGTCCGGGCACGAGAGGGTGAGGATGTGGTCATTGGCCATGTTGAAGGGCAGCAATTGGGGTGGGATGGGAGGGGAGTTGAGAGAGAGAAGTAAAGAGAGAGAGAAGGTTGCGTGGGGGGGAGCACCAGGCAAAGAAACTGCGAGGATTATCAGACTTATATATCGAGAGCTTCTCCAGGCGAATTGACGCAAATGGTCAAAGACAACAGACGTCCGGGGGGCTTTTGTTTGTACGCGCCGTCTCGAAACTATGACTCCTCTGGGGATTCATGGCCCCTCGGCCCCACTGCGGGCTTAATAGCCCTTCCGTAACCTTCGGCGCAGGCTCGGCAACTCTCTGCTTGGTTCCAGCTACGTAAGCAGGCAATGGAACGGTGCAGAAGAGAGAAGAGTCATTCATTGTTTCTTCTTCTTTTTCTTCTGCATTCTAAACTGCTTCTAAGCAATTGCTGCGGCACCGGGCCACTGCAGCAGCTGGGTGCCTGTCAGCCTCGCTGCAGCGCGGCAAGCTGTCCGTCATGGGCTGTCGTCGATCCTGGCATTGCCCCGCATTTACCGTTTCTATCCCCCACAACGGCCTGAGCGGCAGCGGTGCCAGGTGAAGAGGACAGATGCTCTGTTTAGCCTCTTAGTGGCCGTGGTAGCTGTGGCAGCTAGTCGCCCGCTTGCTGCCGAGCCAATGGCTCCAGATGGGAGACTCGGCCGAATCACACAACAAGTCTGTGTGTGATGAACCATCATATCATGCCTGCAGTCTTGGATACATGTAGGCACACTGACCCACATGTCATGGCATCAAGTACTATGACAAGCCTGCTGATATCCATAAATAAATGTGCAATTGCACTGGCTTGTATAATCCTGAGGCTTAATTAATCAATCAATTGCCTTCAATTGAGTCCCAGCATGTGCCAATGCGTATTTCTCTTGTCCATTTTGGCACTTGCGGGACATACTTTGGAAACACCATCTGGGGTGTAGCCTTGGCCCCCTGGACAAGATTAGTCACGTTCAACATAGCCACAGCCCGCATTGAAGCTCTTGTATACTTATTACGGGTCCCTGTCCAAGACTCAAACAACTTTTTATTGCTTAATAACCGGAAAGGTGCCTCCGAATTCGCCATCTGTGGGTTGAAACGCCAAGATGATCGTCACAGGGGTTTCGACGTTGGATTGCCGGTTTCGGCACACAATGCTTTTGGGATGATCCCACGGGGACAATGTTTTCCCCCGCAGGGTGTTTCTGGGGCCGAACGGCGGTTAAGCTTATCTGATCCTTGCCTGAATTGTCATCTCGGCAGACTCGGGTGCGCGAACTACGTAACAGAAACGCATGAGGGAGTCTGCGAGGACGCTGTCGCTGGCCTTGGCTTCCTATTCTGGGGACCTGGCGGGGGCGATGGATGCTTGCGTGCGAAACAGGACCCGAAGCAAGCCGGGTTGGCCTTCCAATGCCCTAGAAAAAAGCCTCAATCATGGATCGAGCGTGGCATACCCATCTGATAAGATCAAAAGAACATGGCCCCATTTTTACTTGCGCCTGCAAAATCGACCGGCATGTGTCCGTTCCATCCTTTACTTTACGAACGGGAAAGTGTTAAAAATGAAAGAACCATGCGCTCGCCCGTTTACCCTGTACTGATACCGGCATCCGTTGGCGTTGGTAGCTTAGATTGAATAACACTGGTGATGTTGATCAGATTTGGGTCTGGGTTTGAAACGAGCCACGCTTTTGTTCCGCCATCTTACGTGGGACCATAGTATAAAAAGTTGAAAGAGTGGGAGTATATATTATAATAAGTTAAGATGAAGGGAACAAAATGAAAATAATAATGCTGAACGGGGGGTCAAGAGAGTGAAGCGGAAGGGGTTAAGAAACAAAAAAAAAAAAGTGTCCCATCCAAACTCTATCCGATGATACCGATAACTAAACCCCAATTCTGTCCCAAATATTCATCTTCTTAGTGCTCCAAGACCATGGGAGGCTGCTGCTGGGTGTGAAGGCAGGCAGAGCATTGTCGAGACTCGAGCTGGCTCGTCTCGGGCTGCTTCCGAGACTCCAGCCCTCGGGACTTGGGCCTGCCCACGCCCGTGTACTGCTCAAAGGGCGAGTCATTCGAGTAGCCTCGGGCAGCGAGCTTCTTGAGGCCATGGAGCGGGCGCGTCAGAACGGGAGCGAGGGGCCGCGGCTCCGGCTCCGGCTGCGACTGCGGCTCCGGCTCGGGGCGGGTCTGGATCGTCTTCTTCCCCGTCTCGTTTCCTGTGGTCTCCTCCCACTCCCTGGACTTGGGGTTGGGCTGGACGACGCCGCCGCGGGGGGCCTCCTTGCCTGCGTCTTCTGCGTCAGCTGCTTTTCTTTTGGCGTGGGAAAACCGGACGGGGCTGGCTCTGCGTACCTGGGCGGAAGATCATGCCGGGAAACATGGTGCTGTTGTGGCTTGGCTTGGTGCCGACAACGACCGTCGAAGCGGCCGGGGGGACGTGGTCGTGGTGGTCGGGCTTGGCGACCCGGCTCCAGGTGGGCGGCAGCTCGCCGGGCTTGCTGCTGGCGGCAACCCGGTCCTCGGGGGGCATCACGGCTCCGACCCGGGTGTAGTAGGGGGCGCGGTAGTCGGGAGGGAGGACGATGGCGCGGGCCAAGGTGGCGGCCGCGAGGAGGCTGAGGGTGGTGAATACCTTCATGGTGACTGAGCTATTGTTGGTGGAAGGGGCAATGTTCAAATGTGGTTATTTAGATTGCTTGTGAGAGAGTTCAGGGGCAGGGATAGGTCTGAAGAAGAGATTCAGTTCCCAATCTGAAGACGGGGCGCCCTTTTATGTATCTCGAGTTGAGCCACCAAGGTGTTCCACATCGGAGATGTAGCAGCTGACTTTGCCTCACTTGCTCATATACCAAGGTTTGCGAAAACCTGGCATTCGGCTTCATGACCTCTTGGACCCGCAATGGCTTCCATTACTGTACAAATTCATGGCCAGTCCGCAAGTTGCGGCGGAAGGGTACTCGCTGCAGGAACAAAGCCTGACTGAAGAGTTGAGCTGAGGCGAAAGTGCTTCAGGCCAATTCCCAGATGCAAGTCCAATACAATCCGTCAGCATGATGAGGATTCCGAAGAAATATTATACGCGCTGCATCTCTTTCTGCTTGAACTGTACTTGAGAAATTCTTTGAAGTGATCAAGTTTAAAAAATCTACGGATGGATGCATCCACCAACCTTGACTACCCAGGAGTGTGGGTCACAAACACAGGCCGAATAGGTTGCGGTATATGAGTAATACCCTTACATGAGAGTTTCTGCTTGTTCGTTTTCTCCAAAGATGGGCGTTCTCTTGCCCAGAGGACATGTTCTCACCGGAAGGGACCATGTGCACCGGGCATTCGACCATTTTCCATCACACAGGTGCATAATTTTGATCTCCGTTAGTTATTAGTTGCAGGAAAGATCTGCATCTCATCACGGTTCGTTTACCACCAAGACCGCGTGCCGTCGGAGACACTTTATAATTTTGTGAGTGACGTTGTGATTGGCATCCCGCTGTGTAATAAACATTCTTATCTGAAGGTATTGAAGTGATTTATAAGGATTTTGTAGAACATGTTTATTGAGGAGATATTTATATATATATATATATATTTAAAACATCATCTTAAACATATATTTAAATTTCATTATTTTCTCCGAAAGATGCAGAATCGAAATGGGATTCTCATTAACCACTAGTATTATTAAATCTAAGCCAACATTTCCGTAGAATTCGTCCGCCTGGTATCTCCACCTCTTTATACATCGTGTAAAACCCGCTCATACAATCTGCATCATGACAATGTTGCTCGTCTCGCCAACGGCGCGCTTCAGAACCAGCACCAGCTCGTCGAGAGCCGCGAGGAGCTGCACGGTCGCGTTCAGTATGACAATATACTTCCGCAGGCTCTCCTCGTCCAGGTTCTCTCTGCTGATGCGGCCGGATTCGCCGAGGATGCCCTCTTCGACGTGCCTCCTCGCGTGCATGATGGCCTTGGTGAAGAGCGGCGTGGGCAGCACGGCGGGGAGCGGGTCGCCGCTCTTGAGCGCCTGCTGCACGAGCGAGAGCACCGCCATCAGCTCGGTGATGAGGTCCTCGTGGACGGAGCCCGTGGCCGGGATAATGCTCCTCCTCTGGCGGTCGGTCAGGCGCACCATGTTGACCAGCAGCTCGGTGATGGCTTCGTTGAGGAGCATGCACTGGTGGCAGACCAGGCACAGCGTCTTTGTGTCAAAGTTTGACGACGAGAACTCGAACACTGTCAGCTTCATCGGGCCCGCGATGGACAGGAGCACCTCGGCCATGGCCAGGCCCTCCTCCTCGACAACCTCGCGCAGGTCGTGCGAAGGATCTCTCCAGTTGGACGCAAAGAGGGCATACCGGTCCCGCACGCTGGCGAGCACGTCGGCAAGCAACGATCGGTAGTGACGGTTGGCAGAAGGCGGCTTGGGAAGGAAGTTGATGATGAGGGCACCCCCGAAACCGATGAGGACCAGCAGCAAACGCCTCCAGAACACGGCGTAACCCACGCCGGGGTTGCCGTAGGTGGGATTGTGCGTGTCCATCCAGCTGTACGCGGCCACCAGGTACGCCGTGGCACCCATCATGATGCCTCCGGCCATCAAGGCAGGCGAGCTGAAAAGTCGCCACCACATCAGCAGCACAATGGCGACAGCCATGATGGCGGCCAACCCGTAGGGGTTGCCATCTCCGCTACCTGCGCCGATGTACCACGCGACCATACCGATGACGCCGCCGAGAATCGTGCCCGCAGTTCGGACGACGATGCCGTACACGAGGTCCGCAGTGTAAGGAACCAGGGTAAGCTGTGCCATGATGACGGCCCACATACCCTTCTGGCGATAAAAGAAGCCCGCGCTCGAGCGGCAGACGGCCGGCACGCTGAGGGCGACGGAGACGGCTACGACGCGAAGCGCAAAGATGCCCTCTGTGCTTCCGAACCAGTTTGCGAGCCCGAGCAAGAACCGGCCGCCCTTGCTTCGCTGGCGGCTGTTGGGGACTCTCATTGATGCAAGCTGGGTTCGGGCCGAGTTGAGATCCGGCTCTGCCTTCGTCTTCTTCTTGTTCTTTGCCGCCTTGCGGGTGGGCACAGTGGCCACTGTCGAGACGCGGGTGAGGGTGTCGCCGAGGTCTGCGGCGGTCAAGGCATCCTCGGAAGAGTCCTCCCGGGTGATCCATCGCGCAAGACCCATCAGCTGCTTCGGCATCCAGACCCGCACCCTTGTCCTGGTGTGCTCGAGCTCAACGATTTTGGAGAGAAGCTTCTCCAGCGCGTCGGCAAGGTGGAACAGCCTCTCCTGGAGGAGCAGCCCCATCATGAGCCCGGTCAGCGATGGGACGTCGCCCGTGTGAACCCGCATGAGGCCCTCGTCGTTGAAGACGTGATGCGAAATCTCCGGGAGCCAGTGCGACGTCGAGTTGATGAACTCATCGCGGTGTTCCTGCAGCCTCTTCAGCGCCGCGACATGCCGCTCCACCATCTCTGCGTGGCCCGGCGACTTCTTGATCGCATTGGACTGGGTCAAAGCTTCGCCCACAGCCACGAGACATTCCTTGCAAGAGTCAATGAGGTGCTCGGCAGGACCGGAAAGCGCCGTCAGGCTCTCCTTGATCAGGCTGTTTCGCGCTGGGTGATAGGATTTCATGTGAAACTCGACGGTTTGGTTGATTTGGTGCTGTCCCAGTTCAACCGTCTTTAGATCGGCATTCGACTCTTCATCCGATCCTTGCCTGCTCAATGCCTCTGCGGCCTTCTCCTTTCGCACCTGCTTTTGCCTGTGAATCTCCACCAGGGCAACGAAAGCAATAAGAAGCCGCCGGAACGGACCGTTGAGGTTGGACAAGTCCTCGGAGCTCCATCGGCCGACGGAAAAGTCAATTGGCAAAAAGGTAATAATGGGATCCAGCTGCTTGTAAGTCGCAAAGATCTTTACGCGGGTTCCGGTCAAGAGATCCTTCTTCATGTCGAGATCTGGGTAGTGGAGGCCAATGGAGCAGGCATCCAGAAAGGTGGGCATTTGGTCAAGAATCTTCTTCATTCCGTCAAGCGCCTCGGATGTCGAAGAAGTTGGGAACACCAAAACGTTGCACACGATGCTGATGCCAGCGGCAATGGCTGCGGGGACGACAAAGGTCTTGCCCAGAGTGCCATTGAAGGTCGGGAGAAGCGGTGCCGTCGTAAAGTAAATGACACTCACGATGCAGGCCATCATCTGCACGAGGATGAGCTTGGGGTAGGCCACGCGAATGCGCGAGACAAAGTAGACAAAGACGGCCATCATGCAGAAGTAGGTGATGGACACTCTCGTGTCCAGCATGTACCCGTTGTAGATCTGGATTGCCGCGTACTGCGTGGGGTTGGTGGCGTTTTGGGCCTCCTGCTGAAGCATTGCGTACTTGGCCTGGACCTCGGAGCCGGGCCGGGTCGCCAAGGCGGCCTTCATGGTGATGGTGCCCCACGCCCAGGCCGAGGAGAGGCCCAGCAGCAGGGAGAGGCAGGCGATGAGCTGGATAAAGACGATGCCCGACGGCGGGGCGATGAACAGGATGATGCTAGACGGCGGCGGCGCGCGGGGTGAGTAACATTGGCGGCGTCGGGCAGGGGAGCATTGGGTGCGTACCATCCCAGGAAAGCGGCTTGGCCAATGGCCTTGAGCGTCGGGTTGATGAGGATGAGGAGCGTCATGATCCACACGGCGAGCGAGCACTTGAAGAGCTTCTTGAGGTCCCTGGCGTTGAAGTGGTCGAGCCATTCTGGAAGCTTTTTGCGGGCCCCGGGGGCCGGAGTTGCGTCGACAAAGTAGGGATTCTGAAGCGACTCGGGCGCGACGTCATCGCTGGCTGTGTCCGTCTGAGGCGATGGCTCTGGCGATGCCGTCTTTTCGTCATTGATGGTGGGCGCGTCTTGGTCGGCAGACGCCACTCGATCGGGGTCAGACATGGCGCCTCAATCTGTCGACTCTGAATTGGAGTCGAGCGGGAGGGGGAGAGCAAGAGCAAAAGAAAGAAAGGGTGGATATGGCCCGATGTTTGTATAGTCGAAAAAAATACGAAGCCATCTTTAATTGGGGGGCCTTGGCAGAGATGCCGGGTGACGGGACCAAGGATGTCAGTGCCAGCCAGCCCTTGCAAACTTAGCCGTGTCTCATTGCCCTGTCGGGTCGGCATAGGCGACATGATTTCCGTTCGAGCACCATCTTTGCTAATCAAAGGAATTGCCGTTAGGGCTCCAGCGCCAGGGGGGGAGACCCAGGGCCTAGCGCAGGCGTCAAGCGATGGCGGTTTAGGGCATGTTATTTGTTGCTCGCCGCCATCAGGATGCAGCTGGAGGTTGGGATGCATCCCGCGGCGCCGATCTGTCCATCTTCAGCTCCAGCGCCTTGAAATGCGCCTTACCCAACTTCTGCGCGTAAGCCGGCATGCTCGGGACCAACAGCTCCGACCTGTCAATGGGACGGCCTTTAAGTGCTCCCGGGTCCGGTCCCAAGAGGATCAATGTAGCCAACAGGATAGTGTCCTCGCAAGGCGTCGCAGGGGTCCGCTGTCGGCTGTTCCTGGTCCAGATTGGATCTGTCATTCAAGCTTCCCCCCCAAAAAAAACATGTTTTTACAGGGATCGGCATTGCATTCAAATTCTCCATCTTACTGGTAGCGGGTGATGGAATGCGTGGCAGCACATGGTTGAGAAAAAAAGCATCAAAAATTTGCCTTCATTTTCCTTGTTCTCCTTTCGCACGAGCCGAGTTCTTTTGTTTCTGCTCCTTCGGCCTAATTGTTAATATGTTCCACGCTTGCTGTCACTAACCGAGCTTTTGAGCTTCCCCGGACCCATGGCATGATACTAATCATCCCCTCCCTTGGCACGTTCCGACATTGATCCTCTAGCGCCAACTTAACAATCTCCTAGATTTCTTCCATCAGCATATATTGCTGCTTATTGATCCTCTCCACCCCTTGATAATGATTCGTTGCTTAAAAGCTCACTCCTTCATCCTTGGGTCTCTTTTCTTTGCCAAAAACACGCGCCTCTCCGTCCACGACTGCCTTGGGCAAAGCGAACCCAAGCCCGAAAAACACAAAAGCAGCCCATTTCCACCTGAACGGGTTGATGGCTATGCAGAAGAAGAACCACCACAGCAGCTCCAGGTAGGTAAAAAAGTCAAACGCGCCGGTTGGGCTGGTCCTCTTCAGGGCCCTGGTCATGTCGATCCAACGTTGCATCCACACGGGCCTGGGTCGGGCAAGCGGATCCACCAGGAACATGAGCAAGATCCTCGTGTAAATGCCAATGTGCCAGTTGCCAACCGTTCCAATTGCCGACAGGTAGGTGCAGTTGATGGCTGAAATCGACGGGTGCATCGGCGGAAACGTCTGCAAGTACCAGTTTGGCGGTGCATAAGGTTCCTTGAAGCACTCCTCGGGCAGAAAGTTTAGTGGAGGCCTCTTGAAGCCCGTTGCCATCACCACAATGTCTGCCTCAACAACTTCTTGGTGTCCCGGGCCGCCCTGGGGAACACCTCTGGCCCGACGGTTCACGATGATGCCGCTCTCGTTGAATTCCTCAATATCGCAGCGTACCCACTCTGCTTTTCCCTCTCGTAGTTTGTCCATGACATCCGAATTCACCATGGGCGTGTCCATGAAGATGCCCTTGTCGGGAGGGACAAGGTTCTCCAGATCCCGATAGAAGAGTTTGGTAACAAGAAACTCGGGTATGAATGAGAAGCGAGTTTGCTGGCCAAAGATGTTGAAGCTCAGCAGTGTGTCCACAATGAGATTTCGCGGGATGATCCATTTATCAGAGCGGGAGAGTATCGTTATCTTTCCCGCATCCGCCGATGAGGCAAACTCCAGAGCCTCTACGGCGCTGGCGCCTCCTCCGATAATGACGACTTTCTTGCCCTTTGCATCTTTTCTCGGGGGATGTTAGCCAACTGGCCCTGGCCCGATGACAAAGCGGGACGGCAAACTTACCCTGTCAATTCGCTGGAGTGATAGATCGAACCTTGAAATTGATCCATCCCCGGTATGTGGGGTACCTTGGGGGCACCGCAAGTGCCCACGGCTGCGATCACACCATCAAAGCGCCCAAAGGAGGCATCGTTGACGACCCATTTGCCGTTTTCCTGGTAGACCTTGTCAACCTGCGTGTTAAATCTCGTGCGGCCCCGGAGACCATAGCGCCTCCACAGCTGCTGCACTTGGCTGACAATCTCATCTCTGTTGGGGTAGCCCCGCTCCCACTGGACCGAGGGGTGGAATCGGTACATGAGAGAGTGAATCTGCAAGCCCGAAGTATCATTGACTTTCTGCCCAAGAGTGTTAATATTAGGATTAGATGGAGAATTAATTAGGGGAGAATACTGACCGTCCAAATTCCACCGACCTGATCTTCGGATCCGCTCTCAAAAATGCACACATCAAACCCGTGGCCGATGCAATGAGCCGCTGAAGTGACCCCAGTGATGCCGGCACCAATAACGGCAATCCTAGGCCCATGCAGCTCGGCGTTAGGCTTTGGGATCCGTGGAGACAGCAATTTGTTGATCAGCCATTGGTAGAGCTGATACAAAAAAAGGAGCGGATGCAGGAGAGGGTTCGTGAGCTGGCGCTTCGTGGACATGTTTTCGCTTGTTGAGAAAAACAATATCATATGCGAAAAAGTTCAAGTGAGAGAGTTGGAAACCCATGTTATTTCACCTCCCAGCTCATCCGGAAAGCCCGCCATATGCTCGTGGAAATGACGTCAATTCACATGTCATTGAGGATGAGGGTTACCCCACCATGACGATTCGACTTGCAGGACGTGAGCGTCGGAATCAAGTTGGCGAATAGTTAGAGTAGCATATGCAAAACCGATGGAACAATACCTGTAACTTGTATTACATCAGCGCGCATAGTTTGCATCTGATTTCTTCAGAAGCCGAGCTATTACTCCTCTCTGCTTCCATCGTCGATGCCAGATGCTTTTAACCAATTCTCAACCCATCCGACACAATTGCATCGACATCCATCAAATGGAACAACCAGGTGAGCTTGGTAAATAACTGCCTAAATTAAAGCTTTCTGTGCTCATAACCGCAGCAAAAGAAATAGCGGGCGTGATTCAAACCCTGACCCAAGGTAGCCCCGAAGAACAAAAGTCTGCATTGACAACCTACTTTCTACCAGACGCCTCATTTTCGCACCCGTTTTGTCTTGTTCCGTCCTTTTCCAAAGGCTCATTACCTTTGGCCCAAGACATAGACTCGCGATGGATGATACTTGGCATCTACCGTTGGTATCGCACACTGAGCCCTCGCATTGACCTCACGGTCGACTCTGTTGGTAAGTTTTTCTAATCCATATAACCTTGCGCGGGCACTGATTTTCCCTAGGATTTGACCAAAGCACCGGTCTTCTATACGTATCAATCCGGCAGACCTTTTCGGTTTGGTTCGTACCCATGTACAAGGCTCCTGTCCGCCTTGTTACGGTCCTACAACTGGCTCGGCGGAGTCCAATTGCGCTCGAGGACGCCGAGACTAGACCCACGGGCAGGAGGCAGAGCACCAACAGCACATCTAGCGGCCAGTATTACAGGCCAAGATACTACATTGCCAGTCAAGAGGATTTGTATCAATTGACAGATTGTCTGCAATTTTTGCTTCCGGGCTTGGGTCCTGCGCTTTGGTCCATCTGGCAGCTTTGTAGCACGTGGGTCTGCGTCATGGGATCGTTGTTTTTCTTTCCTATGTACCTGTTGTTGAATCGTCCCCAGAAGCAAAATTGAAAGATTTTTTTTTGGGAGCAGTCAGCCTCCAAACAGAGGCTGCGACTGATCCAAGGTGACCTAATTGACGATATTGAGGTGGGGCGCACAACGGCCACCATGAAACACGCTCTATTCGTGCCGCTCGTGAATTAATTTGGCCAAATCGAATGAATGGGAAGCCAAGCTGCCATGTTCAGGCGGTGGGTGTCATGAACGAATGAGCGTTGAATGCGGCGAGTGGCTGGAACGCAAGGCTTTAGGCAGATGCATGTTGGTTCACCGAAAGCCAACACATATTTATTTCACCGCAAGATACTGTTTTTTTTATCACATCAATAATTTGTTCAATCCTACATATCAATTTTATCATCATCCAATATGCCACCAACTGATCTCGAAATTTACTCCTTGGAAGGCTCGATTGAAGATTTTTTCACATCCCATTCTTCCGTTACTCGGGAAAAATGCGATGAGTTGGCCGCTTCCTTAGCAGGCAGCCCTGTGCTGCCCGTACCGATTCAAGGTTCATGCAGTTACACAGTGACGGCAGGCCCAAACGAAACCATTGTCCAGTTCCGAGCCAGCTCAAGTCCCATAGATATGGATGTGATGAGGTCCGCCCCGGTCATATACAAAAGTGTGGTGGCTGGCTGCACGGATCATGGGAAGATTGGCCCGTTGTCGGTGTATGTCATGGAGAAATTTGCTGGTGCTACGTGGATTGAAGTGCACCCATGGCCAGAGCCTGGCAAGCCTTTGTCTCCCGCACAGGAATCCCAAGTCTTCAACACCGTGATTGACTTTGCAAAGTATAACCCAGCTGTATCGACCACATACAAATATGTTCTAAAGAAATGCGCAGATTCTTTGCCTCATCATGGTCGAAACCGCAAGCGATGGATTCAGCCGCCTCCAGAGCCTTTTTGTCTGAATACCAACAAAGGACCGAGTTTTTAGTCGAGAATCTACCATCGCGGTTCACTGAAAAATTGAACGCAATCGGCCCAGAAATTTCTTCCCTTTTTTCGCCGCAGCACCCGCTTGTTCTTAGCCACAGCGACCTCACTGGAACTAATATCCTCATCGACAAAGATACCGGTCATATTACCGGAATCACAGACTGGAGCGACGCCCGTGTGGTGCATTTTGGGATTAATCTTTGGGGCTTCGAAAATGTCCTCGGAAAAATGGACTCAAAGGGGTGGCATTATTACGACAATCGTGATGTTCTCGTGGACCTCTTTTGGAAGACATTTGAGAACGAGATTGGCTTGGCTCCGGATAGGCACACTATTGATGTGGCTAGGACGGCTGGGATATTTTTTGAATATGGCTTTGCGCGCTTGCAGGATGTTTGGGAAGTGGTAGACGAGTCAAAGTCTTCTCTGGTCTATCTTGACGCTCTGTTCAGCACATCCCTCTAGAATTTCATAGACTTGGTGCAGATCCAGAAATATGACTGTCTGAGGATTGTTCAGCCTTCAACCAGACCTTCGGCTTCTTCTTCCTGCTGTGTAATGCCTTTATCGGCCCTTCGTGTGGCGTCTGATCAATCCTGAAAGCTGCACCACGATAATCGGACCGTCCTGCGATAACCCAAAAACACACGGGAATGTGATTTGAGGCCCAACTCCACTGAGGGCCTTCTGCAAGCCACGTCTCAGATTGCTGCTGGCCTCACCCAATATGCGCGGTCGCTCCTGTCACTTGTGCGTCTCCCACTGTCCATGTGATCAGTATTGTATGGCACTATGCAGTAGCACATGAAAAATATTGGGTTGTACAGTGCTTGAACATTCATAACCCCGCAGCTCTTGTGAGGCTATAAAATTCGCACCCCGTCCGCTTATTACAGAGAAGTAGGACTCCTGGGACACCACTTTTGACCAGCCATCTACGAATAACCCGCGTTCCAACCCACGTCTATAAATTTCATTTTCATCATGTCATCCTACTCTTTGCGTTACTGGCCAGTCAAATCGCGCGGCGAAGGAATTCGTATCTTCCTTCAAACTCTCGGAGCCGATTTCAAAGAGGTCGAGCCCAAATGGCCAGATGAGAAGGAGGATCAACCCTTGGGGCAACTGCCCGTACTGATTGAGACCTTGGAAGACGGGTCTGAGTTTGTTCTTTCAGACTCTGTGGCCATCGAAAAGTACCTTGCAGCAAAGGCGGGACTTCTAGTCCAGTCTGGACTTAGAGATATAGCCAGGGAAAACCAACTCCGCAGCCAGATTGATGACTTGCTCGATCTTATGGTCGCTTACGAATATGGACATGCGGCCGCTCGCGACTCACTTGCAGAAATGTACAAGGGCATGGCGGCGGCTTTCGTTCGCTACCACGAGAAAATACTCGTTGCAAATGGATCGAACGGGCATTATTTTGGGGACAAGGCTACCTATATGGATATCAGTCTATTCAACTGGCTGATTATCGTCCGAGACCCAAATGACAACACCATCCCTGGAGCAGCGGAATTTTTCTCCGAGGCCAACGCACCGCAACTCAACAAGGTCTTTCAAACTGTTCATGAGGATCCGATTATAGCAGGATATTTAACAGCTGCAAGTTAGAGATTAGGATTATATTGAAATGGTAGACTGTGAGCCTATCAAGAGGTTGACTAGGATTGTTTACTGAACATTATATCACACTAACAGGTGGTCTCAATAGCCTCAATAGACAACGCCAATACAAGCCAAATGCAAGGGATTGATGCCGGATGAAAGAAAGATGGTCTCAGCCGCAGTTAGCCCCAAAACACCATATTGAATAACGCGTGCTCGCATTTTCTTTGTTGTGTGAATACAGGCTTTGTTATGCACGGCCGGATTGCGATCAATGCAGTATGAGCCTGGTCTTGTGAGCCTAGCCTCCCGGCCTCGAAGCTGAAGGTCGCGGTCAGCCGCAGCCTTCAACAGCCAGCAACAACAGCTATAAAAGGCCTACATAGATCCCCTCCATAGTTAGAAAGACAAGAGCTTCAATTTACTATCACTTGCACCTCCAAGACTTAGCTATCCAAGTGATACATTAGAGGAGGAGAATTACTGTTTTTTAATTTTTTAATTTTTTTTAAATCGTAACATATGCAAAGGCTTATTCACTGACGGGACATGAAAAATCTGTACCATCATGATGAGCTCTGGAATTCAATTAAATCTTGTTAGAAGAGGTTCGCAATGATCCGTAGGGCCCGTCATGTAAGTATCTAGGGTTGGAGTGTGTTGGTTCATGCAATATCTCTTTGAGTGGCGTGTGATTTCCTTCCGAACAATTTGCGCTGCCTTGCCTTGGCAAACTCGTTATTTCTTTGATCTATCGATATTGATTTTCCAATCCCTTTCCACACTAATTTATTCCCCCTACTCGTCCTAAAGTGGTGCTGTGACTTGGTCAACGTATGCTTCCAGTTAATATATCTACATCAACTCATGAGCAAGCATACATCACGTTTTTCATCCTAAGGAAGTGATAATTTATGGAGGCTCTATTTCTGTTGGCCGCCTGGAGGAGTTAGATAATTCGCAAAATAATCAGCTGCAACAAGGTACTAAGCAAACAATCCCGCTCCCAGAAGGAAGTCTATCTAGCCATATGTCCACTGCTAAATAGCATCCGGATAACAAACATTCCCTCTTCTGCTATTTCTCAGGGACATATGTATCACTTGGATGTTGTTATTGGTATCCTTCCATCTAGCACTCCGTTGCGTGTCCATTGTCTCAGCCAAGGGTAGTTACTTTGACCACTGGGACGGAATGATTCCGACCTAATCTACCCCAGCAGTGATAAATACAAATGCTATCGAGGCAACTAGTTGCGGCCGCCTCCAGGTCCAGGAGGGAATGGTGGGAGGACAGGAATTGGGGATCTCTCGACCTTCTTTATGTTGGGGCTCGTGGAGTTGAACTTGAGTTGGTAGTGGCCACCACCATCAGCTGCTTTCTGTATGTATCGGGTTCTCCATCGGTGAAAGAGTAATTGAACGAGGCTCCCTCATCCACGTCGAATTCAAGCAGGTAGGAGTAAATGAGTGCCTCGGGGTTTTGATGAAGAGCATACTGAAAAATGCTTGTCTTCTCCCGAAATTCCGGTGAAGTTTTGGTGTATGTGCCGTCGCCAAGGTGCCATTCAACATCAAAGCTGAAACTTTCTTGTTCGCGATTGACTTTAGCCTCCGATTCAGATGTAGACTGACGAGATTGGTGACCGGGCCCCCAAGCTTGGAAGGCCACTCCATTTCCGGACTTAGCTTCCGCCCATTGGCTGTCACTGTGTGCTGACTGTTCAGTGGCAATTTTGGCAAACTTGAAAATTGACGCTGTAGTAAAGGGGTTTTTGTTAAAACGAAGAGAGTCTCGAGGAAAGTTGGAAGGTGGCAACTCTTTAGATCTGAGCTGGGTAGGTAGAGAACTGAGATCAAAGAAAACTAGACAAGAGAGGCGCTTGAACTTATACCTGGCATCTTCAGAGCCTTCTCAAGGAGTGATTTTCGTCCTCAGGGGCTCATGGCAGCTTCAAGTTCACAAGCCATCCAACAAAACCCGCTTCCGCGGATGGAGCTAGATTCCACTCTTCAGCTAGCCAAATTTCACCGAACCACGCTGCAAAAGACCACAAGATGCATTCACTATCGATCTAAAGAAAGGCTGCTTCCAATATTCTATGCTGCTTTTCTGCCACCTTTGTATGCATTCGGTTAGTTTTGAGCCCAAAGTGTCTCAGAACCTGGGTGGTGCTTGGCAAGTATAGCAGCGAGATGCTGGGGCTTTGCACGGATTGGATACACTCTCAACTGTGGCTGAGCTGACCCGCCGTATTTGGCTTAGATTTAGGAAAGCGAGTGCATCCGATTTCAATGACGCTCAAGTTCATGACTCTTGTGCTGAGTAGATGGTCCACACCATTCACACTGGTGGCATGCATTATCTTTAGTACAGTACTATGTGTATTCATAACACTCTATAAAATATTCTAATTAATGGGAAATATACTAAAGATGCGTAGCTAATATTCTACTTGCAATGCTTGACAGCTGAGGGTAAACCACAGTCGGATGTTTCAATCATTATCGTCTAATCCAGGATAAGAATCCCGAGCAAGTCAGGGCCTTTACTATCAAGCTTGGCACCCCACCTCCAACACACCTGCTGACTCCCTCGAGGATCAATAGTTCGTGTTTTCAGCTCGTACAGCACCGGCACGGCCCGCCCCAGTGGCTCTTTGGAGATAGCGTGGTTTTTAAGCGGTTGGTTTGCGCCATCAGTACAACGTGCCGTGTTCTGCATGTGGTACAGCGAGAACAGCACCCTGATGCTCCAGGCGTGATAGGTCAAACATGGTAAAACAAAAATGTCTTTTTGCAACTACAAGGGTGGTCGGGGTCAAGGTGAGTACATGATAATAGAATCCCGACGTTGTGTCTTGCGCCACACGCGTAGCCCAGGCAGGCTGAAATCTGCATAGGCATGTTACGCACACGGTTGCCTAGTACTCCTTTGGAATATCCTGTCCTTCGCATAGCTCAATAACCACATCGTTAAGGGTATAGAAAACTCCTAAATTGCAGGCAATGTTCCCAATGGCCTAGGTGCCAAGCCGGCTAACAATGGCGCAGCTACAACATCACGATGAGCTCCACCAAGCTGTAAAACACGCATCGATAGCTCTATTTTTCATAGAAAACCAAGGCTCTTTCAATTCTCAATTCAACAGCTAGATGTGACCAATCCAAGCAGTGTGACACTGACCACCAGATTCTCACCGTTTTTGTAGGCACTGGCTTGGGGCCTATTCACCCTTCGCTTGGTGTTTATCCATATGACGTAGCTGAGCTTGAGGTAGAGATAGATCTTGATGCGATATTTTGATGGTGACACATTTGGACTGCATCATGGAAAGGAGTATGCATATTTTGAATTATGCCTGAAACCGTACGCTTCTTTCCAAATGTCCCCTCCCCACGGTAATTATCGAAGCACAATTGATATAAATATGCTAAATTTCATTTTGGGAGCCAGTGGGATATTGCTTCAGGCTAAAGCGTTAGAACTTTCTCCCATTTACCGCTTGCGAATGGGCCCAAGTGGGTTGTTGTGTATTCGCTGTTGAGCCACCAGTGTGCATTCCGGTACTCCAGGAATCCTACACAGAGAAAAGAATTCTTCTTTGAGGAAAGCTTAAAGAATGGGTGTGCATGCTAAAAGATCTCCGCAATTTGGATCAGTAAAAGATAAAGAATGCAAGGTGGAAAGCAGACGCGGCGGCAGCTTCACTCTCTCTCGGGACAATGGGTGTTCCAGATCAATCTACACGGCCCTATGCACGGGAACCTAACGGGAGCGGGAACAGCCGCGCAGGAACCATTGGTGGGTTGGAACTGAAAACCCATGGAGTGACAATGCTTGTGAGGCAGCCAAGACTGGAACGTAATGGCTGGATCGCTTTCCGATTGGCACAATTGCTGTAGCTTTGGGTAAACCAATCATATTCCGAAATGTCTGCAGCCAGAGTTCATGAAAGAAGCCACAGCCGGCATGTGGCTGGCTGGGAAGTCAAGGGCATCACAGAACGCACACGCGCTATTCGCTTTTAGTCCAACTCACCACTGATGGCAAGGATTCTCAGCTGGGATTTGCGAACGCCACCAAAAGCCCCTCACCAACTCAGCTTGCTTTGGCACGCCATCAAACCGAGCTATTTCAGCCACAACGCTCTCGTGAGGACAACGCAAACACGTATTCTAAATGGCCTTGACACGATTGGCTATTGGACCAGCGCCGATAACCTACCATCGGCCAATTTCGTATGAACAATAGTGCAAAGCAAGACACGTCATGGGTTCTAGACGCAGGGGTTGGATATGTCTAAAAATGGGCTGATGAGACAAACACTATTGAACACAATTACTTGTTGCTGCCCATCTTTCGTACCGTCTTTTTTTTTACTAACACCGTTCAGGAATAAGATATCGCGGCACGAAATCCACTGGCCATTCCATTTTCTAGCCTAGTCAAGTCCATTGCCGAGTGGGTCAAGTTCAAACATAGCTGGATTATTGTGTTGCGGAGGTATAAAGCCCAGGGTATTCTCTTCTCTAATGCGTGTAACTGGCCCCGAAAACCATGATACGACCTCAGTGCATATTTATGAATTACTTGCCATTATTAGACTATCAAACATTTTCTGTTGATCCAAACACTTGCCCAACTTTCAAACATGAGCTGCCCGGCATTTCGTTCCGATGATTTGGCTGGTGAGCCGGTCATTGCCGCCCGACCAGTCACCACCTGCCCAGTTGCTCTAATCCCAGCAGATTTCCTGATTCAATCTGTCGATCAAAAACTCAACCCAGGCCCCGCCTCTGAAGTTGCGGCCCCATCGACAACACCAGAAGCAACCTCCATAATTGATATACTACCCGCGCTCAAGGGACGCTTTCATGGCCCTGGCTTTAATAATATTTTCCGGCCGAGGAACAAATGCGGCCCGCTCAACAATCGGTTGTCGCTCAATGACGCAGGAAAAAAAAGCAACATTCTTGAACTCAACCTGACCGAGGAGCACTGGGCCTTCACTAATGTTGGTGATATCCCCAACCGCGGTTTTGGCGACCAGACTGACATCGATCTCCACGGGGTTTCCTATCTACAAAGAGTCTTCGACGTTGGTGATGCTGCCACTGGCCAACGTTTGCCCACAAAGGGTGTTCCGATTCATATTGAGCCGGGTCTCATCATGGTTGTTCCTGCAACGACTGTTAATCCCGTCATTGGAACGACCATCTCGCGTATGGCATCTATCCCGCACGGCACAACCATCAGCCTCCAGGGTCTTCCGCCGACAGACAATGATTCCACTACTGTCAATTCAGCACCAAATATCCCGTCAGTGAGCATTATGCCCTTCAAAATACAGACCGGCTTGCCGGTAGACCCCTTCACCAGCCAGACCGCTACGGAGCAGAACACGCCTCGTATTCCACAGAATCTGACACCGTTCATCAATGCCGGAACCATTACCCAGGATATTATCAATAACCCAAATCTGGTTCTGAGCCAAGCGAATGTGGGAAAGAACATTACCAGCAGTTTCGCCTTCACGCTTACTTCTAACCCCTTGCCGAACCAGCAAGGCGGAGGGACGACCAATATTCCTTTCCTTGAGGGCACCCCAGGCTCAACAGTGGGACCCAACGCCGACGCGGCCAAGGTAGCGGTAACATTTTGGTTTTCGACCGTAGTCTACGAGGTCGCTCTGCAGCCATTCACACCTACCAAAGAGGAAAAATTCACGGAACTCAGACCAATCGGAGTTTCTGAGAATGCACCTGAGGATGGAACCTTCCCTGTCTTCCAGGTTGGGTTCGAGGTCACAGAGGCCAAGACCATATCTGTCTCGGTTACTCAGATCCAGTACTCGCAGACAGTTCTGTTAGATTTTGCAACTCTCAGCTGGCCGCATGTGTCGGTCGCGACCCTTCTCCCTGTGAGGGTCACAATCCCGCCTCAATGATACATCTAACGAGTAAGTGTTTGTGCGGGGCTTTTTTATTCAATACCGTTGTTTTGGCTCAGTCAGTTTGGTGGGCATGAGATATTCTGACAGGCTGCAACTCGCGTTCGCTACCCAAATCAGATGGCCAAACCGAGTTTCTATTTTTAGCTCAGATAATGCAAGCTCTCTGTATCTATTTAATCTTGTTGTATTAAATTTGACATGACCAATTACTGAAACGTCGGTTTTGTTTGATAGCGCCCAGATGCAATGAATGGACAATATTACTTCAAATTGTATTTGTGTGACTTTGCCTACTCCTCCATCCTCTGCAGATGACGGTTTGGAAGTTGTACTTCCTTTTGTTAGTGCCCCAGACACCGCCTAGTGACTGATTCCGCCTCGCGTGGCCCATCTGCACATTATGCAACGAGGCTGACTTGGTGCGCCACTTGATTCGCAACGCCGCCTTAAGGGCTGACACGTGTATCAACCCCGCTCCTATCATGATCAAGACATCGAACTCGATACTGAGGATGGTTTTTTCATCCGGTTGCTTGAATTCCAATACAAATGTAACTCCAGCGAGAGAAAAGCAAAACGCAAAAATCCAACGCGCGCCTCGGCACCAGAGGGTCTGTTGCAAATGGATCCTCTCAATATCATATCATTGACAGCGGCTGTCGTGGACTTTGTGGACTTTGCAGCGAGTCTCGTGTCAAATGTCAACGGGGTCTACAAATCCGCGACTGGTAGCACATCTCGGGACATCAAGCTCCAGGCTGTGGCAGAAGATTTGAAACAAATGGGCTTTCAAGTGGAAAAGAGCGCGAGGGCTGTTAAGAAACTTGAAAATGGCAGCTCAGAATCAGTCCAGACACTTCTCAAACTCTGCGACGAGTGCAAAGACTCGAGCGATGAGCTTCTGGAGATTATATCAAAAACTCGAGCAAGAGGAACAACTTTCTTTCACACGTTTTCCGCGGCCCTCAGGAAAATGTGGTCAGAGACAAAAATCACAGGCGCGCTTGAAACTCTGGAGCGCATACGGAATCAGATGATGACCTCTGCTGTTGTCTATGGTGATTTGTTCCAATGCTGAATTGTGGGGTTCTGGGAACGACTGACATTCGAGATTTAGGGAAAACACGAATTCTCCGTGGCAGTGTTCACACCAGGAGTCCCAAAGCCAAGCCGAGTTGGCGGGCACATTGGACAGAATTGAGAAGGTCACTGGAACTTTCAGAAAGTACCTGGACGAATTGTTACAGAAGGAAGCACTTGCAGGGGAATCATCACAAAACATGCCTTTGCATTGGGGCAACGTCATCCATGTACCTGATCAGCTCAAGCGTGCAAGCAATTTTACGATGAACTGGGCTGCGAAGGAAGCCGAACTGGAAATAACTAGGAGCCTTGTATTCAAAGGTATTAATGATCGTGCAACCTCAATACCTCCAGCGTATGAACAGATATTTGAATGGATTTTTGAAAATGTTGGGCTAAACAAGGAAGATCAGGCCGTCTCAAATTTCTCGGAATGGTTAAAAAGCGAGTCGAGCGAAATATTCTGGATTGCCGGAAAGCCTGGGTCTGGTAAATCGACACTGATGAAATACATCCTTGCCCAAAGCCATCTGAGAGATTATTTAACCCAATGGACTGCCGAGTTTGGGAGTCCACAGCTGATCGTGGCGAGGTATTACTCCTGGAACGCTGGCTTCGTGATGAAACAGAGCTGCGAGGGCCTTCTCAGAACTCTACTCTATGAGTGTCTGAAAGATTTTCCGGAGCTCGTTGCTATTGCTTGTCCAAAGAGGTGGACCATATTAAAGGTCTTCAACCACCAAGCCACACTCCCCGAATAGACTTGGGAAGAACTTACTGATGCCTTTTCCCTCCTGACTACGCACGCCGGCAGGCTTTTCAATTTAGCCTTATTCATTGACGGCCTGGATGAGTTCGGCGATGATCATTCAGGTTTGGTTGAGTTCATATCAGATATCAATTCTCAGGCCGGCGTGAAAGTTTGCGTCAGCAGTCGGCCCTGGAACGTCTTTGCTGATGCTTACGCGGGATCCCCGAGCCTAACACTGGAGCGGCTGACTGAGCCTGACGTCTCCCTGTTCGTGCACAAGAAATTTGCTGCCAGCGCTGGCTTCTCCGAACTGAAGGAGATATTTCCAGAAGAGTCAAAAGAGCTACTGATTGGTATCGTGGAAAAGGCAGAGGGAGTATTTCTCTGGGTTGCACTAGCCGTTAGATCCCTTCTTGAGTGTCTCCAGGAAGGTGACTCCTTGTCAATGCTGTTGAAGACTCTTGACGAGTTACCCACAGATATCCTGAAGCTATTCAACTCATTATGGGACCGAATTAACCCTCGGTATCTGGGAGAGGCCTCTGAAATGATGCAACTTCGAAAAGCGAGGAGGCAATTCTTGGACTCCCTAACGCTGTGGTGCGCTGACGAGACAGTTTCCATCAAGACCGACATTAAGACGCTGACGCATTCGAGCCACAGAAATATCGCCAAAAGGATCCAGAGACGCGTGAACAGCCGTACAAGAGGCTTGTTAGAATTGAAGCCCACTGGCCACATAGACTATCTGCACCGAACCGTTCGAGAATGGACGATGGATGAAGCCGTTTGGAAAAAGATTGTTGATCAATCCCCTACAGGATTCGATCCCAATCTCAGCCTTCTCCGTTCAAAGATGATTCAGATCAAGATTGACAACAGCCCCAAACCTTCCATTGAATTCTGGACTCAGGTCAACGAAAGTCTAATCTAAGGGCCATTCTGCACTGACCGAGTCGAAACTGCTAACACGATGCGCTTGGTCTTGAAGCTCCTCGAAATGAAATGGACACCTGTCAAAGATGCTGACCACTCCATACCAATCTCGCCATTTCAATTGTGGACAAGAGCCCATGAAAATGACCAGAGGAATAATTCACTTCTCGGAGTCGCCGCCCAGTTTGCTATAAGCATATATGTGAAGGCTCGAGTATCAGCCAGCCCGGAACAGATTCGATCCCACCGTCCCGGAACCGTCTCAGTCTTGGAAAACGCAATCTTCGGCCCACCTGTACTGGTCTGTCGATATTACAAGTTTCTAGAGCTCGGATCCCACTCACTTGACCACAGACTCGATCTTATAGCTTTCTTACTCTGCAACGAAGCGTTTGTCGATGAAAGAGTCCGCCGTAAAGTCCAATTCAATATATCATCGCAAGAAGACACAATTTATTGGTCGGCGGTTGACAAAATGCTCCCCAAGGCCGCCCCGGAATCGGTTGTTGAGGAGGATTACAGAAGCGATGGGAGAGCTAAAACAAGAACGAGAATCTCGTTCTTTCATAAGCCCTGGAGGCAGAAAAGAGAAGAAATTGTACAGAGGTGAACAGTGGTTTCTTTTTTTTTAAAGGATATTCTGTAGTATTATTATTGTCATTGTTGTTGTCGTTGTAACATTACGTATGAATAAAGTTACGTTTAGCAATAATTAAGCCATTCTTGGAAGCTTGCTGGCAGAGAAGCAGTGTATCTTGTCTGAAAATCACTGTACCCGTGATAAAGCCGAAATTCAAGAAGCGGGCAAGAGCCAATCCCGGCTGACTCATAAGCCAATTACGCATTCCTTGGTGCAGGTCGTTCAGAATATAGGCGAACAACATATGGTTCTTGTTTGATTCAAGGATCAGCTTGATCGTCTCCCAGCATAAAGAAAATACATGAAAACTATTCCTTAAAATCTTTACTAGTCCCCAATTTTAATTTATAGTTGCGTATAGGCGTGTGGGTTGGTTGGTTGGTTGGCTGGGGACAGACTGTTGTGTGTTGTGCACTATTGGTCAAAAACTGCTCCTTGTAGCTGATCTGATTCTTTATACCGGAAACGCAGGAATGATAGATGACTTGGTCTTTTTTCTATGTAACGTGTGCTCCATTTATCCACCAAGGCACACCCATCTAGTGTCAAACGGAAAACAAAAACAACTTTCGGTTTGGACTCATTGCCAGTTCTAAAGCATCTCGATAGGTCGGGCTTGGTAATCCCAATGCCTTTTCGCCTTGGCCTGCCACTGATTTCGTCGCAACATCAACGTAGGCCTTTTAACTGAACCCCCGAGAGTGGTAATTCCTTGTGCCTCTTTGGATCTTCTATTTGTATTGTGGGCTACCGGTAGCAATGGGTTGGATTTGTATCCCCGATGCGCAGGCAACCATGATGACATGGGTGCAATGCTGAGTGTGGCTCATTCCAGCCAACGGCCAATAGATTGTATATTTACGCGCGTTTCTGGCGCTAGATAAAGATTTGCAACTTAATTTTACAATTGATATACACATATACATTTAATTGTGAACCGGATTTATTTCAAACATATAATGATGAGTTTGTGCGCCGACGCAATGGAGGAGGTATGGGTCAAAGGCCCTGCCACCGGAAGAGCGGGCCGGATACAGGACATCCTTTTTTGTAGATCGCAAGAATCTAACGCAAGATTACCACATGTCCCAACCACTTCACCATGGCCATCGATGATAAAGATGGCACGCCAATGAGAAACGCGCGCCTGTGAAAGGTGGCGGGGGTGGGGGTCGTCCAGGGTTACACGCGCGGGGAAATGGATTGAATCCTTCCAGCTTGCAAATTCTATCGGTCGATAATCCAGTGGCCCAGGCCCGCGCTAGGAGACCAGATCCGGCGGGATATGCTTAATTCGACATGGTCTGCAACAAGGGAGGGGAGGCCTGCTCGTCTCATCTACTACATGCGCACGAAATGCGGAGAAGAAGCGCTGTCAGTGCTCCTCTATCCGGTTAAGAGGAAACGATGGCGATTCGAGCGCGTATAGCTGCCATGCCCGACGGTGTGGGTGCACCACCCATTTACCCCTGCTCATCCAATCACGCACCGGGGTTATCCCCAGACTGTCACACCCGCCGGCAAAGCGAGGTCCGAATATCCACCACACGCATCCTTGCGTTCGCAGAAGCGAGTGCATGAGGAGAACCTGTGACAGTTGGGGCTGACATGCTCTGACAGCTTCGTGCAAAATGCTTTATATTGCCTGGATGCTCTCCCTGTCGGTGTCTTCTCTCTGACCCCAGATCTCCGTGCATTTCCCATCACCTTCACCATGAAGCCAAAGGTTTATCAGTTCCTTGTCGGAGTCTTTGCGTCCTTCGGGTCGGTCCTCTTTGGTTACGATTTGGGTGTTATCGCCCAGGTCATTGCTTCTCAATCTTACCTAGATCTTTTCAATGTCAGCGGCACTGACTCTTCCACGTAAGAATATCCCTTCATCTCATACCATGAGCCTCTGCTGAACCTGTCTCAGTGGTGCTGTCGTAGCCCTGTTCACTGGAGGTGCCTTTTTCGGTGCTTGGTTCGCTGGACCCACTACAGAGCGCTTGGGTCGACGATGGACCATTGTCGTCGGGAGCGTCGTCTTCCTCGTCGGAGGAATCTTGCAAACTGCTGCGCCCAAAATCTCATACTTGATGGCAGGTCGCTTTTTCTCCGGTCTGGGCGTCGGATTCCTTACCATGATCATTCCACTATACCAAGCTGAAATTGCCCACCCGTCAATCAGAGGTAGGAATAAAACCCGCCTCATCTATGCGTGGTATCTGCTGACTTTATTACAGGGACGATCACTGCTCTTCAACAATTCATGCTGGGTATCGGAGCTCTCGTTGCCTCGTGGGCCGGCTGGGGAACTTACAACGCCTACACCGACACCCGGCAGTGGCGTATTCCTCTGGGTATCCAGAACGTCCCTGCTGTCATCCTTGGAGCTCTGATTTTCTTTTTCCCCGAATCCCCTCGCTGGCTCATCGACAACGGGAAAACGGAAGAAGCGCTCAAGACGCTCGCTCGTCTACACAGCAACGGAAATGAGGATGACCCCTGGGTTCGTGCCGAGTTTGAGCAAATCCAAGAGAACATCGCCAAGGAGCACGAGGAGGAAGCAAAGTCCTACTTGGATCTCTTCCGTGACTTGTCTACCTTCCGTCGACTCCTCATTGCCTGCGGTCTCCAAGCCTCAATTCAAATGACTGGTGTCTCTGCAATTCAGTATTACTCTGTCACAATCTACGGTCAAGCAGGAATCGGACCCGGAGATGCACTCAAATACCAGGCTATCAACTCCGTCATTGCACTTATAGCTCAGGCGCTGTGTATCGCGTACATCGATCGTTTCGGTCGTCGCTGGACTCTTATCTGGGGTAACCTCTTCAACATGCTCACCTTTATCATTGCCACCATCATGTTGGCCGTCTACCCACCAGGATCTGGCAGCGCCGCCCAGGGCTGGGGCTTCATCATTGTTACCTGGGCGTACAACTTCTCCTTTTCTGCGACTTGCGGACCCCTTTCATGGATTATTCCCGCCGAGATCTTTGACACCCGCATGAGAGCCAAGGGTGTTTCCGGCGCGACCATGACGTCCTTTGCTTTCAACACCATGATTGGTCAGGTCACAGGCATTGCGATGGAAGCAGTGGGATGGAAATACTATCTCACATTTGTTATTTGCAACTTTACCAATGCAGTCGCTGTTTGGGCTTTCGTCCCCGAGACAAAGCAGCTGCCTCTTGAGGAGATGAATAGTCTATTCCGAACGATGCCATGGTTCGTTGCTGGGAAGGACCCGAAGGAGTATACTAGTGACTTCCAAGAAGACTTGGAGCGAAGAGCAGAGCAGTTTGATGAGAAGCTAGCAGCTGCAGAACATGTTTAATAGCCAGAGCCATCGTTCCACCCTGCTGTACAAAGGCCCTACAGGGGGTGGATTAATTTAGATGTAGTAAATACATTTGGTCAGATTATCACATTTAAAGGTGTTAATAACCTAAACCGACAATTGTCAACATTCAAAGGGATTGAAGCAAGAGAAAGATACGTTTGCCGATAACTAACAAGTTAGGAATGGATAGGAAATAAAATGTTTCTTTTACGAACGAGTGATAACCCAAAATGGATATATCTTGGAAACCTGCAGTTGATTGACGTCAACTGGTTTCTCTGGAACCCTGGATAATGCCTACGGAGAATAGAAGAAACACCACTCGCATTCTCGGGTGGCAGTGATGATACCTGACCCATGTTGCGAATGAATCTGGTACGTTAACAATGATCTGCCTGCTGTCGGAAGGTGGCAAGAATTTTGAGGCAGCACAGGATGTGTAAGTCACTCGAGTAAAAGAAGCATATGTCACTAATATTTACAATATCCTTCCTTTGAATGCCGTGCGGGATATTGATTCGGCTAACGGTGGGTCTTAAGGTTGGGTGATCCAAACCACACCGGGATTGTTGTATTGTCCGTACCGTATCGGCCTCAACAATATGCTGTCTGGAGTATTTATGGAATATTTCCCCGACCAAGCCCTAGAAGTTATTTACAGAAATTTCAGGTTCACTATCTTGCCATCTTTGTAAAGTTCCCATCGCAAGTCCGGCTGCTTTCCTCACTTCTTGGCCGCACTAGGTCAGCAAGTCTAGTGAGCCTGAATTGTCCTTACCTGCGCAAATTGCTCTTGCTCAGCCTCGAACCCACATGACCGCCACTCAAGCATTTCTCATGCAATATAATGTGGTGAGTTATTTTTGTTACATTAAGTTTTAAAAAGCTATATTTGCATTGCCTTCTTCTCCACCCGCACGAATCTCAAGCGCCAGCTTTTGACCAACAGGCTGTTTTCTCCTTTCCGCGCGGACCGTAAGCGCCCGTCACCTTCCTCTCTGAGTACCCCGAGAGCATATCGGCCCGTTGCTATTTGCTCTGGTCTTGGCACCGGGCAACTATATGTGGCGTATGCGAAACGCAAAGCCAGATATCCCAAAACACGCGCCATGAGTTTGCATATGTCTGCCCTACCTCATCGTGCAGCAGACCAATACCCGCAGTGTCACCCTGGAAAAGTCCGAAGGCTTGCATATTGACAGGTTGTATCCCGAGCACGTGCTGCTAGATGCTGCAAAATGCTGCAGGATGCTAATGGGTTGGGGCTTGCAAGAAACCAATGCGCGCTTGAAAATAATAGCCACCAACTAGGGGGGGGGG
>VTGD01000067.1:0-54691 GCA_013406985.1 Calonectria crousiana | reverse complement strand
TTGAAAGGGCCAGGTAAAAGTGGTGGGTAGCTAGGGTAGTGGAGGTTTGGTCGGTCCATGGCTGGATTGCACACATGGCGCTTGACGCCGACAGCCTTTTGCCATCATTGGGAGCAGAAAGCCATCTTTCAATCGGCAGCATGTTTGGGAAAAATGATTGGTTTAAACGAGGCTTTTGCAGGGTTAAAGGGAGTGCTGACACTGCTAAACCTGGCGATTCGGCTACGGGCAGAGAGCCTGGTATCTGCAGTCAGCGTGGCGACTCTGGTCTGGTCCGGTGCTCGAATCCCCCATCGCGCGTGTTTCATTTGTCGCCCGATTCAAGACTCAAGAAAGAGTCGGCAGTGCAGCCGAGGTACGGAGCCAGCGGCTGTTGCGAAGAGCACAGCCAAGATCGACGGCGCCCATGACCAAACGTACAGCGACAATCTTCTTGGCGCCCTTGCCTCGATTCGAACAGGGAGACATTTGTTGCGATTTCATTTGCCGAGTGCGGGAGCAAGACATGCTTGGGCGCGTATGCATCCCAACACCAGTGTGTATGCAACCCATCCGGCTAAGCTTAAACGGGCCATCTATCCGGCCTTGTGAAGTCCATGAGTGTTTTCCACCCACATTGGATTTGATGGCCGATCTAAAAATTCTTAGGTGCACTTTTATATCCGAGTGTGGTTTGTGTTACTGTCTGCGCTTGGGGAATTTCCTTCACGGGAACCCCTATTCTATCTTTGTCGCAACCTTTTCCCAAAGGAAACATGTCTTTGCATGTTTTACGAAATGCCGAGGATCATGGCCAGCCTGATTTTTTCGGAGAGTTGTCCATAAAGCCAAGGGCATTGCGCTTGTCATAATCCCGCCCACTGCCATTGTAACCAAGCTGCTCCTCAAGCACTCATCAGGAATTGTAAACACTCCAAACGCCAATCTACACACACGTATCTTAATACTCTGTTTTTCAAACTTGCATCAAGAATGAGCGACAACAAGAGAAGCAAGTCATCAACAACAACATCCTCAAAATCTCGTCGTCAAGGAAGAAGCAATAAGAACAGCGGAGCCACGGCGTCGGAGAACCCTATCGGAGAACCCTTTGATACTTCTCCTCATTCATCCTCAATTGCACCCATCGGCGGCAGCTTTTCAGCCTCAGCGTCCATGCCGAGGCAACAAGATCAACAATCCTGGTACGTCGCAGAGTGCGGCTCCTATTACGAGAGCCAGTTGTCCACTCCGACAACCTCTCGACCAGACTCTCTCCCACCATTTCCCTCTACTTTTGCCAATCCTCTGTATACTTGGATGAACACAAAGCCATCTGAAGAACCATGGAGCACCCTACGGCTACCAAACTGGGGAAATGAGACGGGTTCGGGGACACCTGCTGCGGCGGACAGAACTCCCGGAGCTTATCACCAACTTACAGAGGGTGCTGTTGCAGCCGACAGATTTGGAAGACACCATGTGTCTGGGAAAGAACCACGACGCAATTAATAGCATTAAATCCGACGCTTTTAGGATTATATTTGTAATTAGATGATCTCTATAGATTCTAATTCTTCAATTCATATCATTTGTCTAACCTATTTCGAATGGTTGGGGGAAAAGAAATCTGATTTGACCTGGCGCCTTGGTTGACAATAGCTATAACGTTGATAAAATCTCGTGGACTTTCAACTACCTCGTCTCACTATAGTATACGCGGCCCGCCATGACACCAGCAATTACCTGGACTAAGGCCGGGAAAGTCCTAATTTGTAGCCCCGTTACATTTTCCAACGGGATTTGGTCCCTCCTTTGGGGCCAAAAGAGCGCCGCCGAATCCCGAAAGTTAGCCGAAAAGTAGCAGCTTGGCGCCCTCCATGTGCGATAAGAGGGCGCTGATATGCTACACCTTCTGACTACAACAATATCCGTTAAACGTTACGAGAAGAAAAAAAAGTTCCAGGATAAAAATAAAAGGTGGTTCTTATAAAATTCTCTCGATTGCGAATCACCATCATTCATTCGTCAACTATTGCAAAGCCCATTTCTCAACTCACCATGACGCTTCTCGCCAGGAACCCGCTTCCCCTCAGTGTCTGTCGCCGTGCCGCCCGAACTGGGCTCAGCAAGGCGGCGGTGACGGTTCTGTACCGCCAAAACATGGACATTTCGACTCGTGAAATGACCAGCAGCGATGTTAAAAACCTCAAGGTAGACCAGAGCAGAATGATGGACACGCTACACCACACATGCAACTGGGGCACGGGAACGAGATGGGGAAGGTTGGTCATCTCACGCGCATCGACTCTGGGATTAGAGCAATGGATTGACGCATAAAAGCAATCCCACAGATACCGGAATGTCGCGCCTAACTCTCAGCGACGACGACAAAAAGGCTCGTGACTGGTTCGTCGAGACGACCAAGTCGCTCGGGTGCAAAGTCACCGTCGACGCCATGGGCAACATCTTTGCGGTCCGTCCCGGTCGCCGCGACGGTCCCCCCACCTTTGTGGGTTCGCATCTGGATACCCAACCCACCGGCGGCCGATACGACGGAATCCTTGGCGTCCTGGCCGGAGCTGAGATGCTCAAGATTCTCCAGGACCACAATGTGGAAACGGAATTCCCTGTCGGCGTGGTGAATTGGACAAAGTGAGCAAGATGCTACATGCGAACCCCTCCCGTGACAGTGCTGACCAGATTTACAGTGAAGAGGGAGCCCGGTTCCCCATCAGCATGATGTCTTCTGGAGTTTGGGCCGGCAAGATACCCATTGAGCATGCTCACTCCACACAAGAAGTCGCCGGGCCTGCTACGGTCAAATCAGAGCTTGAGAGGATTGGATACCTTGGGGAGATTCCTGCCAGCCACGAAGCTACCCCGATGGGTGCCCACTTTGAGCTCCATATCGAGCAGGGCCCCATTCTGGAGAGAGCTTCCAAGAAGATTGGTGTTGTCCAGGGCGTGCAAGGGTACAAGTGGTTCACAATCGACATCAAGGGACGAGGTGAGCAGCCGGAAGCACAACTGTTCTAACTTGAGGACCAATTACTCATATTATTGCAGACGCGCACACCGGATCTACTCCGTTCACTGACCGGGCCGATGCTCTTCTCCTCGCAGCCCGCCTCATCACGCACTCGCACCGCGTCGCCACCAAGCACAAGGCTCTTGCATCCACGGGCATCCTCAAGCTGCAGCCCGGAAGCACAAACACGATCCCGGGCGTCGTCAGCTTCACCCTCGACGTCCGCTCGCCCGTCGACGAGACGGTCGACCAGGTCGAGGAGCAGCTCAGGCACGACTTTGACCTGCTCGCCCGCGGCGTCGACGTCGACGGCCTGCTGCAGGGCGGCACGCCGAGCCTCCCGCTCTCGGTGGCCTGGCGGATCGACACCGTCTCCAAAGCGACGGAGTTCCACCCGGACTGCATCCGGGCCGTCCGCGAATCGGCCGAGTCGGTGCTGGGCGTCGCCGACGGCACCGTCGACATCACCAGCGGCGCCGGCCACGACAGCGTCTACACCAACATGCACTGCCCGACGACCATGATCTTCATCCCCTGCAAGGGAGGCGTCAGCCACAACCCCGAGGAGTATTCCACGCCCGAAGAATGTTCCATTGGCGCAGAGGTACTGACGCAGGCTGTCGTGAGGTTCGATCAGAAGAGGAGCAACTAAGAGCGAATGAGGGAGAGTTGGTTGTTCAAGAAAAAAAAGTACAAGTGTTTGATGGAACTAAGTAAATAAAATTGACACCAAGCGCTTTTTTGCAAAATATGATACAGCTCGGAAAAAAATACATTCATGATGCACTGGTATCCTCCGTCTAGAAATTATTCACATCGTTTTATCTTTCATCTATCTATCATATTACAGCAAAGCGACGAAGACAAAGGCAGCAGCAGCAACGCTCCACATGGCAGGCACCAAAGCACCAGCGCCGGCAGTAGAAGCAGAAGGAGTAGGCGTGCTGGTCGAGGAGCCGCTGCCGCTGCTAGTTTCCGAGGCCTTGAGCTTGGCAGCGCCAAACTGGAGCTTCTCGCCGTTCCAGACGGTGTAGTAGCCCTTCAGCACGGGGCCGCCAATGACCCACACGGAAGCAATGTCGGTGATGGGCTCGGGGGAGTTGAGGATGACGCCCTGGCACTTTCCGGGGTGCGTGGCCGACTCGCCGACGTTGAAGGCGTCCCTTGGCATGGTCAGGTTGAGCAGCCGGTCGCCGGAGCCGACGGTGAAGGTGACGTCGGGGGAGAGCTTCTCCATGACGTCGCAGTCGGCGCCCCAGGCGCCCAGGGAGTCGAGCTGCTTGATGTCCGGGCTGATGGCGGCGTACAGGTCCTTGGCCGTCTGGTAGTCGGGCGTCATGACGTACGAGGTGCCCGAGTCGAGCAGGGTGAGGGCCTCGGGGAAGGCCTTGCCCGTCTTGGAGTTTTTGACGGCCTTGCCGTTGACGTAGAAGCTCGGGTTGTCAATGTACCACTCCCCGATCATGGCGACGCCCGTCTGGTTGAAGTCGACGTAGGCGATGTCGCCCTCGTACTTGGACTCGTCGATGCCGCCCAGCGTCAGCTCGCCCGACGCGCCGCTGTTCTCGCCCGAGTTGAGGTACAGCGAGAAGACGGGCTCGGGGAGCTTGCCCGCGTAGTAGAGGCCCCAGAAGGACGTCTGCAGCGTCAGGTTCACCTGGGCACCGATGACGGAGGCGTTGGGCGGGCCGAGGCCGAAGATGCCGTCGATGTTGGCGCCGAGGCCGTTGGAGTCCATGTTTTCGTAGGCGTCGGCCAGGAGGAAAGGCTGGTTGGCAATCGAGACGCCGCCGATGGTGACGGTGTCGGAGTGCAGGGTCCCTACCACGGTGGCGTCCTCCTCGAGAGGCTGAGCGTCACTGGCCGTGCCAAAGGAAACGTTGTAGGAAACGTTTGGCTTCTTGGAAAAGGTGCCGGATTTGGAAGAGTCAAAGAGCGTGTAGTTGCGGCAGGTTGTGCAGCCCTTGTTGGGGATGACCAGATCAGTGGAGCCAGTGTCAAAGATGACATTGCTGCGTCGTGTTAGAACTGGTGTAAGTGAGCGGTGCGCGTAGTAGTACTTACAACTCTTGAGGTGGGGTACCAACAGCGACTTTGCCGTACCACTGGTAGTCGGTGTAGTTCCACCAGTTTGTCAACTTGACATCGACGGCAGAGGCAGATCGCTTGGAGGGGGCTGCTCTGCTGTCAAACTTGACGGTGATGGGGTTGACAGCAGCCGCAGAAGCAGCATCAACTGTTGCCAGTCCGGCAAGCAGAAGTTGCGAAGTGGTGACCTTCATGTTTGGCAAAAAGAGGACAAAATCAATTGCGAAAAAATAGAGAATCGTGTGATTGAGGCGGACTGTAAGAGAGAATGCACCGAGTGAGAGATGAATGCGCTACCGATTGATGATCTAAACAACTCTGAGGGCATCGTGGAAAGATTTATATCCATCTCCAACTCGGATCAGCGAGTGCCCACTTTACAGGGCTGCAGGGCACGTTGACGATACCGGCTCGGTGGAATAAAGGACCTGCACAGCCCCAATGCTGGGCTGAGACAGCGCGATGCCGCAAACCGCCATAGCGTCATCCCCATCGCGGCTCTGGCAGGGCTGTCATGGCAGCGATGGGGCCTTGAGCAGGGGCTGTGATTGGGCGCGTCGCCATACAAGGAGCCTAACGTCGCATTTGCTCGCCAAAACCCATTACAACGAATCCTTCGCCCCAAGCTTTGAGCCCTACACCTCGCCAAAGGGCTGAATATGCCATGTCAACGGCATCTTATTGCCGGCGATCCAAGCACACATCAAATATCAAGTTGCGCGTTTCACGGCTGAGCGCCAGCTAGAGCCAAACAAGGCGCACCTTCTGGGAACTGCGTTGCATCCGTCGTCATAACCATGTCTTTTTTGTTCTTATTCTTTAGGTCTTGTTCACTGCAGCTCGGCATTACCCTATTACGGTCATGCCTCACCTCATCTCATTTCTGAAAGATGACCCTAGTCCGCGCATCCATCCTCTTGCTCATCATGTAGCCATGAACGCCGAATCCCATGCAGAGTTGCCACCATAACAACGGCTAAAGTCAACGCCCGTCACCCAAGCCGTCCCATTCATTCCCTTTACCTACGGCCGCGGCCACGACCACCAGCACCGGGCATTCCCATTCCTGGCATACCACCGCCCATTCCCATCTGCTGCATCTGCTGCATCATGGCCTGCATGTCCATGCCCCCGGGCATACCAGGCATGCCGCCGCCGCCGCCACCTCCGCCAAGCATCTTCATAAGGCTGCCCATGTCCGGCATACCTCCGCCGCCACCAGCGCCGCCCATGCTCTGAAGGCGCTTCTGCATCGCGGCAAGCTGCTGTGCCTTGTTGCCGCCGCCCATGGCCTGCTGTGCTCTCTGCATGTTCTTCATGTTTCCTCCCATCTTCTTGGCCATTCCTGCCATCATGCGCTGCTGCGTCAAGAGATCTTCCACCTCTCGCACCGATGTTCCTGAGCCACGTGCAATTCGTGTCATTCTTGTCGGTTGGTCGATGAGAATCTTTCCGTCAGAGTCGAGTTCCTTTTCCGTCATGGAATCGCAGATGTAGATCATGCGCTTCAACTTGGCGCCTCCCTCCTCATCATCCATACCTTGCATCATGTTGCTCATGCCAGGAATCATGCCGGCCATCTTAGAAAGGGGTCCCATCTTCATGATGTTGGAAAGCTGGTCCCGAAGATCACGCACAGTGAAAATACCTTCCTGAATGTGCTTGATTGTGTCCTTTTGGTTGAGGTTGAGGCTCTGCACGTGCTCCATCAGACCCGCCATATCACCCATGCCCAGCAGCTTTTGAACAAACTGCTGCGGGGCGAATCGCTCAAGATCCAGCATGTGTTCTCCGGTACCAATGAAGACAATTGGGGTGTGTGTCGCTGCGACAGCGGAGATTGCACCACCACCATGCGCGTGACCATCCGTCTTTGTAATAATGATGGCTCCAAAGTCGGCTGCCTCCTTGAACGCCTTGGCTTGTGATTCTGCCTGCTGTCCAATTGACGCATCCAAAACCATTATTGTCTCGTCAGGCTTGATGGCCTCTTGAATGTCAATCATTTCCTGGAACAAAGCCGACTCTTGACGATGACGACCTGATGTATCGACGATAATGACCTCGAAGCGCTCCTTCTTGAACTGCTCCACACCTGCGCGTGCCACCACGGCAGGATCCGTCTCCGTCAGGGAACCGTAGTAGGGGATCTTGGCCTTGGTGGCGTTCTGCTTCAGCTGATCGAACGCACCAGCTCGGAAGGTATCAGCGCACACCAGACAGCTGCGAAAACCTCGCGTCTGGTAGTGTCGCGCCAGCTTGGTACACGTCGTCGTCTTTCCGGCACCCTGCAGACCAACAAACATGATGACATTGGTCTTTCCCTTCTTCGGTCGGAACGATTCGGCGTGGGGATCGACCAGCTTCACAAGCTCATCGAAGACGGTCTTCTGGATCAAGCGCTTCTTGTTAACGGCGGGAGGGATATCTTTGAAGTTGACGGTGGCGCGAATGGATTTTCGGAGCTGTCCGACAAGCTTGACATTGACATCTGCTTCGAGCAGGGCGGCGCAAATCTCCTTGAGCATGCCATCAAAGGCCTGCGACAACGGTTAGCCATGGTGGCGGGGGAGGAGGCTTGCTCTCGGCCGAGACTTGCCTTTTCGTCGAGGTTTTGCTCGCGCGTCAAGTTGGAGACGGCCGCATTGATGCGGCGTCCAAGGTCTTGAAGAACCATGGCGGCAGAGGGTCGACACGGGAGAGGCCGCGCAGGGACAAGAGGGTATCACGGTAGAGTTGAGCGTTTGGTGGCCACAGGCCCACGATGAAGTGGCACAGTGGATGGTGTGGAGGTGGGGCAAGACAGCGGCAGCCATGTTTCTCCGGGTCCGGGGTAAGGGGAAGCCCAGCTGAAAACCCACCAATAGCCATGACAGGTTGGCTTATGACTAAGCAGGACTGCCCCCACCAAAAGAGAAGTATCCTGTCAGGTAGCCAGTGTCCTGCGCCTATGGGACAGTCTCAAGCAATCGGGATATGTACTTTCACTTAGTATGTGAGACTTTAGGAGTTATAGCCATTAGGGTAAACTTAGCTCTCAATACAACTTTATCATCTTTAATTAATCCACTTAGCCAATTAACCTATGACCAGACGTCATCCACACCTTTGATATCCACAGGTCTAGCTTAGGCCTACGGTTATCAAAGACCCCTTGCTCGACCCAATAAGCCTAATCCTACCTACAAACATAAACAAACAGCACTAATAGCAGAATCTTATCTCCTGGAAGATAGAAGCAGCCCCTGCTCTTTATCCCCTAGCTCATAAGACCATGCTACGCCCTTGTCCGGTTCCGGTAATAACAGAACTCTATTCCCTCCTGAATAGGATTCTGCTATGTCCGCTAACCAGCAGACACAGCCCGTTACACATGGTAATCAAAACCTCCTTCTCACTATTGCTGCACAGGAAGTTGGTGTGTTGGATCTGTCACTATGCTAAAGAGTGATGTTGTCATGGCACGGGAGATCAGGAACTTTAGATCAGCTGGGGATTCAGCCTCATAAGGCAGAATGGGGAGCAATAGGCTGAGGCTAGCTTAGCGAGATCTGAGGAGTGGCGAGAGGGCACAATGTGAGATTCAGCGGAAGTGAAAGGGCTCCGTCACTCAATCACACGGGGCACACTTCACGCTTCACTCATTGCTAAAACGACGACGTGAACAATTATTCCACTTAATCGTATTTTAGTTCTTACGGAGCAACGTCGAATCCGAAATCATCAAGCTCCATCTTGGAACTAGAGTGAGGTCCGACAACAACCAATGGGATGTCCAGAATCTTTGACTCGCCGCTGCTAGCTCTAACCTCCCAAGGAGCAGACTAATATATTAAGATAATATCTTCTTCCTTGCTATCCATTTTGGAACGAAAACTATGACCAAATGGGCCAGCCTTACTCCCTTTGGCCGTTGCTGCCAAGAGAGCTTACGCCGTGGTGCCATCGGTGGAACACTGGGTTGTATTAGCTGCGATGCCAGCCGCCGTGGCCAAGCCCAGCACAAATTCCGGCGGCCCGTAGTCAGGGGCTCGAGTCAGGTGAGCTGTCGGAAGAAATACGGGCAAAGCCAAATGTTATCGTCAATCGGGAATCGGGAAGATGACTTTGCAAGCTCAAGCTAATTAGGCGTGGCGGCATACATCTCCCGTCTTCCGACGATTGCACTTTGCTGTTGCTAATTTTTTAATCCCACACTGCGTTGGGTTTAACCTCTTGGCGCGTGGTATGGTAGGCGAGCACAGGGTCGAACGGGCTGCGCGGGCCTGAACAATAGTTCACGTTAGCGGTGTCGCCAGCCTAAAACCGGCCTTGTTCGTTAGCCACGTCACTACGCCCGCCAATCGATCTAAGCAACGCGCGGTCATTTTCTTAGGCGTTGAGTAAGAAGATTAAGCTTCTCCCATTGAGTTAAAACCCTGCATAAATCCTACGTGAGACCGACCACGCATTCCATCCGCCTCTGGATTGTGTCTCACTATCAACCCAAATCCTCCGACAAAAGGTTCAGTATCATGAAAACTTGTTAATTTCTTTACGACTCAAAGTGTCCGGCAATGTGACATGCTTACGTGGAAGAATATGCATTAAGAGAATCGACGCAGAAACGTTTATATCTGATTTGGAAAGCTTGGATATTTATTTTACATCATCAGATTATCACATCCTTCAACAAGTCCCCAGTTTTAAATACCAAATTTGAAATGGCTGTTTTGGCACCAGGTCCTGCGGCCGTTTTGGTATGTTGCACTCCTCTTTAATTTAAAAAAAAAAAAGGCTGTCTGTTAACTTGAATGCTACAGGTACCGCAATGGAGGCTGATCGCGATAGCGACGGGGGTTGTCATTGCTCGAATATGGCTGCGTCTCAAGATCCAAAAACGTAAATTGATCCTTCCGGATATTTTTATGTGTCTAGCATTAGTGTCTGCCATCGCAACTGCATCCTTCGATGTGAAATTTGCAATGATGGGGGCACTCGATCCGAGCGTCTTGACAAGTCTCGAAGGATTCAAAGGGAGCAGCGAGCAGAAGGCGCTTCTTGGCAAGGTAGGTGTTGATAAAGAATCAGAAGAACTATCAGATGCAGACCTATGCTGACACTTATCAGCTGTTCTGGATCAGCGCTCTCCCTTTCTTTATAGCATTTTATCTTTGCAAAAGCGCGCTTCTTGCGCTGTATCTGCAAGTCATTCCAAAATTAAAAAAAAAAAAAGACAAGAAAGTTTCTTTGGGTCACGATAATATTTGTCACGGTTGGCTTTATCGTCAGCATCCTCATGTTGTTTGTTAACTGCCTTCCGCTAGAAACCAACTAGTTAGTGGCAATTTCTCTTTGCACACGCGATGCACCACAGGTTTCCAAATGGTGATATATGCTGACTGCGAATAGGGCATTGGATCCGAAAAAGCAATGCTCGAATGATAAGCTTGCTCTCTCATGTTTGTGGTCACATGGTTTTTACATTTTTTGGGAGACGTTCTAAGTATGTATTCGCCTATATCCTTGGCTATAATGATTCTAACTCAAAGTGAAGTCTTCATTCTCCCTTGGATGATTGTACCTGGGTTGCAAATGAAACGGAAGCTGAAGATAAGCATTTACTGCACCTTCTTACTCGGACTTATCAACATAAGCTTCTGCCTCGTCCGCGGCATCACTGTACTTTCCTCTACAGTCGATAATGCTCTTCCCATCAGTCTCTTTGGTAAGTATTTGAACCCCATACAGGCCCACAAAGTCAATTCTAACATAATACCTCATAGATTTGTGTAGCGCGCTGGATCTTAACATTAGTCTCGTGATAGCTTGTTTGCCATCTTTGAGACCATACTTTCAATCCCAAAAGTCACCAGAATATTCTTATAATTCAAACGAAAGGATTTCAAATCTTAGACCGGCTGTGGAAGGCTTTACAAAGATTCATGGATCTGGCGGAACAAGTTCAACGAGACCTCAGGTCCCAAGGGGCCCCAGCAGCCCGATGTATCTGGATCCTGATGAGACGGATCCCTGGGATGATGGCAAAAGAAGTGTTGCAAGTGATATTGAATTGGTCACAGCAAAATGCACGGCAGCCTAGCTTTCGTAATTCATTCAAACTTCTGCAAATAGCAAATTAAAGAGAATATGCTACAGCTCTGCCCCTGCATGTAATACCCAACCAAATCTACAGTTTGTACAAGCATCTCAACTAAACAACATCGTTACAGTCATTTCAAAATCATGGAGTCGACACAGCAAACAAAGCAGCGCCAGAGAGCCCCGAAGTCAACAATGCATGAATTTGACATGATATATTTCGTAATGTGAAAGTGATGCCGCTTTTGTTTCTTGAGAACCAGTGCTCTCAGAGATTTACGTATAATTGTTACCCACTGTCTGCGTTTAATACACTAGAGCTCAGGATTTAGTATCACTCTATGGCAATGTTTCATGAAGCTGAAATTTATAGACTATTCCACGTGAATTTCTACGCCACCAGTCCTCTCATCTAGAATACATTTGCAGAATCGTCCTGGAATTTTTATCCATGTTTGCTCTGTCGCATTAGACCCATACTACCCTGCTGCTAGCACTTTCGTGCCTTGCTTAGATAGGTGTCCAAATAAACGGGCCATCCCCCACATCAATCCGAGTGAGGGTGTTTTGTGGCTAGGGCGCAGTCCAAAAGTTCCCAATCTACCCTGCCACACAACCATACCCCAAATCCGCCCGCAATACGACTGCACAGCCCCGAGTGGAGTTGCAGTATCAAGGTTTAGGAGACAGGGAGCGTGTAACTCTGAATGTTCGTATCCAAAATCTAGGTATCTCTGTGGGTTAATGAGCTGGGCCTTGAAGGATGTACCAAACCATAAATACAAATACTTAGTAGTGACTTTGTTCCCGAGAAGGCTTGGTAGTTGGACTACATTTGCCCCGTCAGATAAATCATCGCCTGGCGGACGGCAATTTGTCTCGAAATTACACACAATGCCTCAAAACAATCCAGATATGTGGAGAACAGGTTGAATATTTGTTCGTGCCGGCTCTTCAATGCCGTTGGGGGTCCCTTGTCAATAAGTGCCCCACAAACGTAATGAAATCGGCAACTTTTGGCCGATGGCTAGTGCCTAACGCAGATAGAATGCGTTCGCCGAAAAGAATACCACTTTCAATATCACCAATTGGATTCAGCTCGTTTTTCGCATTTTGTATATCTTTCGTGCTGAGCCTTGCTGATTGGATTCTCTACCGGAATACTATGGCGGGTTCGCTCTCGCTTCCGCTTTATAAATGGCCCTCCAACGCAGTGCCACCAGTTCGTGGAGTCGAGGAGACGCTGGTGAGAAGCCAAACGTTAGTGTCGATGGCGAATATTCCTGCTCTACTATTCGTTCGTTCAAGCATGCTAAGATTCTAGTAATTCGCCTCCATTTCGGCTGACCACCTTTGAAAGGCAAAACAAGCTATTCTGCTGCCATGTTATGCCACATATGGTGTGCGAGTTGAGGCCCTTTACCATTTTATGATTGAGCCATCACCAATCATGGCGGTTGAGAACCATCAAATACTGCTGTAAGCATGGAAATCAATAGAGGAATAATAGATGATGAAAGAGTACGCGAAGGAATATCTGTTCGGGGGCGTGATTTCTTCGGCGGTCTAACTTAAACACAATCTATTATTATTTAAGCCATGCATAAATTCCTGCAGAGCACACCTCAATGGGCTATATTCTCAACTCCTGTGTCGTGTTCGGTCTCGTTATCGGCATTGCTTTGAGGTGCTGACCTGTTGTGCCTATCTCCATCCAGGAGTAAATTACTATATAAACCATCTCATCGCCAGCAGTAGAAGAACAAGATCATCCACATTATATTTCATGAGAAAGAAAATGAAACTCTATTTTATGATATCTCTGCTGTTTTCCAAGCATTGCCTTGGAGACATTACTTACTCTTCCAAGTCTAGCCAGCTAGAAAGGGGCGTTTCTTCAGCAAATTCGACATGCGAATATTTCAAGACTGAATATCCAGACATCACGTTCTTTCCCAATGACACGGAGTACAAAACGCTGAACGAAGGTAAGATTTACCATGATTAAAGCATCTAGAGATACTGACTGGTACTGCCAAAGATTATTGGTCAGCCAATGCATGGCTTGGGCCCGCGTGCATCTTTGCTCCGAACACCGCCGAGGTGTTGGGATTCGCAGTCAAGACGTTGAATCGCACTGGCGTGCAGTTTGCGACCCGAGGAGGCGGGCATATGCCAATCGCCGGCTACGCAAACATTGACAACCGTGGCATCCTGCTGTCGAGCTCCGGATTCACGCAGCTTCGATTCGATTCGGAGAGAACAAAGCGACCGTCTCGACCGGCCCCGGGAACCGCTGGGGCGCTGTATATCGATTCTTAGAACCCCATGGGCTCAATATCGTGGGTGGCCGTATGGGTGTTGTTGGAATTCCTTGTTTTGTAACTGGTGGCGGCATCTCATTCTTCGGCAACGAGCATGGCTGGGCCTCTGCAAATGTTCAAAGTTTTGAGGTAAGTTAAGCTGTGCGTGTGTCTGATAAAACTGAACTGATTTATCTTTGGGATTAAAGTGTGTGCTAGCCAGCGGAGATGTGGTCAATGCTACTGCTACGAATGAATACTCCGATCTATTTTGGGCGCTTCGTGGCGGCGGCAATAGCTTTGCCATTGTGACGAACCTCGAGCTCAAGACCATATACGCGCCCAAGTTGATGGTTGGCCAACACTCGTATGGTTCCGGCCGTCAGGTTCGGGATGCCTTCTTGGAGAGTGTTTATTCATTTGCCCACAATGGAACACTGGATAGAAAAGCCGCCATCACGCCTCAGGCCACATGGTCTCCAAGCACCGGAAATGAAACAGCCTACAACGCCTTTCTTTTCTACAACGGCAATGACTCGGCACCGATATCACTGGCCAACTTTACACGGGATGATTCACTTCTCCCGCCCGTCTCTGGGGACTTCTTCTATCGTACCTTTGCAAACTGGTCCAGCGAAACTGAGAATGGGTTTGAACGCACGCACGGTATGCGTGTGCGATTCCATATTCTGTCCATCGAGGCTGATCGGCAGGCTATTGAGATCATTCACGATACCTTCTTCGATGCAGCCAAGAAGCGTCTTTCAGCGGTGGAAGGTGTCCTGACTACTTTGGCCATTATGCCTATTCCAGAATCCTTTATCACAGCCAACAGAAATGGTCCCTGTGGCGACCCCATGGGTATCGATGCCAGCAAAGCCCCATACATCTGGGTTGAAGAGACCTACATGTATAAAAATGCAGATGACAAGGCTGTGATTGACCAATTCGCCAAGGACATCAACAAGGACATTCATGAAAAGCTTGCCCCTCTCAACGTCGAGAGTTCCTACCTCTATCTCAACGACGCAAACTCCGACCAACCCGTATTTGAGGGCTACCTGCCAGAAAATGTACAACGATTGAAGGAAATCCGGGAGAAGTACGACTCCTCCGGATTATATACATACCAGATGCCTGGTGGCTTTAAGGTAGCCAACGTCTGAAGGCTGTCATAAACATCTTTACACAGGCATGGAGGATAGTTAACCATGATCCGAATGAGATTAGGATATGAAAATACTCTTCCCCAAAGCCCATTGAACTACTTGTGAAAACCGAAGCATTAAAATCATTGACCCAGAGCATTCGCACCAATTGTATTGGATAGTATTAGTGTCAATCCGGCACGCCCAAGACAGCGTATTGTATTCGGAAATATCACTCGACTGACCGTTGCAGGTACACTCCCCAGTGGAGGATTGATGCGCCCTCTAGGTGGGGTAAAGAGGTAGGATTTAGACATTAGTCCGCCAATCAGGACAACTCCAGCAACCAAAGCAGCTTGATGAATAATCAAATAATCAGAGTTCCGGCGTCTTTAGTCAGGGTACTTACCTGTGCTTCATTCATCCTTCGGTCATCTCACCGATGTATGGCTCCATGCAAACAAGCTGGGTATTTTGAAGCAAACCTCCGAGTAGCTCAGTAGTACACGACAATTTTGACTCGCAGCTTTCGACCAATGAACATGCCCGGAGAACTCCACAATGGGAATCCAGATAGGAGCAATGGGATCGAAGCCAATTCTACACAAGCGCAGGCTCCCCGCGTGCGGCAAAAGCGAGCTCAAGTGGTCAGGGCCTGTGATTCGTGCAGACTGTATCGCATCAAATGCGACAATCAAATTCCATGCTCCGGCTGCAAGAGCAGAGGCACGCAATGCAGCAACGCCTCGGCCAAATCCATCACGCTTCCCCAGGCTCATCTTGAGATTGAGCGTCTCAGGCGCAGGCTCCAGGAGCTTGAATTAGAACTCCAGAAGGAGCGAAACAAGCCCGAGATTGCCCTACCGCATGCTACCGACCGCCATTATGGGAATCCACGCAACTTTCGAGAAGGCATTCACGTTGGAGCTGGAAACTCTCCAAATGAGACGTGGTATGGACCATCATCCTTGTTCTACTTTATTGGGCGTGTCTCGACCTTTCTGGGCTCAACCTTTCCTCAATCGCGTCCATCTGACGACATTCTGGGTTCAAACCCAGCAAGCACATTGCTCGACGAGCCGGCAAGCGTTACATCACCGAATGTCGCTGAGCGCAACGCATCAGATGGTTCAGAACACAGCAGTCCTCTGGATGATCTAGCCGGAGAGTATCTGAGTCCCACTCAGGAAGAATACTTCCTCGAACTCTATTGGCAGTCCTATCACACATCTGTTTTCCCGATTTTGAATGAGGCCGAGTTTAGAGATCATTACAGATCTTTGTGGACGGCACATGGCAACACGAGAAGATCATCGCCGCTCGTCGACATTGTGGTCGCCATGTCCATGCAATTCGGCGTTTCTATGCTTCCAGTATCAAGACAGGGGCGCATTGCGTCAGGCAGTGACGCGACAGTTGCCGGCCGCCAGTATTACCTTCGGTGTCAGAAGCTTCTGGCATACGAACTGGAGAGCCCCAGCATATCGACACTTCAATGTCAGATATTGTGTTCTGTCTACCTTTGCTGCGCCACTTTCCAAAACATGTCAGATTATGCATGCGGGCTCGTTGTTCGGACAGCATATATGCTGGGTTTACATTTGGATCCTCCTGACAGCGTGCAGTTGAAAGACCGTGAAATTCGAAAGCGCCTGTGGTGGGCTGTCTATATCCTAGATAGCAAAATAGGCATGAAATATGGGCGCCCATTTCTTCTGCGCGATTCCAGCCTCCTACCGGAGTTACCCGGCCACGACCTTGAAGCTTCAATGCAAGCAGGATCCAGTTTTGCTCCCCTCGGAGCCAACCTGAGCTGGCTGAGCTTCCACCACGAACAAGCCAAACTGTTTCTGGCTTGCCGAACCGCCTACATGGCCTTTTACGATAAGGGTGATCGGGACTCCTTGGAAGCTCTAGCTGGATTCCTTAATAGCTGTATGAAGGAAACGAAAGAATGGGCCGATTCTGTGCCGAGTGTTCTCAAAACAAAACGGGTAGGCTCTGGCCATTCCTTTTCAACCGATACATTTTCCCTTGACATAGAGCCCTTTGCACCACTTTGGCTCCAGCGCCAGCGTCTGTTGCTCGAGTTGATGTATCACAACATTTGCATACATCTCTATCGCCACTTCATCTCCTTTACATCAATTCCCGAATCCACCATGGCGACTCAAATGGCTACAAAGTGTGCATTGCACGCCATCACTCTTGCCAATATTTTACATCAAGTCCTTTCATCTACAAATATTCTTACCGGCTGGCAGGAAGCATTTCAATGGCAATGGAACGCAGCTATGACGCTCGTAGGTTTTGTCCTGGCCTACCCCAGTGGTGCATCGACGGCTGCCGCAGAGAAAAGCATTGATACATCCATAATTGTGCTGGATATATTTGGCGACAGCTTCGTCGTGGCAGCAAGAGCCGCCAATGTCGTTCGCCGGCTTCGCACGAGGATCAACTTGGTTTCGGGCCGAAGATCAGGAACACAGGCTTCCAACAATGGCAACAGTAATACTGATAACTGTGAATCTACTTCCAGCGCCATACTACCAGATGCAGAGACCTCGGCTCCAGGCGGATCCACCGCATTAGCTTTTAGGGAACCCAGCATCGGAATAGATGAAATGGACGCAGCATCCTGGCAGAACATCCTGGAGATGGCTTTCGGGGTAGATCAGTGGGCTGAGCCCCAAATGCTTTGGCCTGATATGGGTGGATTTGGTGCTTGATATGGACTGGCCGGGGTTGTAATTTCGTATCAATCAGCAGGAAATGCGCAGTGTTGCTATGACTTAGGATGAATGGAAAGAAGGCCAATTCAGTTTGTGATAACGGCGGTGAACAATGATGACAAAATAAAACACTGAATAAACTCGGCAAGCCCATGGCCGATTTAAAATGAGAAACTATTGAGCAGGCGGTACTCGCCTCGTTTTTCCACTACGATGCCCGTACCTCCTCACTGCCTACCAAAGTTCCCTAGCCCAAACGGATGGCGACCGACTTATTCTCGGTGTAATTAGCGAGTGCGGCCTCACCGAGTTCTCGCCCAATTCCTGATTCCTTGTATCCCCCAAATGGAAGTTGGCGGTTGATCAGATTAAAGCAATTAACACATACAGTCCCTGCTTGAAGCGCGTTCGAAACGCGGATGGCGGTGTTCAGTTCTGAGATGCAAGGAGTCACAATTGGGGAGAGTATTTATGCTCAAGCACCATCTCACATGTCATTCTCGCACCAGCAAAAAACTTGCCGGACACATTTGGGTCATACCTCCGCCCGAGCCATCACATTACCGAATTTTATAACACTACCAGTTTGAGTAGCCGTCGCCAAATTATGTCTTGGGGTGGTGGTTGCCACCCGTCATTTCACAGAAGATCTACGTCCGGACATCTCCTTTCGGCTAGAGCCATGGAGCACTCCGTATTCGATCCTCGGTAGACCAAACTCACCCATCCTCCTCGGAATATATTTAACTGTCGGTTGCATATGTTTTTCTTTTTCCCGCTTTATATTGTAACTAAAACAATAAGAAAATTGTCGCCCGCGTTAAACTGCCATTTCCCAACATTCCTCCAACGCCTTATCTCAAGCCGTTGAAAATTACACTTCCCAAGCCACACATCTTGATTCAAAAAAAACCCCATCATGCCTTTTTACGAAATACACCATTCTTATCCTTTGACGCACGAGCAAATGGAATCCATGGCTCAGTCTATTACCAATTTGCACTGCAGCGCTTTCACCACGCCCTCCTTCTTCGTGCACGTCCAATTTGTTGCACATGATATCAGCAACCGCACCTACTTTTTGGCCGGAAAGCCGCGCATTGTCAGTTCCAACCACATTGTTGGGAGTGTACGCATGTCTCCAGCTCGCTCAAAGTCCGACTTTGACACTCTTGCTGCTAAGATTGAGGACGCGTGGTACGGCGCAATCAACGGCCCTGAGCAAGTTGGGCAGAGTGTGGAGGAAGAAAAAAGGCTCGTCAAGGTCAACTTCATCCCCATGATAACTGTTCGTGAGGGAGGGATGGTTATCCCAGAGGCTGGTCACGAAAGCGGATGGCTAAAGGACCAGTTGCCTTATTTCAAAGAGATGAGCGAAAAGGGTTACGAAGACTTTTCCGACATGCTCAAGGAACTGGAACAAAGGGAGGACTTGAAGAAATCGCTTCAGTAGAATACACTCAAATATCATGATGTTGAACCGTATGAAAGGCTTCCCTCTTTTAAACCATCACGGCACTGAAAAAGAATACGGCCTCGGGCGTTGATACAGATCAGGCAGCACCAGGCCAGTCCCAAGATTCTAAAACTCCTGTCTGTGCCTCCAGGTTAGTCCTCATTTCACTTTCTTGAGGTGGCAACCTATTTATTTCTGCATTGCTTCTCATTTGTTATTTCCTCCGTCTATAGTATGACCCACACCGGTTCGGAACCAGATGCTGTAGTCATTGACCTGGAGGAGGGGCAACAAGAGGGTAGATCGATCAGGATCTAAGCGGACACTGGAGGCAGATGGACGAAGCGTGACGAGATTAATCGACTTCATTTTCGGTGATGAATCTTCTCTTCGGAAAGGATCTCAATCAGAGGATAGAGACAGCGAAATCATAGATTTAGGAGTAACCGCAACAGGTGAAGCTTCCACAGCTATCAACGTCAAAATACCATCGCATTTCTTCGATATGTAGAGGATTGCCATTATTCTAGTAATTTTCAATCCTCATGCAATTACCAGATTCAAACTAGCGTATATGCAAGCCTCGAATTGATATGGGTCAATATAATTCCAAGGCTCGTCATCAAAGATTATAACTCAGCTACAACCAGTCCAGCATCAAGTCAGTGGCCCCAGTACTGTTCATGGAATCTTTTTTCCCCGACCCACATCTTGCGACCGGGTTTCTGAAGTTCTTGATTATGGAATCCTCGGGGTGCGGGATCATACCCCCGCATAGACGCTGTGGATATTATGAAGATCAAAAATGGGGCAGTGCATGTCTGTCAACGGACCCGACAAAGTCCGAATAGATTGGCAACTCTGTCACAGATAAGCTGGCTGATTTCGTCATCATGCCGAACACAGTAATCCATTTCGCTACTCGAAGTGCTCCTTGCGGAAAGCGCCAAAGGGAAGATGCTTACATCCGGCGTTGACCACATTTCAAAAGACGGCTTACGAATCATCGATGATCGCCAACTTCTCGGAGATCAACTTTCCCGCAACCCTCCCCACACAAAGTTGCTTTTTATCGCCTAGTAATCAGATCGTAGATCATGCTTATGTATTTTAAGATGAATTCAAGAGAGCACCCATTTCGCTTACTCCTACCCTTGTATCTCCTTTTAATCAGACCCCCTCATGGTAGTATAACTCGATACATCTGACCGCTATATTGCGATCAGCTGACACACGACGGGTACAGAAACACTAGTCGTATCTTGTTGGACAGACGATGTAGCGAGAACAGGCGGGGGCGCTTGGCTCTTTTTTCTTTTTCGTGCAAAATCCTTGTTAGTAGCCTCAGCAACATGACACCAGACACCTATCTAAGTTTACGTCTCATGACCAGGATACATCTGAGTCGAGATTCGTTGTAAGATGAAACAAGCACCCACGTGGTGTTAGTAAACCGTCGCGATAGGATAGCGACACGCGTCTTTGGTGGCTTCTCTTTTTGAAAGTCTGATACCGACTACAAAATCAGCTAGACTTGGGCCCTTTATCAAACCGAGTTGTGTCGGTGCACAACTTTTCTTGGTATTTATGCAATCTTCTTGGCAACGAACCAAGGACGTCATCACGCGATTGGCCCACAGACTATACTACGAAAAACCTCCCGTGGAATACTCACCGATTCTCACGACTGAGACATTAGCCCATCATGGGTTTCTATTTCCTCATAGTATCGAACATAGTCGTGCTCGCTTCCCTCAACGTATTTAGCTGCATGATGCAAATGCAGGCGTCGCGACTGTCGTGTCTCAGGATATTAGCCACCCGCTAGCTTCTGCAGCTACAACGGTCCAGACCAAGTCTGGCAGAAGCATATTTTGGCATGAGCCTATCTCCAGCATGGACCTCTCACTATCTATCTTATCAGTTCCATCAGCCAAGATCTCAAACCAGCCAATCTTTCGTATGAAACACGCCCCCGACACGACCTTAATTGGTTTTTAATTTTTAATTTTTTTTCCTTCCCAGAGCTTTGACACATTCTTTAATGAGACCCGCCCACCTCTCGCATCAACGGTGCAACGGAAGCTGAGAACAATCATGTTGGAGCAGAAAAAAAAAGGCTTGGCGGTTTTAGCCAAGAGAGACCCCGTGACCATTTAATTCCTGGGCATAGCTAGGCAAAGCGCAGATCCTTCCCCGTGCTGTGGCTGGGGCATCAAAAAGGTGTCGCTACTGCGTCTCGTGCGCTTCCCGCGTAACACGCCCTCTGCCCATGAGAAGGCTCATGTCTCGGTCCATACCCGTCACACTGACCGCAGGGTGAGACGAGGAAGGCTGTAATGCCACTCAAGCGCGTGGGTAAGTCACAGTACGCACCCCCCTTTGCTTCATGAGTCACACTACGGTTTAGGCTCGCGACAGCATCTAGTGAGACCATCTCAACCCCCCCCCCCCCCCCCATCCGAAGGTAATATCCATATCGTGTCGTGGCCCTTAGGGCTCCGCCGCAGGGCCTTTTGGTTTACCTAGGGAAAGGGGACCCAAGCGGTAGGGTGCTGCAGAGCTCCACGACTCCAGGGGCGTCTCTAGCGGTGAGCGCCAAGCGAGAGAGAGAGAGAGAAAGAGGGCCAGCAAGTAGGAATTCGCAAAATTGACCACGTTTTTTGCACACGCAAAAACGGGGACGTGGGATTGGTATGTGCTTGCTGTGTCCAGATAAGCTGCCTTGCTGTCTCAACTCAGATAATCGTGCCAAGTGTCTGAGACATGCCAGCTGTATCTCGATGAAGCTTTTTTTTTTTCCCAAATCGCCCCAAGCGAGAACGATCTCGTTTGCTTACCAACCGTAAATGTGATGATGAACGAAAAAAAAAATGGTTCGCTTATCAAACCCCAGGAAGATCGGCACAGATAGCTGACTCGCCACTTAATAGTCTCATGTAAAGACGTCGCCGATGCCAAGCCAACAATGACGATCACGATAAGGCGGTAGGCTTTGGGAACCATTGTTCGTTTGGTTGGCTCGGAATGACATCAACGCGGGCATGACGGGGTAAAAGCATGAGGCATCCCCAGACTCGCTGGTATTGCTTGGCAGACGCAGCTTTCGCGCGCCAAGAGATTGGTTGGAATGTCGTCAACTCTGGGCGTGGGCTGCGCGAGCGGTGGCTCACGGGCTGCGCTACGGGGTTTAGAAAGCAAGACGGACCGATAGAAGGGAGGTGCATCGCGGGCGCTGAGTGGACGGCGGGTGCAGAGGCTTCGGGTCCGGGGCTGGTTTAAGGTTATCGATAGACTTATTCCTTGTGTATGCGCGCAGCAGGTAGGCAGAGCACAACAGCCGCAGGCGCCTTTGGTGCCGATTGGCCTCTGGAGGTTAAAAGCTGCAGGCTTGCCAATGCTCCCACGATGGCTGCACCTAGACCTGTTCTGGGCCTCAATTGTCACGGGAGTGGGGGGTGGGGGGGTTGGCCTCGTTTCTTGGCTTGGCTCTATCTGTGCGGATTTCGTCATGGAGGACAGATGACGCGGCCGTGTTGCTACCGGTTCGGTTCGTGCAACGGGCGAACAGGAGCGTTTTTGTTTGATGGCACGAACGGAGGTGATTGACGCGGGACGGAGCAAACCATGTAAGCACGAAGCGGTGATTTTCGCGGCCCGGTGCAGCGAGGTGGTGGCTTAGAGGCAGGCGGATGCCCTCACCTGGGCTCCGCGACGTCCGTAAGGCTGCAGATCGCGGTGAGAGCCGCCGTGGGATAGGGCCCTGGCCTTCCCCCCTGATTGCTTGGCCCGGCGGAACTAGAAGCCAAGTGCCGGGATCCACCCTTGGCGGCGCCGGGTTGAGGCTGATGAGGGCTTGGCGAGGGTCGGTGTCGATAACGTTTTGCCCTTCCTATCAAGACTCCCACATGACGGATGTGATAGGCGATGGGTTGATGGGCACCCCGGCGCTGTGACACGCACGCCTGTGCACATCTCCCATGTACCAAATGCGTTCCAATGCAGCCACGGCGAGCTTGGGCGGCCATTATCTCGTCAATCCGGCAAAGCGAGGTCAAGCAAGGGGAGAGGCGGCGGGCCATGTCTATGGGGACGGAACGGCATGGCGGAGGCTGCGCGCGCAAGCAGGAGTCAATACAAACCAATCCTTGCACCACATGTGTGCCCAACGTTGGCTCTGGTACGTGATATGGTTCGAGTTGGCGGGTGCACTGGGCCGTGCGGATGGGAATTTTTTTCCATCAGAAGGAAGAAAAGGGCATTTCAAAAAGCAAGAATCACGGCGAGCTACAGCCCTAAGGCGGTCCGGACCCTGGAGGCCACCAAGGGTGTGTTTAATTGCAAGCCCGTACCCGCGCAGTTGGGTCGAGATACCATAGCCCGGCCGCGGGAGGGGACCATGCCCCGAGCAGGCATCCCATGGCGGCGATGCGTGCCAATGGAGCACTTGGGACACCTCCCCGACTTGGCACCTTCGGTGTGTTTTCTTTTTGGCACTGCCAGAAGCCCGGATGCGTATGGCTTCATTTCCCCAAGGGGAACACCAGCCTGTGCCCCCCATGTCACCGTGACGCTTGGCCCACGCGCGCTAAGGCCCCGGGGGTCCCCCCCTTGGCGCCCGCTGAGCCAAAGTGTAGTGGCGGCTGCGAGATTGACTGGTACCCGATCTCACCTCTTGCTTTTGGTGCAACATTGATCTGAGATCCGTGCCAGGGAGGGAAAGAAAGAAAAAATCTTCTTCCACTGACCAGGAAGGAATCTTGTCGTTGGGCTCGTCAGCCACCGGGGGGGCGTGAAACCAATCGCAGACCTCCCTTGCCCTCGTGGACCGTGGACCGGCGCCCCTGGTGGTCCTATTTGCTTCCTGTTTTAATTGTTTTATAGTAGCGTCCTGAGATCCGTAATTCCTAGACTGTTTTACTGCCCAACCATGGCTATCAGATGTCAGAAACGACGGGCGGACAAGGCCGGGGCCACCTCGTTTAGTCGTCCGGCCGGCCACAAGATAGCAGAAGGAAAAAAAAAAAAGATCAACTAGCCCGCACTAGCGAACACCCAAGGGGCTTACATCAGCAGAAAACTGTAATGAGTAGCGCTGGAAAGCTTTTTTTCCTCTTTGCCCGTCTTTTCTTTTTCCCCAGGGGCCCACTTCTTCAAAAAAGGCTCCGCAGGGAGGTTCTCTTCCAACAAGGGTGATCGTCGCCGCCGGGCCTCTTGGCGGAGTGCACAGCTTCCCGCTCATTGCGTATACGCCGCGACAATGACATGCTATACAGCATCACGTACGACTCATAGCACAGTCACCCCCCATGGGCCATTGCGGGTCACCCTGGATGGTCGTACACCATGGGGCGGAGCAAACCAGGTGCAGGTTTCCGAAACAGGGTCGGGTCGACCAGCTTAACTAGTCGGCACGCCCGGCCCTTGTTATCCTCAACTGGGTTTAAATGCACAAGGGATGCCGCTACGTTTTGGCATTTAGAAGCTCTTGTCCCCCCAGATCAGTCGTTGAGCAATCGATCGAGATCAAGATCTCAAAGGCCAAGACCAATTCTTCTCTGCAAAAATGGATTCTCTATTCACCCGTGCCACCGTCGACCCTGAGCTATGTCGCAAGTATGCTCAGTTTGCCTCTCACATGAGCAGATGGCAGTTCAAGATCATCTACTGGACCCTGTTCTTTTCAAACTTATTTGTCCTGTTCCTGGCTTCGTGGACCTACACGAGGTGAGCAAAAGCTCTTGCATTCTACCGCTCTCATACATTCACTAACACGGCTTGACCCCAGAGGACAAGCTGCTCTCGAACGATTTGGCCAGCACACTACCAAGCGATCAAACCGTCTCCGACAATCCATCTTCCTCTGTCTAGGATGTGTCGCCGTGTCCACTACCATTGTCATCATGGAGGCCTATGCCATCATGGCTCTCCAGTTCTGTGACGGCGAGGACCTCATTTCTTTGTACTGGTCAACTTGGACCATGGTCCAGGTCGGCTCCCTGATTGCCATGGTGGGCATTATCCTTGCTCTCCTCCACTCCCTGAGCAACCGACAACACCCGTAAGTAAATCAACAGCAATCGCCAAGCTTCTTTGACTAACTCGCTCGTAGCCCGTGGGCCCTCGCTCTTGGAACTCCCGTGCTTGTCATTGCCGGCTTTCTTCACTTCTTCCACGACTGCATTAAGCGAAAGGTCAGCAAGAAGGTTAAGCAGAAGAGAATGGACCTTGAGAAGGAGGCTGGTGGTCCTCCCATGAGTCAAGCGTATGTATCCCCTCCATCTCCCGCTTGTCCTTCATCACATTAACAACTCCAAAGAAACACCATCCAGGTCAACCCCGAGGACGATGATGCCGACGAAGAGTTTCACGGTGAAGTTGTCGGCTTCACTATTGAAGGCGGCCCCATCATCCGATTCACAAACTCTGTTCCCGACCCATTGCCCAACCACGCCCGGCTCCTCGGGTACAGTGAGGACAGCAAGCCGCTGGTCATCTGCCAGCGGGAGGCCATCCGGCTCATGATTGAGCCACCCCGCCCTGCGACCATCATCCGCAGTCCCAGCTACAAGAAGGAAATCAAGATCGCTGCGTGAGCGTTCTACAAAAAAAGGCAACAGGGTTGCTCATCAACAAATACCACTCCAAAAGGTACCTAGTTCAGGTCTTGCTTGGAGAGGGCACCACTTAGAGATACCCAGCTTTGGTACGTACTGCACGGGCAGTCTTTTCATATACAATCCACTAACTGACCGTACTAGAAATGACACTTTGATCGACTCAAAGGCAACGTCATACCTCCTTTCTGGATCTTCTCTCAATTCGAGCCTCTTGAGCATCGAAACACTCAACATCCCATTCTCCGCTCTCATCTCCTTCACCGCCGCCAACTACGCCCTGAAAGCTCCAGACTCCCAGCTTACATTCTCACGTCGTTCGCCAGACAGCACAATGACACCCACCCAAGACCGATGTCTTCGTGCGCGTGTCCCACCGCAACTCAACCACCACAAGACGCTCGCTGCGTCACCCAGCCGCGGCCTCCCGCCAACGGGCCCTTGCCCATGACACAGAGGGTGGCGAAACTGAGTGCATCAGCCACATGCGCGACACCCACAGGGCTTAACCGTGCGCCAGGCAACGGTTCCTGTGAAGCGTCCGCCCAGAACGGACCACAGCACCTCTCATGGACCGCACACGTCCGTCCATGAGCCATCAAACCTTGACACGCGCCGTTCATGACGCCATCTTACAGAATGACCACAGGCACGCATATATTTACAGTGCACGTCATCTTGTTCTTCTTTTTTTTTTCTCTTTCGGATTTCTTTTCTTCTATATTTCCTTCACTTTTTCTGGCCTGTCACTTGTCTCGCCAGCGCCTGTCTTCTCTACCAAAAAGTCTCCACTCTCTCTCTCACTTTACATCGCCAGATTAATACCTAGTTTTTATTGCACTGTATTTTAGAAATAAAAGTTGATCGTGTTTTACCTCTCAGATTCAGCCCTGTGTCCTGATGGCTTAAACGTGAAACCCTAAAACAACCCAAGCTTGAACCCCCCCCATGTGTTTTGGCACCCAGGGCTGACGTCAAGTCGTCCCCTGTTAGCACGTTTGAGAATAGTTCCGATCTAGGGGTCGCAGGGGACAACGAATTCGGCCGAACTCATTGTATGAGGCTTCGTCCGAGCGCAGAGGGCTTCGAGCACCCGAGCGCGCTCCCGTCGCGCGAACGGAGAATAGATGCGCGGTAACGTTCCGATATCACGACGGGAGCAAAAAAAAAAAATGTCCGAAGCTAATCAGCCCTTGCCCTTTGGTCAAACGTGGCCATTATTTTAGCACTGGCAAACTAGGCACAGCCTGGGCGCTTATCTTGCAAGGCACCTTTGGTGATCAACCAGCCGAAGCGAGGGCGCTAAAGACCCTATGCATAAGCCTCAACTATGCCCAGCCCCAATATTATGACAGCAAAAGCAAAAGCCCCAGACTGCCTGCCGTCGAATTTTGGCACCTTAAATCCGACGATATGATCCCGATACTAAGATGTAAGCCGGAGATAATATAGCCAAAAAAAAATTGGTTCCTTTGAGATGGAGGGCACTGCCACCTGGGGCTCATCCCGGGATGCCTGGTGATGAAGATTAAGAAAGTCCGTGACCTTGTCGCCGGCAATAACAACCGAACGGCCCTTGATTGCACTGCTACTACCGTCATATGTAATCACGAGCAATGACGTCGGCATTAGCTGCCAAGACTCCCAAGCTCAGTCAGATCAAATTAATAAATTCAATGCAGAAAAATGCGGGCTCCGCTCTCTTGAATGCTTTTGTAAAATTCAGGCGAATGTTTTGTGTGCAAAACAAGTTGCTTGTCGTCATTTTCGTCACTTCGCGCTTTTTTTTCTGCAAGGATTCCCGCACGCCTTGGTGGCTAAATCCATCCCGAAAAGGCAATATTCAGGTCACTCATATCCCATCTCCTCTAACGCTCAATATACTCACATAAGTGGGAATAAGACCACAATCCGGTATCTGGTGATGGCCCTAGTTCTTAAAGGGTTTTGACGTAGTGTGACGAGCCTCGACTTGATCCACCATATTGGTAAGTTTTTGAACCGTAACGAACAGCGTCTTTAACATGACATATGCATGTATGAAACCTAAAAAGTCAATTCGAACTCTCCAGAAAAACTTAGAGCACACCCGCAAACCAGGTAACTATTACCTACCCATTCCGGTCCATGCACGATGTAACCTCAACTGAGGGCCTGTCAGTCTAGGGTAGGTACAATGCCAAATTTTTCTTCATTGAAGGGAGTGTTTTCTTTTTTTGCGTAGCGAGTTTAGGGCGGCTCTTTGGTTGCGCTATTACATTCGCTTGGGGTTGCAACCGCTTTCGCAAATGTGTCCTACCTCGTCGCATACACTTGTCCATGGCATGTTACATCGGATTTGGAGACCAGCATATTCCTAACACACACTAGCAAGTGAGGGATGAAAATCATCCGTGCGCAATCCTTCTTCTCGGATGAGGGAGCCCGCTAAAGATTGCAGCTCGATTTAGGCTGGCTTCCGTCCAATCTATTTCTTGTGTCGCTAACCGGCCTGGTCCGTTTCAAACTGAGCGCGAGTTGCTACAGCTTCTGGTTGAACTAAGCTAGCGGGGCTATCCACTATGCCATGCGTTGCGGCAGTTGGTCTCAGAAGGGAAAGTGCTGAAGCGCGCTTGCAAGCAAATTTTTGTCAGTGTTGAGCACCCCCCCCGCCGTCGATGCCCATCACGCTGTCGTTCCCCTCACTTTCCCCAACTAGCCCGTTTGGTAGCTTGTGAGGGGCACTGGAAAATTCTCAAAGCAGCCAATCCCTCTACACGCTTAGTAAAAAAAGACGCTTGCTAAGCAAAAAAGACATCATTTCTAATCTCTCCAATCAGCGGCGGTGCCCTCCGCAGACAATTCGACGACTCAACCTAAACATCGAAACCTTGCTTTGCCCTGTGTCCTACTCGCCTCGGTCTTGGTCGAAACTATTCTGGTTGCTGCCGTTGTTATTTCTCCCTTGACTGCGCTGTCGTCGAGGGCAAGATAACTAATATCCGACACCGGAAGACTCGCACCGTGGTCCTCTTCTCGTCCGAACATTTGCATCTCCCCTCACTCAACGCCAGCCATGGGTTTGCAAAAAGTCAAGCACGTAGTCCTGGTGCGTATGATTTGGATTTATAGAATTTTTTATACGCACGTCCCCAGCTGACATGGGGTCTCAGGTCTTGTCGGGCAAGGGTGGAGTTGGCAAGTCGTCCGTCACGACGCAGCTCGCCCTCTCGCTCACTCTCGCCGGCCACTCGGTTGGCATCCTCGACGTCGACCTCACGGGCCCGTCGATGCCGCGCATGCTGTCCATCGAGGAGTCCAAAGTCACGCAGGTACCCGGAGGCTGGGCGCCCGTCAAAGTGCACGACGCAGATGTCAGCCAGGGACTGGGCAGCCTCCACGCCATGAGTCTGGGGTTCCTGCTGCCCAAGCGGGGCGACGCTGTGGTCTGGAGGGGGCCCAAGAAGACGGCTATGATCAGGCAATTCCTCAAGGATGTGCTGTGGGATGAGACTGATTATTTGCTGATCGACACGCCTCCGGGAACTAGCGACGAGCACATTTCGCTCGCTGAGACGCTGCAGCGGGAGGCCAGGCCCGGCCAGGTTGCGGGCGCTGTCGTAGTCACCACTCCTCAGGCTGTCGCAACGGCGGATGTGCGCAAAGAGCTCAACTTTTGCACCAAGACGAGCATTCGGGTGCTCGGCGTTGTGGAAAACATGAGCGGCTATGTGTGCCCGCACTGCTCCGAATGCACCGACATCTTTGGATCAGGAGGCGGGAAATCCATGGCTGAGGAATTCAAAGTTCCATTTCTGGGAGCCGTGCCCATGGATGCCCAGTTTATCACACTGATCGAGGAGGGTCAGAGGCCAAGCTATCCGGCGGGGACACAAATTAACGGCAAGGACATCTCCAGCACGGAAACAACGGTCAACGCTGCAGGCGAGGGAGCCGGGGTTGAGGATTTGGTCACAAAATACCGTGACTGCTCACTGGCCCATGTCTTTGAAGAAATTACGGCCAAGGTGGTGGAAAATGTACGAACATGAAGCATGAATGGACACGAGCCAAGGACGGCAGGAATCGCATATGTCATTCCCGAATGTGGACAGCGTCAGACAGAAAAGTGGGTGCTCTGCATGACCGCTTCCGTCGCGGGCCGTCGCTGCTCACAAGTTCGCCCATGTCACGATAAAGTTGTAGCTCCAGAGCAGCAGCAGAGCACAAGGGGGAGCTCCAGATTGGGGGGTAGCGGATTGCACACCGACCGGGTGAGTGCCAGGTAAGTGATTGTCATGTGTTCTCCACCAGCCTCGACGTAATGGCTAGCTGGCCTGAACCAGACAATGGTGGTGTGGTGAATTGATGGGCCGGCAACGGCGGTTCTACGTGAGACACACAACACATGGGCTTTATTACTCGTCGCATTCTCGGGTGGGCGGCAATAAGGCGAAAACAAACGAAAAAAAAACAAAAGAAAAAACAAACAAAGGGACGGGGCATCAAGACGGGAGGCCGCACACGCGCAACGCAAGGGATCGCGATGTCTCGTCGCTGATGCGTCACGCATTTGCCGTGGCACTGCCTTGGTCACTTGGGGTACCAGGTACCAGTGCTGCAACGGAAATCAAGCGTCGGTTCCCCGGCCTCTCTAGTGGGCGCAAAATTTCTCGCGGCGTTGCTCGCAGTGTGTCGGATACATGATGTACAGTACGGCGATACTTGGGGGCGGGCTGCAGGGCCAGGACTATTCTTGTATCGGTACAGTCTCTGCACGTTGCGCTGCTTGCGGATTTGCCCTAGATGCTCCAGTAAAGTCGGCACCAGCAAATACATATGACGAAATAAAACCAGGGCCAATGGTCCGGAATCCCTCATGGCCCAAGCCGAGACCTGCCCTACCCCACCAAGCATGCTCAGCCAGTGCCCCGCCTCTGTCGGTCAGTGGCCACTTGCCAGTGCATATTTTTTTTCATTAGCGTGGGTTGCAGAAAAAAAATGCACCTCCCCGTCTTAGGCAGGCACCTCAGCAGGGAATCAAAAGAAGCAGCGCTGGGGTTGCGGCCTGTGACTGGCCCTGGCCCTGGCCCCAGGGTGCCACCGGGTGCCACTAGAAGCCATTGTACTCTGTACAGCACGGATTCCACCCGCCTGTCGCACCTTGCCTACCTTTCGATCGAAATTTACTTCGCGCACTCGTCCATCTCAGTCCAGGTACCTGAACCTGACCTCCACTGCCACAGCACAACCCCTCAAAAAGCTCAAAATTCTCTCACCGACTCTCCCATTCAAACTTGCACCCTTCTTGCTCGCCAAAGGAGCTTCTCGCATCTGCCCGTCCTCGCCCGCTCGCCTTGAACGTCGTAGCCGCTTACTCGCGAGCACGACCCCGCCAACGCAAAGCAACGCAACGCAAACCACATCTTCCAGCGACTCATCGCTCCCCAACCACTCACGCGACCAAATCGCTTCTGCGCTTCCAGAGAATCTGCCCGATCCTCACAATTCGATGAATAGTATACCAGTTTAACTCTCTTCACTGTCCACAAGACATCTCGACGGCCGTAGCTCGCGACCGTCGACCAGCCCCGCCTCCGGTTCTTCTCCCAGGTCTTCTATGCGACCGACAGATCTCCTGCGATTCCTCTTCTCCCGACCTTCCAAGTATGTCTCCGTCCGCCCGATATGAGGCCTTTCCATCGTCACCATCTAACGCGCAACCCAACCTGCAGGCCCCGATAGCACCCCTTTAAAGAAAGGCACCATCATATTTCAGTCTTCAACGACAACAACCTACCGCAATCCTACCAAAACCACCCTGGACCGATTCCGCAACCTGCAGTCTCGGCTCACCCTTCATCGTCCAACATTTCGCCGCGAAACCGGTTCTCTCACAGCTTCCGCCTCCGACCTCCTTAACGTCCCCTCGAGAGACGTTAGCCGTTCCCGCATAGACCGTATTGCTGCTGGCTCCGCCAGCATTTGCTAAAGACCCCAATCCTGTGGGCCTACTCTCTCAAACAGACGCCGCATAGTCTGTTTGAGCGGCAGCTAGTGCTCCGCGGACTCTGCCATTCGGGCAAAGAAAACCAACTCTCCATCTTGGCCGCTGTGCTGCTCCACTGAGACTTCCGACCGAACTATCGCCAACCCACATCCCAGTCCACAAGGATGATGTTCAGCAACGACGTCCCCAGCAACTACACCTTCTCTCCGTCCTCGGCCACCCCCCACCTGACTATCAATCATGACGTGGCTGCCGATCTAGATTCTACTGGTGCCTTTGAAGGTATGTCTCAGATTGCGCGAGCCGCTCCCGCGCTTGCCACTCCCGCTCTCACCACAAAGTGCTGACCACCCCCATTAGGACCTGAGAAGCTTCTTGAGGTTTGGTTTGCCCCGAGCCCTACCACCCTGCCCCCCACTGCGCCGTCCAATGGCCTCAAGGCCGTTCCCGCTGACACTTGGGTCGGAATGCTTGACATGGTCAACTGCAAGATTCTTTCCGTCCTCGAGTCCGACAACATGGATGCGTACCTCTTGTCCGAGTCCAGCATGTTTGTCTTCCCTCACAAGCTCATTTTGAAGACATGCGGAACCACGACTCTTCTGCTCGGACTCCAGCGCATGCTGCACATTGCCGCTGTCCATGCTGGCTTCCCCTTTCACAATGCCACATCGGTCAACGACATTCGCGCCGCGGCCACCCCCTACCGGGTCTTCTACAGTCGCAAGAACTTCCTCTTCCCTGACAGGCAGAAGGGTCCTCACCGTAGCTGGAAGCAGGAAGTCAAGTACCTTGATGACATGTTTGACGGAGGCAGCGCTTACATGGTGGGCAAGATGAACGGGGATCACTGGTACCTGTACCTCACATCCCCGAACCAGCAGGCCCTGACCCCTCCCCGGACCCCTCAGTCCGAGAACGATGGGGAAATGGGACCCATCACCAGGATTCCCGTCGGAACAGGCACCTTTGGGACTGCCCCCAATGGCCAGCAAGACGAGACTCTTGAGATTTTGATGACAGACCTCGATCCTGAGAATGCGAAGCAGTTTTACTTGGAACACGCGAGTGCGGTCGCGAGTGACAAGCTTGCTGCTGAGGCTCAGGAGGCCCGCAAGAAGGCTATCCACAGCCTCGGAGGGCTTGCTGACACACCAGACGAAGTGGACGTCTTCAGCAACGAGGTCGAAGCTGATATTGACTCCAGCATGCTTGATTCCATCGAGGCGCTGACCACCGAAGGTCACGCTTTGGGTACCGTCGTCTCGGAGAGTTGCGGCCTCTCCAGTGTCTACCCTACCAGCGAGTACCCCGATGCTCGTGTCGATGCCTATCTCTTCAGCCCTTGCGGGTTCTCTGCTAACGGTGTTATCCCTCCCCCTGTGGCTCAGACTGAGGGCAACCAGGCCAAGTCTGAGCACTACTTCACCGTTCATGTAACCCCAGAGCCTGAGTGCTCGTTCGCTTCTTTCGAGACCAACGTCCCCGGTGGTCAGAACAAGCGTACCACCACTGAGATCATTGAGCACGTTGTCAACATCTTCCGCCCTGGTCGATTCAGCGTCACCCTGTTCCAGGACAAGGCTCAGTCGGCCAACCCCTATGGCATGGGCTCTGACGACACCAAGTCGTGGGCTTCCAACAGGCTGGTTGACCCCATCCGTGGCTACCGACGAATTGATCGCATCGTCCACGACTTTGAGGACTACGACCTGGTCTTCCGCTTCTACGAGCGAGAGGGATGGGCTGGTGGCAAGACTGCTCGAGTTGGTGAGCCTATGTAAGGGGGAGGACTTTTACAAGGCTTCCAGTTTGGAAAGCAGATTGCCATCAATGTTTTTTTTCTCATTTGAGTTGTTGTACTTGCTCTGTTTTTTGAGTGTTGGTCACTCTTTTGACCTGAGAAATCGGATCTACTATCAACAGCTATGTTTTTGGATGTATTGGCTATGAGCAGCGCTACTTTTCTGCTATTCTCTGTATGCACCGCATGCAATCTATATAGTATTTAAGTTGACTTGATCAACACGAAATTCACTCCTTTGATGCTCAATGCGATAAGATCCCTCTAAAAAAAATTGTGACGTAAGACGTGGCAAATAGTAGCTCGAGTGACTGTTGTGATCTGCATAAGCAGTGAGCTGGTAGTGGTGGTCAAAGCGCCGCAATACGAACTAGTCCAACTGCGCTTCGGTAGACCGATAACGATAAGGAGCTGTGACACGTGACCATAGACCCATCACGATCCAAATTTTTTTTCTGCGAGGTCTAGCAGCATCAAGCAACCATCACCAAAATCTACGGCCGGTTCAACGCACGAATACTCTGCCCACAATGCATCTGATGTACACCCTCGACGCCAATGGCAACCGCCTCTACACCCTCAAGAAGGTTGCCCACGGCCAGGTCACCAAGTCTGCCCACCCCGCCCGCTTCTCCCCTGACGACAAGTGGTCGCGTCAGCGAGTCACCGTCAAGCGCCGCTTCGGTCTCCTGTTGACCCAGCAGAGTAAGTTGCTTGTTCACGGCTATCGCGAATCGCAAAGCGCCTAGGTTCTAATTGGTTGAAAATAGAGGACGAGGCTTAAATCTCTAAACATGCACATGGACGACGCAGCAATGGAGGAAGGGCTGCCTTGGCATGGGGGAAGCACCCAGCGAATACGTTGATAGGAGCGTGCTGGGAGGACACGGCGCGACAAGAACAAAAATCAAGAAGAGGGACAAGTGGATTGGCGTTTTTTTAGGTCACATCACACGATAGGCGTTTTCTTTTTTGGCACGCGGATCAGAAATGTGAAGCAGAGTTAACTTGGCAAAAAATTCAGTCGGGTTTTCTGACTCTATACCCTTTTTCGTTATACCTACCATTTCCACCGTGACCCGATCCCTATATATACCTAATCCGTTTCTCCCTCTCTTTTTTTTCACTTAAATTCTTCTTGTTTTTTATTTACTTGCTTTAGTGCTTCTTTTTGGAATTCACGCGGCGTCCTGCTCCGACGCGAATCTTGCCGCTCGCCGAGGCGCGGTGGCCGCTCAGCAGGTCGGGCAGGTAGTCTTGGTCCATGAGGTCCTTCTTGCGGCTGCGGCGCTGCTCGTCGACGGCGCGGGTGTACTCCTTCTGGTCCTCGGCGAGGATGAGGTCGTTGCCCCAGTTGCCCTTGCCGGCGGCGTTGCGGGGGAGGCGGCCGTTTGCGGTGCCGTGGACGGGCTTGGGGACGCTGAAGACGTTGCCGCGGTTGTTCCACTGGAAGTTCTTCTTGAGGTGGACGCGGAAGTTGCCGCGGTCGTCGGTCGAGCAGCTGGTGCGCAGCAGCGTGGGCTGGCCGCACGACGGGCAGAACTGCTTGTCCATGTCCTTGCAGATGGCGAAGCAGCCGTGGCACCGGAGCACCCAGCTCTTGAGCTGCGTGATGCGCGCCAGCGACGGCGCCACCAGGTTGAGGTTCATGCGGAGCGCCACGTTCTGCATGGCGTAGTCGGACGTGAGCACCGCCGCCTGGAGCACCCGCTGCGTCGGCTGCGAGGGCGTCGCCGACGCCGTGTCCTTGTGCTGGTGCTTCTTGAGGTTCGACGGCGTGATCCAGCCGCCGTCGTCGTCGGACGCCTCGCCGTCGTCTTCTTCTTCCTCGTCGACCTCCTCGGCCTCGATTTTGACAAACGACTCCTCGGCGGCCTCTGCTTCTGTGGCTTCAGGTGCGGGCTGTGTGTTTTCTGATGTCTCGCCAGCCTCCGACTGGATTGATAAGTTTTGCACACTCTCCTCAATAGGCTTCTCTTCGGTGACGGGCGTTTCCTCGGCTGGTTTCTCCGTAGGCGTCTCTTGGGCAGGCTTTTCTTCTTCTGTGGGCTTCTCCTCAGCAGGTGTCTCTTCCGCTGGCTTCTCTTCCGTGACTACTTCCGTCTCTGCTGGTGATTTTTTATCTTCCGTCGTAGGTGTCGTAGCATCTTCGGTCTTAGTAGCCGAGTCGTCCTGTTCCTTCTGGGGTGGCTTTCCGTTCAATCCTTTCTGGCCGGGGGTATTTCTCAATCTCCAATCGCCTCCGTTGCGCTCGCATTCCAGCTCGTATCCCAGAGCCAACACCTCGATATCCGGCCTGCTCAGCACAGCCAAATCACCTGTCCTCCTCGCGAAGCCCTGCACAAACTTGACGCTCTCTGGTTTGGGGGTTCGCAGCGTGATGAAGGGGAGCAGCGTTGTTTCCACTCGGGATCGGGTCGCGGCATCGCGGATTTCGGAAATAATGCAGGGGAGGGTGAATAGCTGCTCGGCCTTGCCGCGCAGTGTGTTTGCGGGAGGGTCGTTCTTGATCAGAGGGCCTGTGTCGAGTACAAGACTGTGGATCGGCTTGGGGGTTGCATCAGGCTGAGTGGTGGCCATGATGGGCAATTTGTCCAGCTGTGTGGACTGGTATTTCCTGTATCAGGCTCTCTTTTTGTTTGATGCTGAGGCGCCTTGGTCGCGATCGTTGAAATAGTGTTAAAAATCGTTAATCGGTTTTGTGTGAGTGGATGTTTGACTCGATGCGGATGTGGGGGTTAGGCGAACATTGCGAAATTCTGTGGTGTTGATCGCGGGGCAGACTTTTTTTTTTGTGCGATAAGATAGCAACTGATAAGATTTGATAAGCCGTTGATAGGGAATGGTGCTCATTACGAAGGTCGACGTCCAAATTCATCAACACAAATATGAAATTATTACGTTTGTTCCTTGTCATTTTCATACAATATGAGTTTCAATTTTTTTTTTTCATTTCTTTGCCATGTTATTTACCCTCAGGGCATAAAAGTGCAACAAAAAGCCTAGACTCATAACTTACCCTACAGTAAATTATACTGCATCAGAGCAGCTGAAATACTAATGAGATCTTATAATTTAGCGTATCTTCTCTGTTCTAAACCGTGAGATGAACTATTTCATTCGATTGATGTCAAATGACTCATTCTTGTGCGATATCTGCAAGTGGATGTGCTTTGGGATGGCTAAAAATGCAGTGCAGGTGTGTCTTGGCCATAGTGCAATGCGACGTTATGAGACAACGCCAGAATGGGTAACGCTCAATCGTTTCTTTTGATTGATAGGCCACCAAACCCCATAGGAATGGTAGGCTTAGTGTGCTTTACCTAATTCGCTGTTAGTTGCATTTTCTCTCTTAGGCTGATTCAGCAGTAAATAAACGTAGGACTCACAAACCTGTCTTCTCGCATTCCTATTTATGGTGGCAAATCTACAAAACGTCGAGGGATTAAGTACATCACTTGCCACGAGGCAAAAACAGAAAACGTAGCATCCTATCTTGTCGGATGTGGGATGGCAAGGAACTTTTTAAATGCGATACTGACGTCGACTTACTCCAAGGGCGCTAAAAATGCAGTGCAACTCATCGACGTGCCGCGCAAGTTTTCTCGGCAAGGGGAAAGCAAAGTGCTATATGTCATATTTTCCCATGAGTATGAAAGTGTGACGTGGTGCCGGCATAATTATCTGTTGTTTGACCATGGAAGCAAGATTTCGTCTGATAATATATTACGATAGTGATGTTCCTGGCTGCCAAGGCTCTGGGGGGTAGTCTCTTGGCATCGGGGATTTGCGTCAATGGTGTCGGAGATCGTTGATCTAAAAGTTATTTCACAGCTATATCTCTTGGCGGGTTAGGATTGCAACCACGCATCTATAATTTTTTTTATTTTACCATATCCTTGCTATTGCGGATTCAACGTCGAACTTTTTCGAGCCCGTCATGTTTCTGACATGAAAATCAACACAGATTCCACACCGACAACTCGTAATGACAATACTCTACAGGGTAAACCAGATTTCCTTATCAGCAACGATACGGCACGGCCCCTTGGAAATCCTGCGACGGCCAAATCCGGAACCAGCAGGCTTCCAGAAGAGACGAAGAATCCATCGGAAGCAGGGATGAGGGTCTGCAGCCAAGCTGGGCGTTTGAGGCTACGATTTGGATGCCGCTAGCCAGGAAAACGCAGGCCGCTAGGAGCCCCCAGCCAAAACATGTCATGTCCAGGGCGCGTGGAATGGGCTTGCCGGGCGTGCAGGGCGTGTTTTAGATTGGCTTCGAATTAAAGTTATTTCCATGATTAGAAACACGCCCAGGGAAGAAGAAGAAAAAAAACGAGCCTTTCTCTCCAAAAAGTATGCCTCGTGGGATTGAAATGACGGGTAATCTCAGCCAGCAACTTGCGACAAGGCCACGTCACGCGACCAGTGACTGGCTTTGAATTTTTCTTTTTTTGTGTTTTTCGTACCGCGATAGGAATGGATATACGAAGGATTCACTGATAAGAGGAAATGAAATAGAACTTAAAAAACAATACAGAAAGCGGCAGCTCGAAATAGGGATCGTCTTTTTGCATCTGGGTTTAGTTTGGTGAGATGACAATGGTGAGATGGAACCTAATAGTGACTGGGCTGTATGCGAGGCTGAAGCCAAAAGAAAGGGAAGCCCACGATGAATCTTTTTCCGCAACGGTTCGCACATAAGTGCCAAACGACGGCCCGGCGATAAGAATGGCATCCTGTTATCAGTATAATTTGGGGTAAAGTTTGGGGTCGGCAAAAAAATGCCGTAGTGCCAGTTGCTGGCAGGATCAGAGTTGTATATGCACAGGATGATCTACGCTGCGCGCCCCGCAAACCTTAGTCGCGGAGGATGTTCGTTCTCATTAGCCCGGCAGTACCGAAAAGGGAGATGCCACTTCTTTCTTGAAATCCTCGAAGAAGGAGAAAAAAATAAAGTCAATCAAAATCTTGGACCGTGAGCCTTGTTATTTCCACCGGAAAGTCCTAGGAGTCGTTGGAGCGAACGGATATGCCAGATGACGATGGCAGGGATGGTTACAGTTACAGGGGGAGAGGGAAGGGTTGAAGTTTTTTAGGGTTTTCTCGGGTTACGGCCGTAATTTTGCATACTCCATTTCCCGTGACCCAGGTCCCGGAACCACGGCCGAGTTAGTGAGTACTTGGTGCAGTTGTGAAAATCGTGAAACCCAGCTGCATGGGCTTCCTTTCGAGGTGGGTGCAATACAACTTTGGCGGGCCCGTTTCGGAAGTTATGTCGAAAAGATTTGCAACGCAGATGGCCAGTCCTCGTGGACCCTTTCCAGTTTCATCGACTAGACAAACTAAAAAAGAAAGTGACGACGAGCGGGCCCGTCCGTGGGTGAGCTGATCTGAAGGGGTCTCGACCCGATGCCCGTGGCCCCAGCAGCAAACGGGCTCGGCCGGTTCGATTTCGAGCTCGGCTCTCAACCGTCATCGTAGCCGCGCTCTCTCTCCCCCAATGGCATTAATAATACAAAGTAGCAAACGTCGCACGATGAAGGAAGGGCTTTTTGCGGGCCCCCAGACCCCAGAGAAGAACATTTGGGTGGAAACTCCCCGAAGAGAGCAGGTCGACGCAGGCTGAGCCAATTTCCATGGAGCAAAGAGGGCCGCAAGCATTGATGAAAGCCGCACAGGGATACGAGTCGGCGTGGAAGGCTAAAGGCAGTTTATATGACTAAATGCAAGCACGGGGTCGTCAGCAGCGGAGACGCAGTGGAGATGGGCACAAGGGGTCGACGGGGATAGCCCCCAGGCGGCGTTGCGGGCCGACTGCAACGGTTCGAGCAGTCGAGGCAGCAGATTCGCTGTTGATGAGTTTCCTGCTCATAATGAGAATTAGAAATTCGAGATCGTATCAGAGATCGATATCTACGCATCTCTGGGTTCGCTCTCCATTCTCCAGAGTCCCTCTCTCCACAAGCCCACCGAAAAGACAATGCTTGGCGCCCGCACAGAGCGCGATAGGCACCACGTCGGCGCGTGGGCCGACCAATGGGAGCCCGCGTGTTTGACTGGACGCTATGAGTACAGCTAACTAAGCAACATCAGATTTTCGGGAATCAATTGACCACCAGGAAGAAAAAGATGGAGAGGGCGTGGGATTCATTTTCTGGGAAACGATGACGGGGTTGGTTTTACTTTCTCCTTGCTTCTGCCGTTTCGCCTCCGTCAGATGTGCATTGCGCGTGAATCGTGCCACACTTGGTCGGCAGTGCCGGCTGCGAGATGGAACCGTCGCGGGGGAAGTTGAACCGGCAAGGACCGGAGGACGGGTGGACGGATGTATGGTATGGCAGGTTGATGTTGCTTTTTCTGCGTCTGTGCGAATGACGGAGTTTTTGTGTCCAAGTACGTACGTCGTCTTCGGAGCATGTGCCGGTATGTGTGTGGTGTGTGTATGTCTCTCTTCCACCCCTGCTCTACAATGCAATGTGTGCGTCGCTATTACATGTGCACACATGCAGACTATGCTCAATGCAGAAGGGACGTGGTCATCGATTCCCGCCGCGTACCGTCCTAAAACCACCCTAAAAGCCGTCGGGCTGGCGGCCAGTCTCCGGTAAATAGGCAGAGAGGGCGGGCCGTGGCGGCGGCCATGCCGTGCTGGCTGCACGCCGGCAGCGCGTCCGATGCGACGTTGCGTGGCTTGTTTGGGGATGGCGTCAATGGAGGAGCCTTTTCTAGAAACAGCTTGGCCGCGAAGCAGGATTCGCTGGGTGGCGCGCCAAGATGTAGTGAAGCAGAAAAAAAACAAGAAAATGGAGGCGACGAACCCAATTGGCAGCAAGCTAACCCGTAGCCTCAACCACCAAGCGGATGGGTGGACGGCGAGGGAGCGCGCTACGGGAACAAAGCGCTATGGGGCGCACAAGATGACGAGAGGACCTACCTAGACAAGTTAGGCGGGTGCGGGTGGAACGGGAAGAGTCGGGGATGTCGTGATGCTCGAGTGTAGATCAACAGGATTGGGAATGAGAGGCCGAAGGGGGCGACGAGACGATCCATGCTGGCGGCACTAACAGAGACGGCATCGTACCATGCGGGAGGCAGTGAGCGAGTGGAGGAGGGGGGGCGATGCAATGAGACACACCGGGCGTTGGGGAATGGCTGCGGGAGAGGGTAGTGAGCAAGCAGGTGAAGCATCAATCATGATTCAACAACATCATGACGACCAGAAAGCTGAGAAGGCCAACGACATGGAGCGGGAAAGCGAGACAGGTGTGGTGGGGAGAGGAGGAAACGAGACAACAACAGGCCCCCCCTGATGCATGCGGTGGTGATGAGGGGTTGACGGAGCAAAAAGAAAAAAAGCCTGGGTGGTGCGGAGAAGCGAGGAGCTAGTGCCAACCTTGAATTCCCAGAAAAAGAGAAACTAGTTGTGAGAAATAACATAATGAAAAAGACGACGACGTAAACCATACGCGGTCAGCGTGTGCCCGAGCCGGGGTTTGAGTTGCACAGGCGTGATAGGCGTGATGGGCGTGGCAGCCAGAGAGACCAGACGTGACTTTTGCTTCGGATGGCAAAGTCAAGATGCGCCGGGGATCGTGAAAACCCTGGCATCCCGGGCATCCTCATCGCCTCCATTGGCTATGTGGTCCCTTGTTGATGGATGGCGACGACCCTTTTTTTTTTTCTCTCTGCGCAAGCCCATTTTCTCATCTGATGAGGCAGGCAGGGACAGGGGAGGACCCGAGAATGCCCAGTCTGCCCAGAGGTCCGCCCCCCGCACGCGCCCCTGGCTAGCGACCTTCTCGAAGACTTCTTCGCCCAGGGCTGACGAGATGATGTGCGTCAAGCTCCCTTATCTCTTGGGACGTGGTGGTGTGTGGCCGCCCCCCAATCCCAATTCCCGTGTTCTTATCTCTACAGCCTGCCTGCACCTGCACGCACTCGGTGAGCCCGGTCAGAATTTTTCTGGGCGCCCGTTCATGCAACGTCGGTCTTCCGGCCTTGGCGTGGGCCGTATGTTGCCTGTTTCGATGATGCCCAGCACCGGCGCTCCGTCCGCCAAGCACGACGACGGCGCCGGAGGATGAACGACATGTGTGTGTGTGTGCCGCTGCTTCTCCGCGATTTGCCTCTCCCCTTTCGTGCTCGCCTCCGCATTCCTGCTCTCCGCAAAAACCTGGGGCAAGCCAGCGCAGCAAACTTGTCTCTCCTTTCCCCCTCAAAGCTCGAGCGTCCCCTCAGCCGGTCAGCATGTTGACGTAAAAGTTACCACGCTGGGCCAACTCAATCTAAGACCTTGGGTCTGCGGGGAGACGGTAAAATGGGGATACTGCTCGTTTAGGGGAGCGAGCGAGAGGGAAAAAAAAAGAGGATCCGGTGCTTGGTGATTCGTGTTGGATTCCAATTTTTTTTTTGCCTCAAAGCGCCGATGTAGTTGCTCTGGGTGTGCGCGGGCCCCCGTTGGGCGTTTTCGTTGACACATAGCAACAGGGCCAGCAGCCAAGCAGAGGCCCGCGTGCGGCTCTGTCGTCGCAGTGCCGGACCCGCATTAGGTAACTGCAATGGGCGATCCACCATGGCATCACGACGCCTGGTCGCTGATGAGCATCGGCTTTTCGGCACGGGGGCAGGCTTCCTGGGCATGGGATCAGCATCGACCATCTGCACTTGCCTTGCGCAAGCACCTGGCACCTGACGCCAGCAGGAGCAAGAGCAAGAGCTGTTTTTTGCTTAGCACTCGCCTTCCCAATTAGACCTGCTCCCGGTGGGGTCTGGGGTTTCACCGTTTGGGACAGACACTGGCGGCCACTGACAGACACCATCACTCTGGTTTGCAATCCCCGACAACATCCACTCCCGCAGCCCACTCGTCTAGAATCCCTCTAGAACAGGGTTTCTCCGTGCTGCACCATGCCATCTGCTAGTCTACCCCTCCTTCCCTCGTCTCTCTTCGGGCGCTTCCCAGTCTTCCCTCGAAACAGCAATCCTGACCATGGCTGGTGGACCTGTATGCCTTCGACCCACCCGCTGCACTCTACACCTAAACTTCGGCCTCACTCTCGGGTCGAATCCCTCTCGTCCTCTCTCTTATTTATCAAGCCCGCTTTCCCCCCTCTCATGACAGTTTCTCTTGACATACAGAAACACACTCTCTCATTCATTAACCCCCTCTCTTCCTCCCATCTCCCTTCCTCTTCTTTCTTCTTACCCCCCCTCTTCTATATATAAACATAAAACACTTGGGATCCAAATACACTTCACACTGGTCTGTGATTTAAACTCCCAAGAGATCTGCAGCCATGGATTCCATCTCGACTCCAGCCCACCAAAACCACTCCGACAACAAGTACTCGGAGAAGGTTGACGAAATGCCTGCCCGCGACGCCATGTTCGACAACACGGCCGGCGAGATGACCGACCTGGACGAGCGCACCCGCGCCGACATTGAGAAGCAGAAGGCTGCTGAGGGTAACGCCCACTTCCACCGTCTCGGCTGGAAGCGATTGACCGTCGTCCTCATCGTCGAGGCCATCGCCCTCGGCTGTCTCTCCCTGCCCTCTGCCTTTGCCACCCTGGGAATGGTTGCCGGTGTCATCCTCACCGTCGGTCTTGGCTTCATCGCCATCTACACCAGTCACGTCGTTGGTCAGGTCAAGCTCAAGTTCCCTCACGTCTCCCACTATGCCGATGCTGGTCAGCTCATCTGGGGCAAGTTCGGTTACGAACTCGTCGGTATCATGTTCTCCCTTCAGCTCATTTTCCTCGTTGGTTCTCACTGCTTGACCGGCACAATCGCCTTCCTCAACCTCACGGACAATGCCATCTGCTCCCTCGTCTTTGGTGTCATCTCTGCCATCATCCTGCTCGTCATTGCCCTGCCTCCCTCCTTTGCTGAGGTGGCCATTCTGGGTTACATTGACTTCGTCTCCATCATCGTTGCCGTCTTCATCACCATCGTCGCCACTGGTGTCCAGGCCCACGATTCCGCCGGCGGTCTCAGCGGCGTCAACTGGTCTGCCTGGCCCAAGGAAGGCCTCAGCTTCACCGAAGCCTTCATTGCCATCACCAACATTGTCTTTGCCTACTCCTTTGCCGTCTGCCAGTTCTCCTTCATGGACGAGATGCACACCCCCACAGACTACGTCAAGTCCATCTGGGCCCTGGGTCTTATTGAGATTGCCATCTATACAATCACCGGTGCCACCATCTACGCCTTTGTCGGCCAGGATGTCAAGTCTCCCGCTCTTCTCTCTGCTGGCCACACCGTCTCCAAGATCGCCTTTGGTATCGCCCTCCCCGTCATCTTCATCTCGGGTTCCATCAACGGCACTGTCGTCGGTCGCTACATCCACGGTCGCTACTACAAGGACTCCATCATCCGCTTCATCAACACCAAGATGGGTTGGATCACCTGGATCGTTCTCATCACCATCATCACCATCGTCGCTTGGGTCATTGCCGAGGCCATCCCCTTCTTCAGTGATCTTCTATCCATCTCTTCCTCTCTCTTCATCTCCGGATTCACCTTCTACTTCCCCGCTCTCTTCTGGTTCATGCTCATCAAGGAGGGCCCCTGGTACTCCAAGCAAAACCTTCCCCTCGCCCTCCTCAACGGCCTCTGCTTTGTCATTGGCATGGTCGTTCTTGTTGGCGGTACCTACGCCAGTATCGATGATATTGTAAGTTGTTATTACCTCACAGACTCGCTTCGTCTCGATCAATCGCTAACATATTATTTCACAGGTCTCCCAGTTCCGCGACGGCAGTGTCCGTGGAGCCTTCACTTGCGACCCTATTGCTTAAAGAAAGAATATTATACCCACTAAAATTAGTAGCATTAAGGGCTGGTTTTCTTAAATATGTAATTAATCTTCTTCCCTAAAAACTTGTTTATAGAGATTCCCATATACATAAAATTTTTTGTTTCTGTATGAAGCATCGGGTGCCTCCGAATTTGATGTTGAAAAACGTACCATGCAAAACATTGGCAGAGCCGCTAGCGTGTCCGCGACCAGAGCGAATGCAACCCCGAGCAAATCCCGACACTAGGAACCGGTGGGGATCTCTTGGAGTGCCGTGCGGACGGTCTTGGCATTTGCTAATTAGCGTTGAAGAGATTTCGCTCCTAAACCGGCGGTTGAGGTCCAAGGGTCGTGTTGGAAAAAGAGTGCGGCTTGACGCACTGATCTTCGTGGTCCATGCTAAGTTTATGCGATGTACCGATCCTCATGCAGCGTGACCAGAACTCTGGAAAAGTTACATTGGGAACGCTTTGACGGGGCCAGCAGAAACAGGAAAAAAAAAGACTGGTACCACCCTCTTTGTGCACCTGACGAGTGGCTTCGGTGTGGAACCTGCAGGGGATATTTGGGTCGAGCCAGCCACATACTATTAGCTGCGAACTCATTCTCCACTCGATGGTTCTTGAAATTGTATCCAACCAGATTTGAGATGATTCCGGGTCTGGATGCGCGGCAATACGACGTCTCCCAGACGCCAGAATATGACCGCCGATCCCGCCTGCCCCTCTCAGCCCTGTGACAACTTTGACACATGTCGCATATGGGTCCCAGTGGCAGACCATGGCTAAGTTTGAAAGTCAATTGACTGATAGCGTGGATGGCGTTACCAGATTAAAAGTGCCACGACCGGATCGGGAACAGGTACATGAGGAGGTTGGCCTTTTTTTTGTGTTTGGGGTAGAGTATCGTTGCGAACTTTGATAGTGGGCTTGAAGGGTTTGGTTTTGATAAAAGAGGGCTGGAAGTAACCGGACGCTGGCCAATGGGATTTGGGTTTTCCAATGATAAACTTATGGTTAATCATGTTTGTGACAAATTCAATTTCGGCTGTTTAAATGGATATGGCCACATCCGTTGGTTAAAATGAAAAAGACTGTTGGGAACTTTGTACGTTTCTGATATGAAATGGGGCTGCGGCCAGCCATGCTCTGTTGTCTTATCAGGGTTTGATGTCTGCCTGAATTTGGTTCGGAGATGTTGTTAGTTTCTTTGATGCAGTCTGGAAGGCCAACTTGCCTGGTGTGCATATATGAAAACCATAAGGCTGCAAAGGTGCATATGGTCACATGCAAATCAAAAAGATTGGGCAATCCAGATAGGTAGCAAGGTTTGGCAACGCTCCTTGACAAGAGGGAAGCCATGCTGCACTCGACAAAGCATTGCTGCTGTTCTAGGAGGAAACTTGATTTAGGAAAAGCAAGAAATGAAAAAAAAAAAAGGATGTTTAATCAATACTGATACTTTTGGTGATTGATAAGGTGACTCTTCGCAACTGTCCAAAAACCGGAATGGCGTCATGTGGTTGGAACCACGAGAATCCACTTTGATGTCGATGGTCGACGAAGAGAATTCTCAGCATTAAAGGGGATAAGCGCTGGCCAAGAGAGAGAGCCTATTCATTTGACGCTCACCATCAATTTCCGGGGACATGTGTCGAGCTGTGATTTGGCTTTTCTGTTGAGTCACTCACCGGACGTGAACCATGCAACGTCACTAACACGGCGGCCACTAACATGACAGCGCAGGGCGCGCCAATCTGCCGGGTAAATCTCCATCGCGGCTCTTGATTGCCTGGGGACGGCGGTTTATTTCCCCTTGCGGCAGCTGACGAAAACGATTGCGATAGCGATTGCACAGGCTGAAGTGGGGCCAGCGGCGATGATGTGCTTTCTGCTCGCGATGACGCTTGCCCGGTGGGCTCCGGCAACAAAAGTACATTGCTCCCCGCCGTAAAGTTTGGTTTGACACCGTTTCAACGTGGCGTAGGGAAGGAACCGTTTTTGTTTGAGACAGACACCGGGGAGAAGCGAAAACAATGACGGTTGACGGAGGCAACGTCGCGGACGTCTCCGAGACATCGCGGCTGCTACCCGGGACAGACTCCGGCGGCCAGGATGCGCGAATTGGAGCTCCCGGTTCCGGCTACGGCTCCGCGCAGCGCGACTGCGAGAACCCGGAGCTGCCGGACCCTCGCGCGGCTGATTCGAAACCCTACAGCAATGCGTACATTGCCCGCGTCGTAGCGGCGCTGCTTATCGGTAGGTTTCCCGACGGACGACTGGCGGGCTGCGGAACCAGAGTCTAAACCGGAAGGCAGGTGTTTTCACGTCGAGCATTGACGTCTCGCTGGTGCTGGCGACGCACCCCGTCATTGCGTCCGAGTTTGGCGATCTGGAGGATTCTAGTTGGTTGTTTATCAGTTTCAGCCTTGCGGGAGCCGCAACTCAATCGCTGGTAAGTTTTTGATATTATTATGCGTTTGTGAATAAGGGGAAATCTAAATACGGAAATCCAGTATGGAAAATTAAGCGACATCTATGGACGAAAACCCATCTTGATGCTCTGCTATGGCTTGTTTGCAGTGGGATGGTAAGTCTTTTTGCAACATCTGGCCCATAGAACGAACCCCCTCCTAATTTTCAACAGTGCTTTGGTGTAAGTCCAGCCTCGATGTTCAATGGCCTTGGAGAGGAAAATTAACAAAATGAAGCGGCGTCGGCCAGACCATGTGGCAAGTCATCTTGGGCAGGCTCATCTCCGGGTCAGGAGGTTCCGGCATGATGACCCTGGCCTCCGTCATCATCACCGGTATGAGGGACCTGAAGCAAATTTACGAGACGGCCATGCTGATGTTGAAAAAAACTTAGATCTAGCCCCGCTGCGAGAGGTCGCGTCCTGGCAGAGCTACATGAACATTATCGCAACCGTTGGACGAAGCATAGGCGGCCCGCTGGGGGGTTTGCTGGCTGACACGATTGGATGGAGGTGGTGAGTGGAAGAAAAGCATCTTACCCGCCTGTTCAAGGCCGGAAGTTAAATTTCGCATTCCTTACAGGTCCTTCCTCGGCCAGGCGCCCATTTTCGTTGTCGCCATGGTCCTCTGCGGAGCCATGCTCCCCAACACGCACTCCAGCCAGGGCCAGGACGGGGCCAGCCTGAGAAGTGGCTTAGCCAGGATAGACGGTCTTGGCGCCCTGTTCCTGGGCAGCGGCATTCTAGCCCTGATGCTTCCGGTAGAGATTGGCGGGCAGAAGGTTCCGTGGAACCATCCTCTCATCTTCTCGCTCGTGGGAGCCGGCGTGGTGCTTCTCGCCTTGTTTGTGGTGGCCGAGGCTCGATGGGCAAAGGAGCCGATTCTCCCGCTCCGCCTGTTTCGGGAGCGCAACGTCGTCATGTCGCTCTTCATCATGGCCGCGCAGAATGGCGCGCAGATAGGGGTAGGCTTATTACATCCCCCCCCCCCTCCCTGTCCGGTTGGGAGCCCTCGGATTCACTAACGGCCTAAATCTAGATGATGTACTCGGTACCCCTGTATTTCCAGGTTACCCAGCGCGCGTCGAGCACCGTTGCCGGTGCCCATCTTTTCCCCGCCGTGCTGGGCAACACTGCTGGAGGGATCCTCTCCGGGATCTTGATTCAAAGGTAGCGGCTTGGCGGCGTAACCGATGTCAAAAGGAAATGTTAACGAGGGCAAACAGGACTGGCAAGTACAAGGCCCTGATTATCTCGTCCGGCTTATTCTCCATTCTCAGCTATGGGTTGATGCTGGTGCGCTGGCAAGGACACACAGGATGGGCCGAATCGCTTTACATTATTCCTGGGTAAGACCAGCTTTTTTTCTTTTTGATTTCAACTTGAAAACATGGTGCTAACTCTGGCCTCCTTAGCGGACTGGGTACTGGAATCGCCCAGAGCGCCGTATTCATTGCGATGCAGGCTGTCATTGATCCCAAGGACAAGGCCGTGGCCGCGTCAGCGCTCTTCCTCACCGTCCCGGTCGGTGTTATTTTCGGACTAGCTGCTTCCAGCGCCGTCATGCAGGCTGGTTTGAGACAGACGGTCCAGCTGGAGTTGACGAAACTCGGAAAGGACCCTTCGTTTATCAGAGAAGTCAGCACACACACATCCCCCAGGTTTTATGACATATTTATGCCCCAAGTTCTTCTAACAATCGAATCAGGTGATTAGAAAGGCCACCGAGAGCGTGACTTTTATCGACGAGGCCCCGAAAAAGGTGGGCGCAATTCTCGTTGAGGCTTACATCAAGGGAATAGAATATAGCCATGGTAAGTCTGCTTTCTGATCCCCTCCCACCCTCAAAATTTCCTTGCTAACTTTCGCAGCCATGTCGATTTTGTTTTCGTCCCTGGCCCTGGTGAACGCCATCTTTCTTCGAGAACGTAGACTTTGATTTGAGCTTGTTTTGATTGTTTAGAGCTTTGGAAAAAAGATGAAGACTCATTCATTGCTGATCAGCTTTGCTGCAAATCTATTAACTCTTTAAAAAAAAAGGAAAATATGTCGAGCGTGTCCCAGGCCAAGTAAATGTACATAGATATATGTGTGAATCATTACAAAAGAGGTATCTCCGGAGGTTAGAATCAGTCGCTAAATGTCCATTTTCTTTTCAATCAAAAATCAGGGCTCAGCCCCTGTGCTGTACTTTGAGACCTGCTTCATCGAGTCGGGCTGCTTGCACACGTAAATCTCCTTACCGCGGCTCCTGTAGGCCACCTTCTTTTCGCACATGTTGCAGAAGTGCTCAATGTCGAAGGACCATGATCCGATGTAGGGGGCTGCTGCTCCGCACACGGTGGTGAATAGGAGGAGAACGGCTTGGATGCTGTGGTTGGCCGTTAGCTTTTTTGTTGAACGATGTTTTAATGTTTGAAAAAGTACTCACTGCGTCCTGTTGGAAGGCTTCTTCTTCACCTCGGTCGTGGATTGTCTGTGGCAGAAGGGGCAATCGATGCGGTCGGGTTCGTCTCCAAGCATGTGCAGAGGCGTTACCGTGTTGAGAGTTCGATCCGATATTGACATCATCTCCATCTTGTCGGGCTGGACGGCTTCCGGCAGGGTGCTGAGGTTGAGGTGGGATGACGAGGCGATGGTGGCCACCTCCGGCAGCGTGCTCATGGCGCCCATCGACGATGAGGCCGTCGCCACCTCCGGCAGCGTGCTGGGCCCTGCACCCGAGCTCGAACCTGCGATGACTGCCTCGGGGAAGGACGACTCGGGAACCACCTCGGGGAGATCCATCCAGCTGGCTCGTGCGGCGAGGGTCCTGGGGGCGAGGTGGTTGGACACGGGCGGCTGGTCGTGCTCGGCGCCATCGTCAATGGGCTGCTTGAAGTCGCGCGGGTTGCTCTTGTAATCGATGGAGTGGGCATCGCTGTCTATCGTCATGTTCTCCGAGGGGGTGTAAGGCGGGGGAGATATCGTGGAGATGATCAGCTCCCCGTTCATGGTGGCCGCCGAGCTCATTGGCGAAACCGACCACGCGCCCGACAGCTGGGTATCGTGCGGTGGGTTGGTGTTCTGCATCCTGAAAGCGATGCCGCCCAAGTCAGAGTTAAATTTTCAGAGGAGCGCAAATCGTCCGAACTTACTTGGCTGTTGGGGGGTTAGGAGGCCGCGGTGCGAGACGATGAAATGGGACCCAAGAAACAGGCCTACGGGTGGGAAGAGATGAAATATGGAGGAGGACTCTCTTACTTAAACTAGATCAGGCGTTCAACCTTTTACAAACCCCAGGGATATGGGAAATATGGAGTGTCCATCTGTGATGGCTAGGCGGTGGGGAACCGGCCGCCTGAGCAGCATCTTTACGAGCTTTTGTTATTTAGTTTTGCTGCGTTGCATGAGCCACTGGCCTCGTCAGTGCCAACCTATCTCTTGCCAGTTTGGTTGGGGGGGGGTGGGGGGTGTGGCCGAGCCTGGCAGCAAGACCCTGGCTCAGCTTCCTTGCTTAGCGCGTGCACATCTTCGTCCCGTTTTCCACACAGGGAACGTGAGCCGGCTGGGTGTAGTTGTGAGGCTTGCCAACGGGGGAGCCTCTGGAAAATATGTAAACCTGTTTTTTCCCCAAAGATTCAAAGATAATCAGACAACACAGAACCCCCCCCCCCGGGGCATCCGAAAGCCCGCTAACGCGCGTTAAAATCCTTGGGGGGCTGTGAAGATTATTTTAAGCATATCAATTGCGACATTTTGCCATCTCTCATTCATGAGCTGGCGGCTGTCAACGAACTAGGGCCGTGCCACTTTTAGTTGCGGGCCATTGTCGGCATCGAAAACCGGAACCGAGACCGAGACCGGGACCGACGCTCCGGTGTCCTTCCACATTGAGCCCGTGTCGCAGGCTTGAGTTTGAGGGGGATCAGCCCTGTGAGGCCCAGAACACAACTGAAGAGGGCCCTGCGATTGCAGCGATCCAAGCAACCGGAATCGAAACCCACGGCCTGATGGGCGAGGCGATGCGATACCGACGTGTAAACTAGTCTGTGCGCATGGTTAAACGCCTGCATTTAGCACAGCTTTGGGTTGCAGCAGGGCTGTGAAGGTCCGCAAAGAGAAGCTCACGTCGTTGGGATCTAGATCTTGGCAAAAATAGACTAGAGATTGCTGCGTCTAGAACCGACACATGGTTATGCGAAAGAGTTGATATAAAGTTGGGCCTTTGCCATGAACAAGATTCTGCTTCTCAGCATCAGACACACACACACACACTCTCTCTCTCTCTCACAAAGACCATTGGCACTAATACTTCTGCTGTTCCGGACAATCATCCATTTCTCCAATCCGAATCTGAAACCGGTCCGAAAAATCAAAACCACCACCAAGATGAATCTGCAAAGCCTCAAGAAGTTCGAGCCCTTCTTCGCTCCCAAGTACAAGCTGCCAGTCCACTTGGTCCAACTTGTTTTGGCCATTGTGGTGGTTGCTCTGTCTGCGGCTCGAATGACCATGAAGAACCGTCCCCGAGGACGATCAACGACCATGGGTCTGGGTATGGTGAGTTTTGATGGCTCCCTATCATTTTTCCAGTCCGCAGCAAGCTAACAGAAGCAACCAAAAACAGGGTGCCAAATCCATTGTCATTATCCTCTACCAGCTCCTCACCGAGCACGTCCCTGCCCTGCACCGCTGGGCCAGCCTCAAGGCCTTTGCCATTCTCAACTGCTTGGAGATCGTCTTTTGGGGTGCCGTCTGCTTCATGGTGTTCCGAGCAAACCTGAACCAGTGCGACGGTCTCGTCTGCACTCTCGGATGGGTTGTTGTTGGTGTGGCTGTCGCTCTCAAGTCAGTACTAAACCTTATCCACCTCCCCGCTCTCCTCCCCCTGCCTGCTACCCCGATTCGGAAGCGCGTTTCGTTGGCTAACAGAGGGTCTCCCAATTTTAGCATTCTTGCCCAATATACCGCCATCAGCTCCGTCCTCGACTTCATGCACTTCCGCAAGAACAAGGCCCAGAGGGGCGACAAGGCTGCGTCACCGGTCGACCAGGAGTCCCTGGAAAACATGCCCCAGGGCGCTCGCTACTAAGCCTGCACCCCCCCTACGCTGCACCCCCCTACGCTGCACCCTAGCACCTACAATGTGCCAGAGCACAACGAATACAATATTGGGGATATTGATCTTTTTCCTTCTCGCTTTCCCCTTTACCTTACACATATATATAAAAAATATTCATATATTTTCCTTGGGCGAACAATACGGGCGATAGAATGGCGGGCGGGAGCTTCGCAAGATTTATGAATGTCGCATGCAATCTAGATATCCAGGTCGAATAGGTTGGGACGAGGAATTCCCTGTTTCTTTCATTTTAATAGAGATAAAAAAATATCGAATATTGACACAACAAACACACAACGTTCCATTACATGTTTTTTTTTTTCTTTTTCCCTCGTGCAAGGATCCCGATGGAACACAAACAGGCCATGCCTGCAAAATAAAGATGTTCACTGTCGTAGTACGGTGGCGGAGTTGCGTGAGTGGATCTCGGCATGGGCTCGCCAATGTTTATAATGGCTGCCCTGCGCGCCGCCCTCACAAAATTTGAATTCATCACTTTATCACTTTATCAATTCAGCACTTTATCAATTCATCGCTTTATCGATTCATCAATTCATCAAGTATAAAGCGAGGTGAGTCTCGCATTTGCACGTATGGTGGCCAAAAATTTGTTGTGCCCAAAAAACACCATTCTATTTCTTTATCTTGTCTACCTCAATGCGTTATCATGGCTAAAGGCCATTCCATGGCTTTTAGCCAGCTCGGGTCCAATATCGTTGTAATGTTGGAAATAATACTACTTCCCCACCCTCGCAGATACCAATTTTCCTTGCCTGATTCGTACAAGGCTACGCAGTAATGGGCAACGAGGAGCAGGGCGATGGGGTGGTTCCGCCTGATGAGCTCCATGAACTCCTCGGACAGGGATATGGTGAAGCTCAGGGAGATGCGGAGGGTGGGACCCCCGGTGCTCGCCATGGCGAAGCTGGCCCAGCGGATGACACCGTCTATCGCCTGGCGGCAGACGGCGGCTTCGTCTGGCGGGACGTTGTCGGGTATCTCGATCTGGTGCATGTGGTCCACCATAGACGCCACAAACGGATCGTGCCCGCCGCCCCCCTCTTGGATGAACATTTCCCTAATGGAGCCTTGGTGGAGCATATATGTGTAGGCGTCAAGAATTTTGCTCATGCCGCGGGTGAGCTGAAACACGTCGAGCAGGTCTTCGAGCTTCGGCTGGTCATTCACCTTGCCGTAATCTGAAAAGGCGGCGAAGGCGTTGATGGTTAGCAGGGAAGAGGCGATGAAGACTTCGTGGCAAGTATCCTCCTTGACCTGCGTCAGGGCCGTCCGCAGGCCCGCAATGGCCTTGTTCTGGTGCAGCGAGGCGCATATGGAGTAGTGGCTGTAGCGATCCGGATGCAGGTGGCTCTGGTGGTGAGCGGACACGGCCAGGACCTGGTGCAGTAGAAATATGTGGGACAGAGCCAGCTTGGGCACTTCGGTCTGCCAGGTGTGACACAGCTCGGGAGCCCGCGGCAGCGTCGAGTAGGTACATGACGTGTAGTGGTGCATGAGCTCCAGGTCAGTGAGCCACGACCCTTGCTCCACCGACTTTGAGCTCGTGATGAACTTGTCAAAGTAGGGGAACTGGTCCGACGTCAGGGTTGGGGATGAGGTGACCCAGCAGCCCGCAACGGCGGGCGAGGTAGCGGCTACGGGCATCAAGCCTCCGCCGACCATGTGCTGGGCCGCTTCCAGCTGGATGGATGCAGCAGGGCTTCCGGCGGCCTGGCAAGACGGCGCACCGTGTTAGCTGCGTCGTCATCTTGGACACAAGTGATTGGCCCATCACATACATTTTGGGAGGAAATGTCCATGGGCGACGTCGAGTCGCTTGAGGTCACTGATACGCTTCTTGTAGCGTGCTTTCTACCGGGGGGCTTCTCCTCGGCGAACTCGCACTTGACCCCATGTCTGGAGCAGGCCGAACATGGCTGGTTTTCGTCACACTGGAAGCGGGCGGGTTATGTTAGCGAGGAGAAAGATGGATACAGAGAGAGAGAGAGTGTGTGTGTGTGTGTGTGTGTGAGAGAGAGAGAGAGCGAGAGTGAGAGGAGAAAAGAGTCAGGCGATTCGGGTAAGCAGCAGTTGTGCGGCAGCAGTGGTGGCAATAGTAAACAGTACCTTGACACGCCTCTGTTTACACCGAAGACAGCCCCTTCGTGACTTTTTGTATCCCAACCTAGGCGGCATGCTGGCGGGGGGGAGGGGGGTGCTGTAGCCGGACGTGGTGCCGTGAGTGAGCGCTGTGAACCAGCGCTGTGAGGGATTCGATGCAGTGTAGCAGTGGCAGCCGGAGCAGAGCAGAGCAGAGGTAAAGCGAGACCGAATGCGGTGGGAGACGTGGGTGAGAGCAGTGGGTGGGGATGTTTGGGTGCGGGGAGCGGGCAGATAACAAGTCCTCTGGGTAGGCAAGCGCGAGCGCGTCTAAAGCAGCAACCAACGAGGGACGTCGAATTGCCACGCACAAAGTGGTGGCTCTCTCGTGTTGATTAAGGTCAAGGCGAAAGCTGGTGGACGGCAGGGCCGCGGCCGAGTTCAAGGGCTGCCGCCAATCACGTCCGGTTGCGAACCCGAGGGCACCGCCGCAGGGGTCGCCCAGGCTTAGATGACGCGCAAACTCAAACGCACTAGACGTTTGAGCAGCCTTCCAAGCGGAACCCGCGCCGTTGAGAGGGGGGCACAGGCGCAGGGCAGACGCCTCGCCCTCTTTTTAATCCTCTGCGGCCTCGCCAGTTCGGTAGCCCCGGGGCTCACGGGCCTCGTCACCCACGCCAGGTCTCCCCTGTCCAGGTGCTAAATATTGCATCAAAACGCGGACCGACAGTAACCCCGTCCCAGGCTTGAGCCCCAACACGCCTGCGCGATGCAACCGAAACTTATACATAGATCAGATCAGAACACTTTCGAGGCCGCTTCCGCCTAAAAAAGAAGCCCAAAAAAAAACTCCCCGGTGCAGTCACCCTTTAAGCATAAACGAGTAGCGAGGCTGTGAGGCTTAGGAAATTGATCACGGGCGCAAGCAAACGGCACTTCATGCCGATTCCAGACGTCATTCTTGCTCTCCTCCTCCCCCCCCCCT